>NC_061160.1:33857637-33942637 GCF_022113875.1 Hydra vulgaris
TAAAATCCAGGGTGGGTCAAGCGACCTTTTCTGCGGACGCTAATGTATATATATATATATATATATATATATATATATATATATATTATATATATATATATATATATATATATATATAACATATATATATATATATATATATATATATATATATATATATATATATACATATATATATATATATATATATATATATATATATATATATATATATATATATATATATATATATATATATATATATATATATATATATATATATATATATATATATATATATATATATATATATATATATATATATATATATATATATATATATATATATATATATATATATATATATATATATATATATATATATATATATATATATATATATATATATATATATATATATATATATATATGAAATAAACAGATTCTATTAAGATTTTCGTATCTTTTAAAAATGAAAGTAAACACAACAGCTTTGGAAATATAGCAAAAACATCAATTTCAAATAAATTATTGTTTACGCGATAATGATGACACTATTTTGAAATAGATTAACATTAGTTTAATCTAATTAAAAAGATTAAAATAAAAAAAAGGCTTAAATAGATTTAAGACTAAAAACAAAAGGTAAAGGTAATCAGATCCACTGACATGCTATGTATTAAGCTCACGCATGGAGAAAAAGGTTTTTGCAACAAAATTAAAGAGCTTGAACTTTTCACAAATTGGTTTATACTATACTACAACAGTTAAATAACTATATATATATTTTTAACTGTTTTTATACTATAAAAACAGTTAAAAAAAAAAAAAAAAAAAGACAAATTTTGAAATAATAAAGATTAAGTCAGAGTTAAAAACGTATTTCCAAAATATTTATTGAATTTTTTACTTTTACACTATAGAAGAAATATATTTAGTTTCTGGGAATACCTGTAACACATTTAATATTTTAATAAACTAAAGAAACGTAAAATTAAAATTTAACAACTTAAAAATGTTGAAAAACCTTGAGAAGAATGTAAATTTAAATAATTTGTGTAACATTCTAAACTCAAATGCTGGTGTTCTTTTTGATGACACTGCGAAGAATAATAATAACGTAAGTTTTTTATGACAGATGCATTTTGAATAAAACTGCTCAAGTTTTTTTTTTAAATGTTATAAAAATTTACACGTTTTTTTACTAATCTGTTTTCAGCACTTTTTATTCACCCCCTCTTTTTCATCTTGGTGAAAAATAATGACGTACATAAATAATGACGTATATAAATAATGACGTATCTGCCTTTACTATTCAATTTTTTTTGCAACTAAAGATACTTTTGTTATTTGCAATGATCAATAACTTAATTATTTGTAGGTAAAGATATTGAAATTTTATAGTATAAAGTATCTATATTAAGAATATATGCTAAAAATATAGAAAAAGTATATGTGATAATAATTGTCCTCGGTGATCAACACTTTTTTTAATTTCTAGTGATTTTGGGGAAACTACATGGTTCTATTTTTGGTCCTGTATTGTTTCTTATCTATATTAATGATCTTCCTGACAATCTTGCATTTAAAGTGTCTCTTTTTGCTAAATGCACAACTATACACTCCTGTCTCGACAAAAATCATCACTTTTCGAATTCATAGAACAGGCAGCTAATCTTAAATCTAATCTCTTTTCTGTAACAGCTTGAGGCTTGCACTGACTGATGAATTTTAACCCAAGCAAAACTCATATAATATATGTTGATAACCCTATATTAACAAATGAACACTAACACTGAGTCCTCTACATCTTGCCAAATTATCATGTTCTCTGATGGATTTACAGCCGACAATAATGAGTATTCTAATATTGAGCACAGAAAATTCTAAATATATTTGGATATATATTTAAATATCCGGAAAAAAAATTTGAATATTAAGATAATAGATTGAATCTACTATTGATTAGTTTTTATAAATCAATTATGTCATTTAATTCAAGTATTTTTCTCTGCTCTTCAAAAATTGAAGAAATCTCTTTCAGTTGTTGGAATTTTTTTAGATCCCTTTTTTATCTCATTCAGTTCTGCAATGTTATTGCCACAACCATCATTAAAACCATTGCTACAACCATCATTAAAACCATTGCTACAACCATCATTAAAACCATTGCTACAACCATCATTAAAACCATTGCTACAACCATCATTAAAACCATTGCTACAACCATCATTAAAATAATAATAGTATAAACAAAATATTTAGTGGAAGGCGAAAAATCGTGTTTTTAAGTTGTAAAGGATTTTAACTCGACGTTTATCCATTTGTTTTTTTTCTTTTTTGATAAAGTTATACTTATATTTGTTTGAATGATCTTAGCTTCCGAATATAAATTTATAAAACCTTCAGCAGTCAAAAGGGTCGCTGATTTTTTACTTAACTTATAGCATTTTCTAGTGGTAATTGAACATTTAATATTTCTTTTAAAGTTCATATATTCACCTCTGAAATATTTGTTGTTATACTTCGCTTGAACTTTTATCGACAAAGTCGTTTATTTTCAGGAATCGTTTGATATTGTTATCAATAAATTTCACCGAGTTTTAACATCCAGCATCAACCGCAATGTCTCGCCGTCTTCATTTGAGGTTTTTTACAACTCCTTAAAAATCTTTAGTAAGATCTATGATATTCAAGTTTTCTTTTAGCCCGCAGATTATACTAGCCTCTTCCAAAGTGTATCTATTCAAATCATTAATATTGTTTTTGACAAATTTATCTATTATATTACATCTTCTTTGTCTTCTTCCCAAAAATTTTAGTTGCTGTTTTTCATGCAGCACATAGGTTATTGTTAAATGCAAACGGTTGTCATAGCAAGAGATATGATGCCTAATATCCTTCCAAATTTGAATATAACGGCGGCTTCACTATGTGTTAATGATAGAATATCTTTCTTGATCTTAACTTCACATTCTTTCAATTTTTTTTTTCAATAAATCTTTTTTTGTTCTACATTAACTTTATGTGAACTTACCGTAAAACATGTCCTTTAAATTTTTTCATTAAATTATCGACAAAGACATAAAGTTTAATATTAAAGTATCTATTCAAAGTTATCTTAATGTATAGAGTTATGAGTCCACATGTCAACTGTTGGTAAAACTTTTAAAGATTTCTGTTTTTATTTTTTTATCTCATAAATTTCATTATGCATTTAGTTACGGCGTTAAAAATTTTAGGCATGTGAAAGCCTTTACGTAACATATCCATCTATTGCTAGCGATTTCACGATTAAAGGCCCTTCCGGCACTTAGCAGGCTCTTCCGGCGTGCCTGCTACCGACTGTGTAGTTTAACAACTATTGTGTACTTTTGACTTTAAACTTTGAGCAGTTAATCATAAATACATTTTTCCTGGTTTACTGAAAATACTTTAACATGCTAACAGTTAACTCCATTAACAGGAAGAGAAATTGTTTCTGCTACAGATGTATGTAAGAGTTAACAGCTGAAAGTCCTATTCTAGGTTGGTAAAGGCTTTCCACAACTTCTTTTTCAATAACCACTTTTCAATAAATATTTTTTAATAACCACTTTTCAATAACCGTTTTTCAATAACCACTTTTTAATAACTACTTTTCTTTCATAAAATATGTATAGCAATTATAAACATGTAAAGCAATTTCAAATTCAAAAAGTATTCCGGGGTCAAATTATGGTCGAAAAAATACACAAAGAAGATGTGGTATAGGGTTTGGAAGAGCATATGGGATAGGACCCTTAGAAGACATAACTCGTCTTACTTATGTTGAGAGTTGGTAACGAAATACATAACATTATAATTGGTAAGAATGCGTTCATGTGGAACGCATTAGAACTCGTGCGTTAGAAAGATATTGTAGCGAGTTATGTTTGTTTATATAATACTAGTTGTAAATATGTATGTTATTATAATAAATCTTAAATACAAATAAAATAAGAGTTAGTAGATATATATTTAAAATAGTGAACACAACAGTTGGCGACGAAGATCAAATTGTTGCAAAAATAATTAATAATTTACCTGGAGTAGAACAGTTAATTATAAATCAAAACGACACAACTAATTTAGGTAAACAATGGGAAACATGGAAAGAAGGTTTTGAGTTATATCTAGTTGCAACTGGAGTCACGCAAGACGCGCAAAAAAAGGCGTTACTTCTGCATCTAGCAGGGAACGATGTAAAAGAAATCTATAAAACCCTGAAAGGAACTGACACCGATCAATACAAGGCAATGTGTGATAAACTGGATCAATATTTCAGTCCGAGAAAGAATATAATATACGAACGTTACGTCTTTACGAGGATCAAACAAAATGAAGGGGAAAGTACAGTAAGTTTTATTACGCGATTAAAAAAACAAGCGGAGTATTGTGCCTTTCCAAATGTTACAGAGACAGTGAAAGATCAGTTCATTTCATCGTGTTATTCTTTAAAATTAAAGCAAAAACTTCTTAAATATAGAGAAATAAATCTCGAGAAATGTATTGAGATTGGTCGAAACATGGAAGTGTCAGAACAACAGGCAAAAGAAATGTCTTATAAAAAAGCAAATGTATACCCAGAGGAAATTGACGTAGTAGATCATTTAGAAAAACAAACCTTTTTCAGAAGAAGAAAACAAACGACAAACATTAAATCGAGACCTAGTCGAAATGATAATATAGACAAAAAAGAAAATAACTTGTAATGTTTTCGATGTGGGAAGAAGTACTTTGTTGGACACCAAAATGATTGCAAAGCCATGGGAAAAATGCGTTCCAAATGTCAAAAGAAAAATCATTTAGCTATTTGTTGCCGAAATACTCTACAACCGTTGTATAGGAGAAACCGACAAGTTAATGAAATAAATAACAAAGCTAAAAGTGAACACAGCTCAGAAAATGAATCAGAAGAAACGTTTGCCCTGACATGTAGTTCAACACGGAAAAGACAATCTAATAAAACAAAAAGAATAAATGTAATAGTGGAAAATGTCACGATTAAAATGATTATTGACTCAGGTTCCAGTGTGAACTTAATTGATAAAAATGCCGTTGAAAGAATTAGAAGTAACAATCCTAACTTATTAATCAAAAAATCATCAACAACCATCTTTACATATGCTTCAAAGCCTTTAAAAATAATAGGTTGTTTCAAAGCTGAAATTGAAGCTAAAAACAAAATAATTACAAACAATATATATATCGTAGATAAAAATAATGTTGGAAATATAATGGGAATTGAAACTGCTAAAGAGTTGAATATTTTAAAAATTGCAGAAAGTGTTAAGTTTGTGAATAATAAAGAACACTATATGAATTCATTAGATAATAAGTCAGTTGAAGCTGTGCAGCACTCTAACGTGTGTTAAAACATTGATGGTAAAATCAAACTTCCAACGAATCAAAATGATAATAATTTTGAGCATATTGATTCAAATTGTAAAGTCATTTTAAAATTTAAAAATAATTTGACAAAGTTAATTGCAAAATACGAAAACATATTCGAAGGACATGGTAAATTAAAAAATTTTCAATGCAAACTTTATATAGAAAAAAACATACAACCAGTTGCGCAAAATTTGCGTCGTTATCCTTATCACCTTCGAAAAGACATTCGAGCAGAGTTAAAGCGACTTCAAGAAACAGACATTATTGAAAAAGTTAAAGGACCACAAGAATGGATATGTAATTTTGTAATTGTACCAAAAGCAAATAAGACAGTAAGGTTATGTCTTGATGCTATGGTTCAAAAATATTTGCCAAACTAGACATGAAGGAAGCCTATACTCAGCTAGAGTTGGATATCGAATCAAGAAAAATTACAAATTTTCAAACGGATGAAGGAGTCTACTGTCTGTTATTCGAACGTTTGTATTGAACGTTCAAAAACTGTAAATCGGAGTCCACAAAAGTTGGTTTATGTAACGTTTGTAGCAAAGGTTACGCAAAGCTAAATGAACATTGTGGCAACGTTTTTTGAACGTTAATTGTTAGCTGGGATACCTAAACATTCTTATTGTAGGAGGGTTTATCTAATTAGATATCAGGCGAAATCCAAAACAATTTATTTTAAATAAATCTAAACCAATTAAATTTATTGCAACTATTTATGACTTTTTTTTAACCCAACATATTTCAAAAGCAATAAATATTAGACCAAACCAAAATCCATCTAAAATTGATTTTTTATTTACATGCGATGAAAACTCAATTTTTCGACGCCACTATTAATCTCTGTCCAACCAGGTCCGTGCCTGACCGGCGTTCATTGCGTGCACCGCACGCAGGCGGCCGAATTAAAAGGCGGCTAAAAAACTTTAAGAATACATCACATTTTACTCATTCAGTGCCGTAAAATGAAAAAATTTAGTATAAAACTGTGAAATAAAAATTCAAATTATTTTGATTATTGTTGCTTTTTTACTTCATAACAGAAATGTATTTTTATGCGTTACGTATAATATCAGTATCACCACTTTCTTACTGATATTAATTTTTTTCTTTATGTTAATTAAACTGTTTATTTTGTTTTTGCGCACATGCCACTAAGAATGCTGCCGGGCCGGCGCCGGCGCCTATCTATGTGAGCCAGTTGCAAATAAACAAATAGTAATTCTTAGGCCTAAAAGCAATATATATTATGTGTTTTAAACTTTTAAACTTGAAAAAAAAAAGTCAGTAATTGTAGATTGTATTTTATGAGCTATCAAATTCGTGTAAAGGCACGATCTTTAAGAGCCTTTGTCAAATTATTTCCAAATTAGTTTGCTTTTTCATAAATTAGTCTAGCCATCCTTATGAAGCTAGAAAATTTTTGAAGCATTACTCTATCGCAATAAATAAAGCTTTTTATTTTACCAGCAATCCACTAATTGGTACATTATCAGCTCGCATTTTTTGAACCATTTAAGTACAGCTTTGTTTACTAGGTAATACGAATCAACTTTCACCCGTTTAGTCAAATTTCCTTGACAAAAAGCGTCAAAGATTTTATCTTTATTCTTTTTCCAGGTTGAAAGAGTGTTTGGTGGAATATCAAAAATTTTTGAAACCTCTTTATTTGTTTTTCCTTTTTTCAATACTATTAGAGTTTTTTATTTTCGCTTTAAATTGTTATCTTTATGTCTCTTTGATGCCATGATTTTTTTTTTAAACAGTAGAAGATAATTTACACTAATTGTTTTTCAAAAACTCACAACATTCTAAATTTGAAAAAAGTTTTTGACAGTTTAATGAGCTTTTTACACGTCAAAAGTTAAAAAAGTTTGATTTACAGAGAGAATCTTACTGACAAGTCGCTATTTTGTGGTGACAAAAAAAAAAAAGTATATCTACATAGTTTGACTCAATATTTTGTATTTTCTCTGGTATATGGTATGTCTAGCTTCATAGCTCCTCTTTACTCAACATTTTGTATTTTCTCTCAAAAAATTTAATTCAAAAAAAATATTTTGATAAACAAACACTTTTTAAGGTTCAAAACATGTTGTACTTGTTTCAACACATCTGAAGTGTGTTTACACTATTATATTTTTGTATGCATCATAGTGTATATGTTTTACTAGTGTCAACACTAGTAAAACATGTACAATTTAATCAAATTATGGAGGTTTCCGAATTAAGAAGATTCGAGTTAGAGATATTGTACTGTATTATTTTTTTTAAACATTTTAGTCAAAATCCTTAGAGTGTCTGAAAAACGAAAAGATTGTCCGGAGCACAGTTTAAAAGAAAGCAAGAAAAAAAACAAAATGAAGGTAAAAAAAATCTTTTGGTTCACTAACTTGTTTGGAAAAAGCAAAACCATCAGTGACCGAAAATGCTTGTAGTAGCCAAACAAATTTAAGTAGTGAAATTTCTTCTGATAAAAATGAAAACGAATTATTAGCAGAAAATACAAATGAAAATATTATTAGTAACGATAAAATAGGAGATAATACAGTTACAAATATTGACTATATCACGGGAAACGCTTGCAGTAGCCTAGCAAATCCAAGTAATGATTTTTTTCCAAAAATACAAATGCCAGTGACAATATTGCAGTTGCAAATATTGATGATATGACCAAATTTGATGAAGCATGTTCTGCTATGTGTCTGGAACAAAATGATCCAGCTTGCTGGCCTTTAAAGTTTACCAATAAAATAGTGGATATTTTATTCGAAGAAGGTCCTAGTCAAAATATAATTTACATATCCAGAAAATAAATTGAAAAGATCTTTTTCAGAGGTTTATTTCTATAGAAAAATGCCAAATCATGAAAAATTTAAACGTGATGGTTAATCTATTCTCCGAAAAATAATGACATGTTTTGTTTCTTTTGTAAATTATTTGGCAAACAAGAAATAAAATTAGTTAATGAAGGCTTCAACGATTGGCAACACAATCTGGAAACATATCTTGTCACGAAAAAACATCAATGCACATTAGGGTGACACAAAGTAGGGTCGAAAAATAAAATTTTTCAAAAATCAATAACCGCAGTTGCTTATCCTGTTCTACAACATTCAGTTAGTCTAAAAACAAAATATCACTTATTTTTATTCGTTGGAAGTGCTAGATGTAATTTTTTTAATATTGAGGATTGGCTGAACTTTATGTCATTTTTTACGGGTTAAAATATGTTTATATCTAAACTTTTGTTTGATCTTACAAGAAAAAAAATACTGTTTATAGTTTCATACAGTTAGCTATTATTTTACAATAATTTTTCAACTCTAGGTTTTAGCTTTACCAGTTCCTTAAGCGACATATCTTTTGTTATAAGCTTTCTGTGCTCTCTGACTACCAAAAGAATGTTCTGTCTCTGATCCTCATTGTGGGAACTGTGAACAAAGTTTTCAATTAAACTAATATTTCTTTCTGGTTCGTTGGTCACACTAAGATTGCAAACTAACTGAGCAAAATTTTTGTATGAATCTAGCGCTAAGAAATCACTTGAAGTATGCCACTCTCGAACAGATTCGGTGTGACCTGTAAGTATAAAAAATAGCCAACTCTCTTTCGTAATTAAATCCTCTAATCGACTATCACTGGTAACGTTAACAGCAGAAGGAGCTGTAGCAGAAATCTCTGATAACTCAGGAATTGGAAATTTTAAAAGTTTTTGAATGATTAAACGCTTAGCATCTGCTTTCATATAAGGATCACCTAACGATAGTACGACAACTTTAGGAGACAAATACCATGTGTGGTTACTCATGCTTTTTTGAAGTGAGTTTCCAACTTCATAATCCCATTCTGTTTTAATTGTTTCAGCAATTTTGAATGCATTAAAATCATTCAGAACAGCATGCTCTGCTTTGCCTGAGTTAAGAAAGGCAGGTCCATAATAAATAGCAACAATAAATGCTACCCTTGAGACCATATGTTTTTTTTCAGGAGTCAGATATTCAACGACTGTGGATGTCATATCGAGCATTAGAAAATATATTGCATAGGCCATAAACCTTGCATTGTGACAGGCGCCAGGCTGATAGATGTGAAAATTATTTAATTTCTCAGACTTAACATTCATGTAATACGCCAAGTATTCAACAAGATGCCTGTAATCATTCCTAAAATATTCCTAATTTTATTACATTAATTTTATTATATTATTCTAAATTTATTAAAACTTTTAAAAAAAAAGTATATTTATGAAAAAACTAATTCATTTTATATTATTTTTACATACCTGGGGAAGATTTCATGTTCTAGTGCTTTAGTAACAAACTTTTTAGACTTCAAATAGAGTTTGCAGAGATCACTGCCAACAATAAGGTCTTGCTCAGGAAATCGTTTGAACTTTTCTACAGCACCACTAGCTGAAACTTTAGGAAAAAATTCTGTTATCCATTTCTGCTGAAAATCTTTTAGTAACTTATTTGCAGGGGCTTTAGACATTTCCATTGAAATTGCCTTTAAAGCCCAAGTAATATTTATTTCGGCAATATCGTGTCTACACAATAACCAAAGAAATGGTTTACCAAGAAATCTTGCCATAATAGTTATTGAACCAGATTTCCATCCAGTGTTACTTACAGTGGTGTCAGAACAGAATCCTACAATATAGTCACAAATTTTAAAATATTCTAGGAGATTCATAATACTTATATCCATATCGATTCCATTACCACTATCAGTTGGCACAACACCGAGTAAAAGATCATCTTTGGTTTCAAACTCTGGGCTAGTTACAGATACTGATAGTCTATCTGCAGTAGTTGCCTGTCTAGTGTCCTCCTCAATATGCTTTAAAATTTTACCATCAAAATGTAAAACTAACATCTTGTTAGCCATTAAATTAATATATTCATTACGTATCTGGCCTCCTTCCTCTTCTAAAAATCTGTAACGTTGCCTTCTGACAGATTCTCTGCTTAACTTTAGCTGTTTAACATCTCCTCCTAAATAGTTTACTACGCTTGCAATAAGAAGGGTTTGATCTCGAATGCTGAGACCAGCCCTTATACTGGTGGAAGTTGTTGCTGCAATGAGACCTTCACTGGTTATCTCCTTTTTTACTCTGAAATATAATGGTCTAAACTGATGCCTACTTTTTGAGCTTGCTTCGTGAAAATTAACATTTTTATTTGGGACAAAATCTTCCGACTTAGCAATTACACTTCCAGCATCTAAATTAATATAAAGATTCTTAGCTTAGCTATACATTTACTTCAAAAAATTACTAGTTTTGCCTAAAATGCCCGTGCATTATTAGAAAAAATTGTTTATATTCTCTCTTTTTATTTTATCATAAGTTGAAACAAATATTTTTATGTGTTTAACAAATTATACTTAAATATTACCTAATTGTGATTCAGCTCTTGTTTTTTTAGGATCTGTAGGTTCCGTACCTGTAGGTTCCTCACTTGCGAAATTGAAATTTATATCATTGTTAGGAAAAAAGTTGTGATTCCATTGCCTTTTTTCCCCAATTTTTTCTTTGTTGTCACGAATTATCGAATCGTTGCTCTTCTGTACTCGATCTTTATATTCTTCTTTCCTCTTGCATCTATCAATCTTTCTCTGAAACTTCAAGCTTCAAGCTATTCAAGCTCTTCAAGCTCTGTGTCAATTTTAGAAGATATGATCATATTTCTGTTAGTTCTGTGCAAAAAGTTGTTAAAACACTTAGCGTAAGATAAATTTGAATAAAAAAATAAAATTTCTCAAAAAAATGATTTTTTTTATATAAGGGAAAAATTAGTAGATATATCATAATTGAAAAATAGGTTAAATCTTCGCAAAAAAATTTGAGCAAAAAATACCTTTGATCATCTAAGAAGGCCAAATCCTCTTGTAAAGCAGAAGTATCACATTGATTCATCGCGTCTCAACTTCATCTCAAAGTCCTTCGCACTGATGTCAAACAATTGCTCTACCATATTGTAAAAGTCATTTTTGTGGCGTTCGGAAATTTGCTTTTTGATTTGAAAGGTTTTACTGTTGCACCAAAGTTTTGTATTTGCTGTATATAGATTTAAACTTTTCCACTATACTTCTCTCAAAAATTAAGTAATTACTGAAACCAGCTGACTTCCAAATATTTACAATTTATCGGAGTAAACAGTATTTTTCGGTATTTGAATTACAAAACTCGTCTTTCCCTTTACATATAACATCTTCTCGTGCTCGAGAACATGAAAAGTTTATTTTAATAGGTTTGAATTGCTTATCTCTAGCTGAAGTTAGGAACAAGTAATATCGAAGAACACTTCTATTTGATGGAAGTTGGTTTGTAGGTAGATAGCTTAAAGGCGAGTTAAGCAGGTAAACAGACCTCCGAGCGTTATAGCTAATTTCTTTTGTTTTCCTCTCTTTGATTTTCAACATTTTGTACGGATATGTAAACAGTAAAAAAAAATCGAAGTTTAAAGTAAGATAATTAATAAATCAAAAGTTGCCAAATGATTAAACGCAATCCACTAAGTTTATGGTGCAATTAAAGTTTTTAAAAAATAGTTGTGAATGACCACAAATGTTTTAAAAACATCTTGAGATTTTGACACATGTTTTGAAAACTTGCTGAATGATGTGAAAATAAGAAAAATAATGTGAAGAAAAAAAAAAAGGCTTGGAACGTAAAATTTTTAAATTTACATGTAGCTCTTCCTGATCACTTAGGGATCTAAAATTTTTTTTGTAGATTTCCGAAGTTTGGTAGAACAGGAAAATGTACTGCGGCTTTTTTTTTTTTAATTTTGTGTCACCCTAATGCACATCGAAAACTGCACTCGTTGGAAAGAATTGGAATCAAATTTAAAAAAGAAAAACTACAATTGATAATTATATGCATAGGTATTACCCAGTAAGCACAGATCGTTTTTAAAACGTTTGTAAAACGTTAAAAACCGTTTTCACAGGGTTTTTAAACGTTTTAAAAACGTTCTGTGCTTACTGGGTATGATACCGAGAAAAAACGATAGTGTCAAATTGTGATACGCATGATACCTGTGGTACAATTTGTTGAAGTTCTTCCAGCAAATTGTACAAAAAAATAATGAAAGTTTTTCAAAATAAATTGAAATGATAGGAAAACTTGATAATGTAATAGCAGACCACATAAAAAATGTACAAAAATCAATCGCTTTAATGAACCGCATGCCCATTACCAAGAAAGTCGCTTTCAAAATGAAATAATCACTGTACTTGCAAATCAAATTCAAAAATATATATAAACATCAATAAAAGAAGCAAAATATTTTTCAGTCATTTTAGACTGTACGCCGGATGCTGGACATGTCGAGCAATATTACAATGAATTTCAGATATGTATAAACTAAAAATGAAAAATTAAAGTAAGAGAAAATTTCATTGGCTTTTATCAAGTTAAAAAAACTACTGGAGAATCTTTTTATGATTTCTTAATTCAAAAATCTTGAAATAAATAATAACTTCATAAGAGGCCAGGAATTCGACAATGGGTTCAACATGTCTGGAAAACATTTTGGGTTGCAAAACGAATTTTGAACATTTATCCACGAGCTTTGTTTATGCCATGCAACGCGCATACAATAAATTTGGCGATTAACGATGCAGCTAAAGTTTCGTTTCCAACGGTGGCTTTTTTTAGTACTTTATCAGCAATATATAATTTTTATCAAAGGTTTACTATTTAGATGGTAAGTTTTAAAGAAAAATGTAAAATCTTTAACATTAAAACAGATTAGTGAAACTTGGTGGGAAGCAAGAATTAAAGCGATTAGACCACTGCGACAAGAATTAGGTGAAATTTACGATAGTCTTATAGAAATAGCTGAAGAATGTTCAACGCCAACAGTTCGACATGAGGCTGAATGTTTGACAATGAAAATTAAATCTTATAAACCTATTTGTTCAATAACAATATGGTACGAAATCATTGGGAAAAGGTAGATGTCATTAGTAAAATGATGCAGAAAGTTTCTCGGAATATCAGTTCATGTGCTGAATCAATTACGGAAGTTTTGAAGTTTTTCAAAAACATTAGAAATGATAAATGTTTTGAAAATTTTTTGAATATTTCTAAAGAAATTTGTAAAGCAGTTGAAACAGAACCGGATTAGCATGCTGAAATTACTGTACGTCGCCGACGTCACCGAAAACAATTTAAAAGAGAAGAAGATATTCAAGTTACTCCAAAAGAAAATTTTCAAATTAATTTGTATTATGTAATACTAGATACAGCTATTTCATTTCTTACCACCCGTTTTGAAACTTTGTCAAATTTTAAACAATGTTTTGGATTTCTCTATAAATTTATTGATATGAAATATGAAGAAATAAAAAAAAGTTGTTTCGATCTTCATAATAAATTTAAAGATGGTGAATCACTGTGATATCAATGGCGCGGAATTGTATGAAGAAATACTTGTTACCTCAAAGGGCGGCCATACATACTAGCACGTAGCCAGCCAAATGTCCAGGCACGACCATGTGTTCAACAACCAACTCTGCGCAACTATTAAATATATTTTACAATAAGCTTAAAACTAGTATCAATCAATCAGCCAATATATATTTGAAACAGTTGGTGGTTTCATTTCAAGGTAGTTTACAAATAGTTATATATACAATGTTAGGCAGTTACAAACAATTAAAAAACTGATAAAACCCAATAACTAACGATGACATAAAACCATTATTTAAATAGAAAACAAGAAAAAAGGAAAAATAATAATAAAATTGAAAATAATAACTCCAATTTTAACGATAATTAAAATAAAAATAATAATAACAAAAAAGATCAAAAATAAGAAAAAGAGTTTAACATTAAATAAAGTAATACTATCAAAAAATCAAAACTGACAAAAAACATAATAAAATTAAAAAAAAAAAAGATTAAAAAAAAAAAATTATATCATATACACACATAAAGATATATGAATATACGTACAAACACACACACACACACATATCTAGACACATACATTTGCATACAAGAGTAAATAAACAAAAAAATACAGGACAATACAAACATGGCATAAGAAAACATGACATTATGAGTTGATGTTGCCCCAACATCGACCGCCAACGTTGTTTTTATATCATTTTGGTTACAAATGCGATGTCGTCAACAACCAAAAAACAATGTTAGTCCAACGTTGTAATTTAAGTCGGCATTGCATAATATTTTACGAAACTTTGTATTTTAAGTTTATTCAACGAAATGTTTTACGTTTATGTTTAACGATATGTTTTACGTTTGTACAACGTTATATTTAACTTTTATTGAAATTAAATCCAAATTTGTTTTTAATTTTTACTGTCATTTTTTTACTCAAAGTTTTCAAGTAAAAATTTAATTGTTTTTTTATAGTCAATAGCACTGCTGAATCTTCAAACTTACTGGCAATAATGGGAGCAAGGTATTTGATTTATATATTTACTTTTCATAACTTACTCACACCTTTTCGTCATCACCATGCACGTTACAATCATCGCGCACAGAATTACAACTTTCAACTACAACATATATTTCTTAAAGCACGCGCTTCACATTTTCATCACAAATTTTATTATTTCAATCATTTTTCAAATTAATATCTCTCCTTTTTAAAAGACTACTAACTATTTTTAATCAAGCTCAAACCAATTACCAACAGTCCACAAAATGAAAGCACTACTCTAGTTAACTTTATATTCAAACTTTGATGCTTTTGGGGAGTTAATGGATTTATTTATATCTTTTAATAATTAATTTTGATTTAAGATTCTTTGAACATCTCATCTCTACTATAGCTATTGCTATTACCATTAACTTTTAAATGAATAATACACATTGATTAAACCCTTGTTCAATAGTGCATCTCTGCATTTTTTAAGCATTTCTTAGTTTTTTTAAAGCTTTTTCATACGTTTTTTGAAACCTCATTCAAAACACCATGGTCTTTTTTGAGCTATGTTCTTGATTAAAGCAGGTCTTATTTTGGGTAGTATGACATTAATTGGGTTTACCGTGGCATAAAATCTTGATGATAAAACCTCTGTCAGTTTTACGGCATTCACAAAATAATGATCCCAATCATTTTTTGGCATATGTCAACTAAATGATGACGCTTTAATCAAAATATATCAATCTTTTTAAATTAGCCAAAAAATACATCAGATTTCTCTTTATCATTTACTTTTCATTTTATGAAAAGTTCATAGACAGATTCATCCACTGTAAATGCTGGTATTAACACACGCTTGGCTACAACTTTATCTTATTTATTTTCAGCTGTTAAAGAATTATAAACTAAAAAAGCGTTTTTTCTGAGAAGAGTTAGAAAAAATAGTTATTGCTTTACACTCTGCATTTTAGCAATTATTTCTGTTCTTTCTACTCAAACAACAGCATCCAGAGTACAAATATATATTTTAAGCATCAAATACATTTAAACTTGGTTCTATACTTATTTAGTTTTTTGCAATAAACAACTAATTCTAAACTCAGAGTAAAGCTCTGACTTTAACACATTTTTACTTAAATTAAAGGTAAATATCCACCATAATCCCTCAATATAATAATAACATAAACATCTTTAAAGTTTCTAGTGTTTTTCATATGAATTTTGAAACGAGTTAACAGTTTATCACCAAAATCCAGCAATTGACATAGTTCAATTCCAGAATCTATTACACAGTGGTATGGCATTGCATATATTACATTAAACTCTTCTGTTAATTCATATTTTTACCCTCGTTTTGTAGTAATGAAAGTTCTTAATGTATTCATGGAAACTCTCTAAAATTTAAAGTTGAATAAGAAAAGCGAGTAGGAAAAGCTGAAGTGTGAAATTTATTACACGCAAATACTAACAAGCAAGTAAATGTATTATTCACATTTTTAAAATAAAAAAGTGAAAAAAAAAAAAAAATTTAATTTTCAATGTGCAAACTTTTTTACGATTAGTTTTATTGTAACAAAATTTTATATTTAGTGGAACAGGCAAAACTACTCTTTTGAATGTTCTCTCCGGGCAAAATACAAAATCTTTGCAGATAACTGGTGATATATTAATAAACAACAAAAACATTCGCGGTAAGGTTAAAAAAATATCTGCTTATGTAAATTGTATGAGTCAGGAAAACATTGAGATAAGAGAATTCTGAAACACTGTTGTTTGAAGGAAACAAAAAAGAGCAACTTAAAATAAAAAGTTAAAATCATAAAGTTGAATCTTGGTTGGTGGAATAAAAGTAGAAAGCTTGCTTGTGCAGCAATATAGCAGCATTTGTAAAAGAGAGGTAGTAGAGGTTTAACTTAACTGCATATTCAACTACATTACCACCGCGTTTTTGAACCCTGTTTAAAAGAGAGAGAGGACATCATTAGTAGAACAGGGTAAAAAGATTTATAGATGTAGAAAACCAGAAATAAAAGTAGGAAAATGACAAACTCAAAGAAAGAGAACGTAGATGCTAAGGTTTTATTTCTTTGAATTTGAGGCCAATCCTCAAATTCAAAGAGTATTATGACATAAGAGGTTACAAGTGAAAAATGATGCAAAGTAGAGCATGCAATTATATTATGCAATAGTTAGCTATGACAATATTAGCAGTAAACAACTAAGCTTTGTTCATTTCATGATTTTGTTTCATCAGAAAATAAAGCAGCTTTGGAGGTTAGCTTATCAGAAAGATCATTATAATAAATTAGAAACAACAGAAAATCAAAGATGGAAACTTTTAGTATGCCGGCAATTTGTAGAAATGAAAAAGAGTATTGTCTGTATAAGAAGACTTAATACTGTTAGAAAAGAATGAATCAATAATTTTAAATATAACTATTTTTAGAAAAAACTTATGAGGAAAGCAATAATTAATGCAAGGATGAAAGGATTTATAGATGTAGAAAATCAGAAATAAAAGTAGGAAAATAATAAACTCAAAGAAAGAGAACTAGATGCTAAGGTTCTATTTCTTTGAACTTGAGGATTGGATATATGACATAAGAGGTTACAAGTGAAAAATGATGTAAAGTAGAGTATTCAAAATAAAGGAAACCAGATTGCCAGGCTTTATCGAAAGCCTTTTATACGACAGGGCAGTAGTCTTTGCTTCACTGCTTCCTTCTAATGTATGAAGGAAGCAGTGAAGCAAATGCTTCCTTCTAGAGTCTTTCTGTTAAAATAGATGACAAGTCAGCAGTAGAATTACTTCATTGAAATTTGCATAATTTATCAGAATGTAAGTTGTTGAACTCAAGATGAGATAGTAGAGGTTTGTTAATTACACATGTAGTAAGAAATCTTAAACGAATTTAAAAACTGGAACAGATGTCATTTTTTCAGGTTTAGTTAATCACCTGTTAAAAAGTTTAAATATTATTGATAAGATTCAGAAAACACTTTTGTAAGTATTTTAAGAATAACGGATCTTAGCATTAAACTTCTTGCATCAATTTCTTGCAAAGATAAAAAGACATTTCTTTTCAATAGAATTGTTCTTATGAAAACGATTTTGTAAAAAAAAATAAAAAATTTATTAAAATTAGAAATAGCAGCAGCACAAGAAAGAGACATGTGGAAGAGTAAGACTTGATTTTAAATAAATGTGAAGGCATAAAATTTTCATGCTTGCTTGAATCCAGGAGATCCAATCGTACGTACAAACTCAAGCTATACATTTCAGAGCAAACATAATCTCTAACTTTAGATAGTAGTAAGGAATGATAGTAAGGATAATCATAGAACAAATCTGATGTAAACAATCATAGAACAAATCTGATGTAAAAGAATCATAAGATAAAGTTTTAAAAAGATTATAGCACAATCTGAACCATCTAAAGAGAAATCAGAGAAATTGAGCCCAAGCTTAAATTAGAGAAAAGACACAAATTAAAGAGAGAAGGTAAATGAGTAGGATTGTCTGAAAAACAAGTCACAAAGTTTTTGAGTAAAAGGTCTAGAAAGACAATAAAAATTGAGTTTAGTGTGATAGTGGGGTCAGAGGTACTATTACAAACCCATTTGTTGTGATGAGTCACCAATAACAACAGAATTGGTTGCAGGGTTGGAAAAAACCTAGGATTTAAAAAAAAAAACACAATTCAAAAAAGTTTTTTTTTTTTTTGGGGGGTGGGGGGTGGGGGAGGGGTAGTGATTATAGATTTTTGGTTTTTTTTAAAAAACTGATTAAAATTCCAAATTTCTATTATTGTATGTGTTACAGTAATTTTTTTTAATTTCATAAATGCACTTTATGAAATTAAAAAAAAGTGTCCACTGCAGTCAAAGGACAACTCATTTTTTAAAAATATCCTCCTTCAATCTTTAAATTAGAAACACTAACATTTTTAAACAAGCGCACTGTGCGGAGAAACAGATTGAGCACAGCAATTTCATAGGGCGCAGAGGTGATTTAAGCCTCAACCTTTTAATTATGAGCCAAATGTTTTACCAAAAAGTCTATTGCCACATTTTATCTAAAGTGCACAAGGGGAATTTTTCAACTATAAATAATGTTAATTAGTTGCATTAAATTAAAAACATGTTCAGAACATTTCCGACTAAGAATAATCACAATAACAATTATGGCAACTGAATTATTCAAAGTTGGTAAGATAATATAAATGTTGAAAACTAGTTTTTATACTTACATATTCAACATGTCAAATCAAAAACTAGTATCCAAAAGTTTACAACATGATGTTGCAACCTTGTAAACTATTGACACTCAAAATGTCTATAAAACCTTTATATATATTTTTGAATTTTTGCATAGAAGAAAACTGTTAATTAATCACACTTTTATTTTGACAAAACATTATAATATCCAGCCTCCTGGAAAAGTCCTAGGCTTGATTAACACCATGCAGTAAATATCTTGCAGTAAATTTTCTTATTTTATGTAATCATAATCATATTTTTAATGCGGGGTAAAAATAATGATTGGCCGATTTGGGGTGGCATTGAACACTTCATAATGTCCAAAAATGTTCGATAAGGTACCGCACGAAAAACTTTTATACTGAAGACATATGACATTCACGGTCAACTACATAACTGGATAAATATTGGTTGACAAATAGAGAACAACTTGTCAAAATAGATAATACATTATCGTCGTGAAGAAAAGAGTTTAGAGGAGTACCTCAGGGTTCGGTTTTAAGTCCGCTTCTTTTTATGTTCTACATTAACGAATTACCGGACTTAATTTTGAGTCATATAAAAATGCATACAGACGACAGCAAGATCATAGGTATTATCAAGCTTGAGAGAGATGCACTATGTCTTCAAAAAGATCTTGAAACAGCAGTTAAATGGCTTATTTCATTTAACATTAAAAAAAATGCAAAGTTATGTGCATGGGCAAAAAAAAAAAAAAAAGAGCCAAACCATATATACAATGGAATCACAAAAAGGTCATTGCAAACAACTGGAAAACACAGCAAAAGAGTACGATTTATAGTATCTAATAATCTTAAAATGAAATTACTAGCCGAGCACGTAGCTGCAGCTGGAAATAGAGTGCTAGGAAAATTTAAAAAAGGATTCAGAATTTGTGATCCAACCATTATTAGAATTTGCCGTCCCAGCGTGGTCTCCTCATTTCATAGGAGATATAAATACAATCGAAAAAATTCAACATCAAACCACAAAATGGATTAAGTCAATAAGTCACCTAAAATACGAGAAACTTTTAACACGACCTAATTTGGCTCCTCTTAAAAACCACAGCACACGTATGAATCTTATACAGCGTTACAAAATAATTAATGGAATTGATTCAATCAGTTTTGTGGCGCCACAAACCACACCCTCGTATTAAAGATCTAACTAAAGTTTAAAAATAAGGAGCCATGTCTTTAACCAAACATCCAAAAAAATGTGAAACATTATGAAAGGTATAATATTTTCACCAATCAAGTAGTTAAAAACTTAAATTCCTTATTAACTATCACAGTAAACGCACTATCACTCAACTGTTTTAAATGTAGACTTTATTAGTACAGTTTATTCACGCTTTTCAATTTGACTAGCGCAGCTATAGTTGCAAATGTTGTCAGAAAAGAAGGGTCCTTGTCTCTCTCCGTCAATAATTAGAGTATGCATTTTAGATAAATTCTTACCACAAACTGTTTTTACGATGCATAATCTCAATAAACTTGTAAATAATAACTATTGATGACTGAATAAATAAATATAAAATTCATAGGAATTGGACGAAAATGTAGTTTATTTAAAATTAAGCTGTTTTCCAACCTTTAAGGTAACTATCAATACATAAAAATTAGTTAATAAGATAGTTCAAAATATGTTCATAGAAATAAGCATATAGGACAAATTCAAATAAAATTTCTTACCTTCGGAGTAAGGCTATGCAAAACAAAGTTTTTAAAGCGGTCAAAAATTTTAATTGGTCAAAAGTAACAATTATTCACTTATTTAGCACAATACAAATATAACTGCTTTTATAACCCTCTTTTATAGGATGAAATAGCATGAGTAGCAAGACAGTTAGTTATTTTACTGAAAAAAAATATTTTTCACAACAAATGTTTGATATATATAAATTGAAAATATTTGTTATATATGTTGAGATATAAATATCTTATATTTTTGACTATTCTACGAAATTCTAATTTTGGCTAATATTGATGAACTTTAGTTAAATTCATTTAGTCTAATAAGTTATAAATGGAAAAAAAAAATTATGCCGTATAAACAAATAAAACATTTAACATTTTTGAAAAGCATATTAACAAGGGTCAAGCGTTTTTCGATATTTGGCTCCAAATGATAACAAAGAACTTGGGGTAGATCTTGTGATGGACTTTTAGATAAAAATCTTTAAAAAAAGATTTTTATCTAAAAAAGCCAAACCGGAGATAGTTTACTTATGATATGAAGATTCATTTAATGGTGGAGATGACTGATTTATTGAAGATATAATGTAATACTGAAGATATAAAGAATAGTTGCACTTGGATTTACGTACCACAAATTTGCGTAAGTCCGCTAAAGTATTTAGAACACAAATTTAAAACACAGAACTAAAACTTATTGAAACATAGTGAAAAAACAATTTCTATAAAAAAGTAAATATTACATCCAAAACTCTCAGTAAATACATCCAAAGCCTCAGTAAAATACTTTACCCTAACATAGAATCAATGTTACGTCATGACTGAAAAATTTATTAAATGATCAAGATCATATCTGTTATATAAATATGTTATATAAATGCTAATAGTTATTACACTGTTGAATTACAGTTTTCTGTCACGTCATCAAATGAATTCGAATCTAGGCTCATTTATAGCAAAACTTCATAAATGATTCCTAAATTTTCTGACATTTTTAAGCTTCCACCAAATTGGAACGACCACAATAAATCTTTTTAAAATTTAAGCTTTTAAAATATATATGATTTTATATCAATCTTAACAATAAGTAAACTTTGCTAATTATATCACCGCTATGAGCTATGTTATCTCCATTAAAATCTCTATTAAAGCTGGGTATAACTATACAAACCAAACTCAAATTTAAAATCTTTATTATGCTTGTAAAACAAAACCAAACTATTAAACAAAGCACCATATATCACCACCTTGGTTTAAACTAATAAAATTGTACCGTCTATGTGTGTAAGCTAGAATGAAAAAGTAAAAATAAAGACTTAATTTGATCTATAAAATTTGGTGTTAATTTAAGTACTTTATAGTGTCTATTATTTTTATTTATCTTCATTTATCATATTCTTTAGTTTACTTAGTTGTTAGCTGAATTTTTTTAAATGTTGCTAATGATAACACAGAAGTAAGTAGTAACATAGTTTCGAATGTAAATGGTGCACTGTTCTATTCAGTCTTTTCACAATCATATGACACTCTAGTTAGCTCTCTACATGTAAGTATTATAAATAATGTTTTTTGTAGATACTTATTTTCTTGATTTGAAACCACATAAAAATATTTTGCTTTAAACCATATTTTTGTCACATTAAATTTATTTTGCAAATTTAAAATGTTGTATTTTTACATTTTTAAAATATATTATTTTTACATTTTTAAATATATTATTTTTACTTTTTTTAAATATATTATTTTTACATTTTTACAGTTTTAGGTTTTTCCAACTAAGATACCAGTTTTCTTAAAAGACTATAAATTAGCTATGTATCGACCAGATGTTTACTTTTTAAGTAAAACATTAGCAGAGGTAACTTTGAGTAGTTTACTGTGTGTGTCTGTGTGTTTGTGTATGTGCAATTTAGTCAATTGAATATTTGTATCTGGTTTTTAATGTACAAAATAAAAGCAAAACTGTTAAAATGCAATTAATAGTAGATTGTGAGTGTGAGTTTTAAAACTATGTAAGTGTAAGCTACTGCTTGTGTCATCTCAATGCGGAGTTTATTAAATTTAGTTTCTCTCACCCTGTTTTTTTATAATTCTTTAAATTTTTTCCCAATCTACTTTGACCATATTTAAAATTTTCCTTTAATTAATCTTGTAGCTTTGTAGATGGTAGAATTTGATTGGATGGTAGAGTTTTTGTAAAATGAGTTTTTTTGCTCATTTTTACAAAAATTCTACCATCCAATCAATATGTATATTGTTTAATTTTTTTCAAAAAATACAATATAAGCACTAATGGTAAAAAATATATCCATAATTTTAAGTTATTAAAATATCATATCTTAAATTTATTTTAAATACAGTCGATAACTATACACAATATCAATAAAATGGCAAGAATGAAACATCCTCACAATTTGCAAATGTAATTTCAGCATATTTAAGAAAAAAAAAATTTAATAATAGTTTTGTACAGGAGTATGAAATTCTATTATAAGTTTTAATCCTGTTAAAAGCTTGGTTTAAGTGAATTGTTTAAATTGTCAAGTTAAAGATAAAAATAATTTTTAATTATTGCTGATTTTACTAAGTACTTTTTTTAAAAAAGCTTTTCTGATTGAGAAATCAAAGTATTCTAATTTAGGAAACTGGTTGCTTTGATTAGAAAAAAATGGTGTACGTCATCTTTATTGAAAAATTATCTGATCATCATCTCTTTTGGAAAATACTACACCATGTTAATATTAAAGTTTGTATAAATATGTAAGCATATAGTATGCCAGCATATAAATAAATAGCAAACATATATGTTTATACCCACACACACAGACATATACATATACATAGACATATACATATATATATATATATATATATATATATATATATATATATATATATATATATATATATATATATATATATATATATATATATATATATATATATATATATATACATATATATATATATATATATATATATGTATATATATATATATATATATATATATATATATATATATATATATATATATATATATATATATATATATATATATATATAACAATTTTATACGTCAATATTTAATAAATAAAAATATATGCATAAATTTGTAATATATAATGCATTATAATTTTTTTCCTAGTCCTGGGGCCAAGTTTGTAACAAGTTCCATATTTAGCCGGGGGCTCGGGTTACTTAAGGTGACATAAAGGGTCACTTAAGGTGACATAAAGAGTCACTTAAGGTGACATATTTAGCCGGGGGCTCGGGTCACTTAAGGTGACATAAAGGGTCACTTAAGGTGACATAAAGGGTCACTTAAGGTGACATAAAGGGTCACTTAAGGTGACATATTTAGCCAGGGGCTCGGGTCACTTAAGGTGACATAAAGGGTCACTTAAGGTGACATATTTAGCCGGGGGCTCGGGTCACTTAAGGTGACATAAAGGGCATAAGAAGCAAAATATGAAAGTCTGGAGAGTAATTTTATTTAAATCAAAATTTTATTCATATTGTTAGCCTTATTTCACATATAGGCAGGATATTTTTCAAACATACTACTTCATGTTTATTTGCAATTAGAACCACTGCTGAACCACTTAATTGAAGCAATACAATTTTATTTATAGGATAATGAAATAAGATCTTTAAACACATTTCCAAAGGATCCAAAGTTGCCATCGTTCAACCAAAGAAAAACTTTACAAACTTTTTAAATTGCGCTAACTTATTTACAAAGGATCCAAATTTAAGTTATTCTTTTAGGTTGCAAAAACCTTGTTTACAAAGGATCTAAGTTGTTCTTTTAGGTTGCAGTAATCTTATTTCCAAAGATTTATAGGATAATGAAAACTTTATAGGGTAATGATTTATAGCTGTTGACTCAAACACAGTTGGTATCCCTGATGTTTTATTAAAATATGGTTTAATGATATAAACCTTTTCAAATATAAAATAAGAATAAACCATAAAAAAAATGTTCTTTTAATTTTTTTATAGAAATTTAAACAAATTTGGTTGTGTAATTACAGTAGGCCAATGATTAAAGATTTGATTGCGTAAAATAATAGAAAAACTGTTACTGTTAAAATAATAGTAAAAATTATCAGATATTTAAACATTTAAAGGTGAGGGTTTTAATGAACTCATAACAGATGCTTACTCCACTCTGTTTAACATATTTTAGTTGAAACATAATTCCTGCCATGTATACTGAACTGAAAAAAATAGAACAAAAGAAACATAAACATAAAAATTTGAGGACTATTTGTAATTAGCAATAGATATTGAAAAGCTTATACCGCAAAAGTCACATTCTTAAGCATTACTGAACACAGGATATATCAAACCTGATTTACAAGAGAAACTGCTATTCTTCAGGTGAATAATTTTCCTAAAAGTTACATATTAGTGAGTGTATGCAAAAAGATTATGAGTTTTTAGAAATCTAGCTAAGCTAAATTTATCATGTTTTTAAGGATAATGCAAATAATATGAAAACTAGAATAAAAAACAACAAAGTAGTATCAGCTCCATGCTTTATATAAAGCAAGAGTACAAAGCTGCAACCTATGGATATCCATAGTTTGCAACTTTGTACTCTTGATTCTATATTGAAAAAAAATCAGTTTAAGACATTTTAACTTTTAGCTGTAGCATGTGCAAAATTAAAATCAGTTCTGTGGCAATTACATTATATGTTACACAAAATGAAGCAAGATATTCTAACTATTTGGAAAAGTTTATTTGAAATGCTACAAATTAGAATAAAAAGTTTCTTTTTTTAATTTATGCAGCTAAAAGCGAGGAAATAAAACTTGTTATTAAACTACCTTTTGCAGCTTATAAAGAAATCTGTACATATTCTAGCTCTATATGAAAACTTGATTGAAAAATTGTGGCAGATGAAAGTAAATTTCTCTTCAATTAAACCTGTCCTTGCATTAAATGTTTTTTTAATTAAAGCATCATAAAGTGACAAACTTCATTAAGTGACAAACTTCATTAAATGACAAACTTCATTAAATGACAAAATTCATTAAGTGACAAACTTCATTAAATGACAAACTTCATTAAGTGACAAACTTCATTAAATTACAAACTTCATAAAGTGAAGGATGATGATTGTCGAAAAAAATGTTTTTTTGTATAAGAATAAACAAGACAAATAAAAGAATCAATTTTTGCTTTAATAAAATTTTGTATATCAACATTTTTTTTCAAAATATAAATTAGTATCCCAACACGTAGAAAAGAATAAATTTGTAGTTGATGCACCAATTATGAAGTGAAGAAACTTGAAGTCTAAAATTGTTCAGTATAAAGACAAACCTTTCAATCTTTTAAATAATAAAAATGAATCTGTTTTATAGGCAGTTGCCAGATCCGTCTTTAGGTCATCCTGGTCCCCCAGCAAAATATTGGTTGTGGCCTCTCCAGACCCCCTCTTTCCCTCCCCGAAAAAAATAGTATCCGTTTTTCAAGTCGATTTTTTTATATGCTATTATATTGCTAATTAAAATTACTGCATTGTTTAAAAACAAACAAGTAAATGTTAGTGCTGAAAGATATTTTTGCTTGTCTACTATTAGAATTGTAGCAATTTCTTTTTTATCAATACTCTTTTTGAAGTTTAAAAAAGACTTTTCTCCGTTACAATTTGTAACAGCAGCAGGAAAAAACATCTTCGAACAACATTGACATTAGAAAATAGATTCAAGTTTCTTTGATTTAATAACCAGAAGTAAATTGAGATAATTTGTTTTTTTAGATTCGCTAATATTAGTTTCAACTGAATTGGGAACAAAGTTGTTGTAATGCAGTTTTTTATTGACAATATAAATGTCCGCATCGTTTAGGTAAATTAAAAAAAAGTTCTTTAGAGCTCGCTGTGATTACAACAGAATATATGGTATAATATGGTATAACGCATATTATATGGTATAATATGGTATATTTGTGCAACCAAGAATTTATGATTATATGACATTAAATACACTTTTATACAAAAATCAATTTGGATTTCAGAGATATTGCTCAACTGAACATGCTATTATTGAACTTTCCAATAAAATATCCATGTCCTTTGATAAAGGGGAACAAGTACTGGGAGTATTTATCGATCTCTCTAAGGCATTCGATAATGTTGATCATGGAACTTTGCTTTCAAAGCTAAAACATTACGGCATTAAAGGCCTAACATATAAGTGGGTTAAGAGTTATCTTTTTAATAGAAAACAGTTTGTTGTCCTGGAGAAGTCAGGAACTCTTGATATTGTTTGCGGAGTCCCACAGGGATCAATTTTAGGACCTTTATTATTTTTAATATATATCAATGATATGAATAAAGCTTCTCATAAAATATTGTCAATTATGTATGCAGACGATACAAATTTATTCTAAAACAATTCTGATGTGAAAATATTGATATGCTTTAAATGATATTGTAAAGGGGCTCTATGAAAAGATTGTGGTGACATCAGTCATCCTTATCTTCTTTAAGCCCCTGTCTGCTTTATATATATTCTTTGTGTAATGTAAAAGTTTCATTGTAATTTTATTATTTTATTTTTATATAAACAGCGAAATATATTAAAAACAAAAAAAAAACAAAAACAAAAAAAAATAGGAAGAAGTCATCTTTTTGCTGTGTCTGCCAGTTCAAAAAATAAAATTAATGTAAGTATTCCACTAAATGCACAAAACCTGGATATAAAATCCATGAAAATTCCCTTTCTGCACAGTTAATAACAAAATCACAATCTTAAATATACGACGGGATTAAAATTACAACAGCACATCTCAAAATCGATTTATGTTGATTATAAAAACAATATTTGTGCTTAAGGGACATATTTTCGCTAAAATTAATGTAAAATCAGTATAGCCATGTAAGTCTAATCGCTTTTTCTCCAAAACCAATTTTTATGGAAATATGACCGGTATGCCATCATAGGCGCTATGCCATCGTAGTCGCCTTTCCCCTACTTAGAAAATTAATGAACTTGAAAAAAAAAAACTTACGTTTTACTTATTAAGCATAAGAAAACATAAATTGAAACAAAAAATTAAATAAACGTCTAAATTTTTTATACAAAAAACTAGTTTGTTAGTTATAAATATAATTTATAACATATTTGTATGAACCTAGATTTAAATACATTTCTTTAAGTCAATTAATTCTTTTGATAAAGATTTTGATATGATTGGATTAATTGAGTCAAACAAATGCTTTTATTTTAAAAAAAATGTTTGACTGAAAAAAATATATTTGACAAATAAAAAATAAATAAATAGACTTTAAATTAACAATAAAAAGATTTATATTTGCCACGAAAAAGACATATACATAACAAAAGACGGAAATAGTGGAAGCCCCTGATTATAATAATTTTAAAAAATGCTGTTAATGAGATAAAGGGTTTGGTAAGTGTTTAACTAAAGCTGCAACTTACATATTTACTAAAATAACTTCCGTAAATTGAAAATAAGCACTTATTAATAAGTGTTATAACTTGTTGTTACAAGCACTAATTGTTAAAGTATCATCTTTAAATTACTATGATTAAATGAAAAGAAATTTCAAGTTAAAAAAAAAAAGTTGTAAAATGAAAAAAAATTTTAAAAAATTTTTAAATGAAAAAAAATTTTAAAAAGTTTTAAAATAAAAAAAAATTTTAAAATAAAAAAAAGTTTTGAAATGAAAAAAAGTTTGAAAATAAAAAAAAAATTGTGGCTGCGCATGCGCTAAGCTAACAAAGCATAAAAAGATTAAATCTCATTACGTCAAGGTTGAATACTAAAAAACATTAATTGGTATTTTGTTCGAACTTTTTGTATACAAATAAAAGTTACGTAAATTTATTGGGATTAAACATGTATGATGTTTAATACCATTGGAAATTTAAAAAAATGAGTCAATAAATTTAACATTATTTTGTGTATCTCAAATTCAAAATGTCAAAAAATCATGAAAAGAATTCAAACCTAAACGAATCAAATGAGATTTATATAAATTCAAATGCTGATGCACCTTTTGACGATATTGTGAAGAGTAATGTTAATAGCGTAAGTTTGTCTGTTATTTTAACATTATATCAGACTTAAAATTATAATAATTTCCTATAAATTATGACTTTTTGTAATATCATCAGCATGGAGACTTAAAATGGAGACTTAAAATTATAATAATTTCCTATAAATTATGACTTTTTGTAATATCATCAGCATTCATACTGATTTTTAAACGTGAGTATTAATAAAAATCCTTCTAAAAATACCCAATTTGCGTTACAACAAGATCTAACGTTAGTTTTCATGTCAAGCAAGAACAGTGCAACCTTTTTTTGGCTTAACAAAGATTCTTGATTAAATTTTATAACAAAATATTTTTCACCTAAGCAAAGAATAAGTAAGAATAGAAAAGAGTGTTACGTGGGAAAAGTGAGACAGCCCAAAATCCGATCAGGAGAGATCTTTAATAACTATTATCTAATGTAAACAATGAAATTTCTTCCCCTCTCTTTAGCAGATATCGCTTTGTCTCACTGCTTGTGGTAAAATCCGCATTTTTGAAAAATATTTCTATAAGGTCTTTTTTGAGGGGTCAAGTTGGACAAAGAAAATTATTTTATGTTCCAGTTCTCCCGATTGCTTTAATGTAAATTATATTGTGGAAACCTCTAGAATATATACTTTTTAAATTATATGGTTTACGATTTTATTTGTTTTTGAATAAAAAATTTGTCAATATGCTGTTAAACATTCGCTTGTCTCACTTTTCTTATTTTACCCTAAAGCATGGTTCTTCAAAAATCAAATAAATATATACTTTATTATAACCTATTGCCAATCTTAGGAATAGAATCAATGCCCGAAATGATGCTTTATGTGTTAAAAGTTGCTTCATACAATATATAAAAAAGATATTAAAATTATTCTAGAAGTAATTTTTAATGTTCTACTTCTCCCCACATTCCCCTACACCTTTTTGAGGATGTATTATAAGATTAACATGGTTTAACAATTAAAGATTATAGATTTAACACCTGCTTCCTTAAATTTAATACCTTCTTTCTGATTTGCCCCCTTACTTATCAAATTTCCCTATATTATCAATGAAGGGCTTTTTTTTTGTTTTGTTTTTGTAACTTCTTTTTATTTGACGCCCCTTGGATATCTGCCGCCGCGATAAACTATCTCTTTTGTCCCCCTTTCGGCGGCCCTATATATATATATATATATATATATATATATATATATATATATATATATATATATATATATATATATATATATATATATATATATATATATATATATATATATATATATATATATATAGTATATATATATATATATATATATATATATATATATATATATATATATATATATATATATATATATATATATATATATATATATATGTATATATATATATAAATATATATATATATGTATATATATATATATATATATGTATATATATATATATATATATATATATATATATATATATATATATATATATATATATATATATATATATGTGTGTATATATATATATATATATAGGGCCGCCGAAAGGGGGACAAAAGAGATAGTTTATCGCGACGGCAGATATCCAAGGGGCGTCAAATAAAAAGAAGTTACAAAAACAAAACAAAAAAAAAGCCCTTCATTGATAATATAGGGAAATTTGATAAATAAGGGGGCAAATCAGAAAGAAGGTATTGTAATTGTATACATGATATATCAAAATACAAAATAGGTTTTAAATGTTAACTCTAATGGCCCCTAAGCTTTTGTTGTTACGTTATCATCATCATCCCTATTAAAACCATTTTTGCCACTTCCCAACTTTTGTCGAACTTTAGCTGTGTTTATTTCCAGTGATTCTTGAATTTTTTGAATATGATATTCTGAAGCAATTGATATGGTTTTGGGATATAACCAGTCAAACATTTTTTTTTTTTTTTTTTTTTTTATTACAAATTAATAAATATTTACAAATTTTATAAACTATTTCTGCTATATAAATAAATATAATCTCTTTACAATTAAAGAAATATTTCCGTTTATATATATATATATATATATATATATATATATATATATATATATATATATATATATATATATATATATATATATATATATATATATATATATATATATATATATATATATATATATATATATATATATATATATATATATATATATATATATATATATATATATAAATATTTTTTTATAATCGATCATAATAATAAAAAAAATTTTGCACATTGGTTTTGACATTGATTTTATCGAATATATTTTATAATATATATGCCTATTTTTCCTTTGAAATACCTTTTTGACTTTATATATATACATATATTTTTTTTGTTTTATAAATTTTTTTTTCGTGTTTTTTGATTTTATATTTTTTTGTATTTATTGATTTTATATTTTTTTGTGTTTTTTTTTTTAATGCCTTTGTGCGGAGAGAAATCGAGAATAAGAAAAAGGTTTTAGAAGAAGTTGATTAAGTTGAATTAATTAATTTAAGTGAAGAAAAAATTTTTTTAAGTAAAATAATAATAAGGTACACGACTTCAACACAAATACCACGTTACTAAAAGCTACAAAGGAACATGCAAATAATATTTTATATAAGGGCCAGCAGTGTTTGTCTAATCATAAATAACAATATTTTTGTAGTAATTAAAGAAATTATATTTGTAGAAAACAGGAAACATTTAACTAAACATTTAGTTCTTGTTATGAGCCAGTGTATTTGTTCATATGTTTAGTTTTAGGTTCCCATTTTCTATTTGACAAAAACCGTTATTGATACAAAAAGTTTGACAGAAAATGTCCGTAGTGTTTCTACGGAGATGGTCAAGGCCGGCGCGATAGAGAAAACGAGGACCTTTTTTTTTTTTTTTTAGTCGGCAAAAGTTGTAATGGCACCCCCCCCCCCCACGTGACACCTAGTCGCGCCGGCCCTGGACATGGTAATTATATTTTAAAGTAATAATATTTCTGATATTTCTGATAATTATCCTGATCACTGCCATTGGGTCAGTTTTTGAATTGTTAAACAACTGGTGGCATCTGTTGTTCCATATTTCACTAATGATGGTTTGAGTGATTGTCAAAAACAGCTGCGAGGAGGGTTTTTTTCCGATAAATTCGCAGTTTCAATCGAAAATATCGAATTTATTGGAGAAAAGTTGTTTTGGGATGTCAAGGAGTTATATACATGTTTAAAGTATACCCATATTGTAAAAGAGGGAGGACAGTAGGCAAAGATCCAGTCAAACATACCTTGACATGATTCGGAATGTTCAGTAGCTCCCAAACTAGACCATTTTTTTTTATATTCTTTTTTTGGTGCTCAATACATTTTGATATAATTTTCTTTGTGGTTTCACCAATGTATATAGAATTGCATGAACATTTTATTTGGTAGACGCCTGGGTTTTTATTTGGAGGAAGTTTTGTCTAATTGTTGCAAAGTATCTTGTTTAAATTTGGAGCTAATGTGAATATAAATTTTATGTTTTGTTTTCTAAATTCTTTTCTAAGTTTGAGGTATGGATGCCAATTATTGGCATGGATGCCAATAATTGGCATCCATGGTAGCTTTATAAATGGTTGGTTGTCAGTTAGTTGATAATTGGTACTTTTTAAATGGTTTTTTATAGTCTTTTGCGATATTATTTAGATTGTTCTTGTCTTACCCGTTTTCTGAAAAAATGTTTTTGTTAAAAAATAAGTTTCTTGTTGGAAGTATTTTTATGAGCATTTTTTTTTTGCCCGGCATAAAAACCTTTTAAATACGGCAATAATAACTATTAGGATTGACGTTTGAATTAGATTTATGTTGAATATTAGTTATTGCTTCTTTTCGATGTATCTGAAATTTATAAGCTGTATGCATTGTGTTTGTAATAATAATATTAAGAAAATTATTTTGTATTTGGTAGTTTTTGAGTTCAACAGATTATTTTATGGTAGGATTGTGGTTTTGAGATAAAGTTAGTCTACGTTGTCTACATACCTCATGAAAGTTTTTTAATATAAATCAACTATATCAAATGATATAAATTAACTATATTAAATGAAACATGAACTTCATTGAGATCTATTTTCCATTGTTTTGCTTCATTAACAAAACTATTCAAATTAATAAGTCTATTTTTGTTTTTGTTTAGTGTTGGTTGAATGATAACGAGGTATTTGGATGTTCCATATGGTGGTGTGTTGATTGTTGATACAACAGGACTTATTGGGTAACTTTTTTTTCGGGTTTTTGCGTCATTCCATATATTCTGAGTTTCACACAATCTGATGGATACATTTTAAAATATGTATTTGTGTCTGACTTACTCTCTTTTCTTAATTTACACAACTGTTTTTGAAATTAGATAGTTAATGTGGGTGTTGGGTCATGGTCAATAATTCTGCTATTTTTAATTTGTTCTTCTATGAAAGAGATAAATTTTAGCATTATGAAAGAGATAAATTTTTAAGAGCATCTTCATACACACGTTTTGAAGAGTTGAGAATATTTTCATTAGAAGAGTTTTGATTAATTATGTACGTAATGATTTAATCTAAATAAAAGTTTATATAGATGAAAATTTATATACGATTTTATAAACAATGTAAATAAACCAATAAAAGTCGAAATAAATAAACGAATAAAAGTAAATATAAAGAAACGAATGAAAGTGGATATAAATATACGAATGAAAGTGGATATAAATAAACGAATGATAGTCAAATACTTTTAAATAAAATTTAATGCGCCATTAAGTTTCATATATGCTTTCAAATATAAATAAAATGTGCCATTAAATATTCAAATAGAAATAAAATGCGCCATTAAATTACTGGGTGGAAATAGAGAAGTAAAAAGAAATTTCTGTTACTTAGCACTGGTGGTTTTTAATGATATAATAAGTCAATTTGTTTTTCTTGTTTTATAGATAAGAATAAATGTAGTTATTTATCTTTAAAGCACCTTCTGTTAGCAGCTTTGAAAGTGTTTTTTTCGTGCTGCTCTTGCGCAAAATTTTTTACATTTAACTCTTATATGAATACAAATTTGCTTTTATCACATCACAAAATAACCTATTTAAAAAAAGTTTTTTAAAGTAAAAAAAAGTACCAAAAAAGATCTAGTGAATTTCTAAAAACTTTTAAAATGATCTATAGAAATTCTAATAGAATTTCTATTGACCTATCTCTAAAAATTTCAAAAACCTTTTTTATATATAAATATATATTGAAAGAAATATAAAAAAGACTTTATAGCAATTTATATAAAAATTAATATAGTTTCTATAGAAATTCAATTTAATTTTCAATACAACATGTATTTTAAAAGATAATAGAAATTCGTAAGTAGGCAAAACAAAACGAAAAACGAACCATAAAAGACTAGAAACGAGTTCTTTGGACCGACGAGTCAAAGTTTCAAATCATTGGTTTCGAGAGACGATCGTGAGTTTGTGATTAGATTAAAATTTGTGAGTAGATAATAAAACAATATCTGTTAATAACTGTGAAACGCAGTGGGTGTAGTATTATGATTTGGGGCTGTTTTTTGTGAGAACTATATAAGGTGACATTGTTAAAATAGAAAGAATAATGACAAAAGAAATGTGTTTTTGCAAAAAGCCATATTTTATTTTATTTAAAAGCTTTATTTACTGTTGATCACTTACAATAGTTTTTTTTAAAATAATAAAATCAAGACACGAAACAATATAAGATAGTACACAAACAAAGATATCGTGGATTAAAAATTTAAAAAAGATTTAATAATTGTATATATGCATACGTAAAGTATAAATTACAAATCTGAGTATATATAAACAAAATCAAATAAATTATAATAAACATATATTAAATTATTTTATAAACATCTTTAGACTTTGTAACGACAGCTTCATTGTCAAAGAGGGTTCCATAGCGAAGCGGCGCTGTATAAGTTATTATTTACATATATATTTTTTTGTATTTATCTTTAGAAACAATTCTAGGTGGTAGCATTACTATAATATAATAATAGGTGGTAGCGTTACTATTTTACAACAGCAAAGTCAGTAGGCAGGGTTTTTTGAATAAAAAATCGACACAAACTCTGCTATTACTGGCTTAAACTCTGTTTAAGCTAGTAATAGATTTAAAAATTTCAGTTTATAAAAACTGCAAGTTCTTGAGGTAAATCATTAGCTTATTGTCTGATTTTAATACATCATCCAATGAAATCTCAGATTTGTTGTGGATAATGTGGAGTCCGCAAGAGAGAGAAGCATTTACTATTTGCTATCCCATAGTGCTCTATAATATGATCATCAATCTTTAAATCTTTATCAAACACTGAGAAGTTTAACTTTAGAAGAAGCAAAGGTTTTAACATTACCTACATCAATCCTTGTTTTAATGCGTAAAGTGGCGCGCCATTTACTTATGCGCTAAGAGTACGTAAATGTACGTTATTTATATATATAATATCCCCTTATCATAACTATCCCGTTATTTATATTATAATAACGTTTAACGTAAGCCATTTCACGTGAGTCACTTTTTATTTTAAAAAAGTTCATCATTTAAGCGGAAATCATTTAGGTGGTAAGATTACCTTTATAAAAACCGCTTAGGGATTGTCCATAAATTACGTAACGCAAACTTTCACAATAAACAAAACAAAAAAGATCAAAATTTTTCTTTTGCAGAGTATTAAATTAAAAATCAAAATAGCCCATTAAGTTTAATGAAAATCCCCGCGTAAAAGAGCCTAATATCTCTCATTTCTAAAAATACTGTTTTCAATATATTTTGCGTTGCGTGATTTATTGACGACCCCTTATGAAGTTTGAATCACGATTACGTAGAAATTTTGCATGACAATTACTTTTGATATCCGCACTATTTGAAAATGATATAACTTAAGAAACAACAAAGAAATTTTTATTTTTAATAGCCTAACTTTACCATCAAAAATGTTCAGTAAAAGAAAAATAAAGATGTTATTGGCGCGTAAAAAAAAAATCATAAAAGAAACATAATTAAAAAAATTCTATTTATTATCTTGCAAGTACAAGAATATTTATTTAATAACAAACAATAACATAAATAATAAATGAATTTAAAAAAAACAACATAAAAAACAAATTTGGAGAGTGGAGTATTGGCGAACACCTATGTGGGAATGCGAATTAAAGACACCAGTTATTCAAAATTGATCATATTTATTACTTATCAATTAGTTTAACTATTCAGTCACAAACCCTCAAAAGTAATTTTTATAAAATTTATTATAAAATAAAAATTTATGGGAAAAATAAAACCATTGGCGTTTGAAATTACCCTACGTACGTGGGGTAATTCCGAACACATCGGGCGGCAATCAGAAACACTGTTGTGTAATAACGAATAAACTGCTAATTGTAGTAAGTCTATAAATTATATTATGCAACAACATAAAAAAAAGGAGTGGCTTTATTTCCATAGAAGCTACAACAGAATGTTACTCAAGAAAAAAAAATTCATCAAATTATCAGAAAAAATTAAAATCTAATTTGATAATTAACATCTACATTACACTAATGCACGTCTGGAACTGAGCATGGGATCCTTTCTCAGCAGGTAAAAAAAAATTGTCAATTTTATTTTTCTACAATGCTGTTTTGACCATGTTCGAAGTTACCTCGCGTTCGCCATTACCCCACTCTCCGCTATAAAATTTATTAGTTAAAAGATAGCACACGTTAAATTTTTTTTTTTTTTTTTTTTTTTTTTTAAGTTGATTAAGGTGCCCCAAGAAGTCCTTACGGTCTTATCACAGAGCACTGCGAAAGAGCATTTAATAGGAAGTTCACGCCTCCTTCCCAACCGATGTCGCAAAAATTGCTCAATTTGTTTTATATTATTAAATTTGTTTTATAATTAAGGCCACTTTTAATATTTATATATATATGTTTTTTTTAATTTTGTTTTGTTATTATTATTGGTTTTATCAAAAAAATTAAAAAAAAATTAATTATTCAAACTTTAAACAACATCTTACAAATAGTTTATTTTTTTATAATTAAAAAAAGCAATTTATTTTATGGATATAGCTCTATTATTAATTTTTTGCTTGAATTTAAGCTTGAAGCAATATAACTCTTGCAACGTCTTCGTTTATATTTATAAGTTTTATTTTACAAAAAAATAATTTTATAATAGTTACATCAGCTTCATATAATTAACAGATTGTGCGATATCAAAAAAGTGAAAACAAAAACTTCTTATAATTTAGAAAAAAGTTTGAATAAAAAAGTTATTTAAATAAAAAACAATTAGATTTTTTTTTTTCTCGTTTTTTTTTACAAAAAAGGAAATTAATTTTTTTCGGCCCTGTACAAGGAAATTAATTTTTTACAAAAATTTAATTTCCTTGTACAGGGCCGACGACACCCGGGGGGCGAGGGGCCAGGGGTCAGGGCCCCCCACTTTTTTTTAAAGGAACTTTTTTTTTAAGAAAAACCTTGATATAGAGGACTTTTTTCACAAATTGATGATTGCGTCCCACCTCTTCAAAACCCGTGTCATCGGCCCTGTTGTGAACATGTTATAACTTATAACACTGCATCAAAAATATTCATAAAGTGTAAGTTTAACTTTTTTAACCTTAAGGCCAACGGTATATAATTTTTAATAAACGGTACTTGGAAACTAAAATCTTTGTTTGCTACAAAAAAAAGCGCTAGTAAAGTTATTAACTTGAATTTTTTTTTTTTGCATTAAGTAATATTTTTGTTTGTTAAATAATTTTTTAAAAGTAAAAAATAATTTCTTGCAATGTTGCAATTTTAAGAAATAATGAAAAAATATTTCATTTAGACAAATGTAGAGAAAAGTTAGTTGATGTTAAATGATAATAAAAAATGTAATATTAAATTTAATTATTTAATATTAAGAAACAATTTGAAACAAAAAAGACATTCTACAATATGTACATTTAGAAAAAAACACTTCTAGATTTATTTTTGCGGGAAATTATTTTATTAATGTAGTTTAGTAAGTTAATGTCCTTAAATAAATAAAAAATAAAGATAATTTTATGACGTCCAAATCATGACGGGCTAATGTACTTAGACGTTTTTTTTAAAAAACAAAGCCTTTTTTACATTTACAAAATCGCAGTTTTTAAGGTGGCTTCACAGGAAATAATAGCTGTCAGGGGCGGATCTAGGATTTTATATAGGTATAGCTAAAATTTGGAAAATTATGTCATAATTGCGACTATTTAACAAGTCGGTTAGTCTACGTCAAAAAGACGTCCGATAATTATGTAGAGACACAGTGGAACACTGTAACAGAATTAGTGAAAATAATCACTTTCTTTATTTTCCACATCAAATCCAAATTCATTCTTCACATTACAGCATCTAGCTCCGCATTTTTTTTTCGGAATTACATCAAATCAATTCCTTTTGGACCACATCAGATTGTCACCAACCTTATGCACGTACAATCCCAATACACAAACACCATTGTATCCAATCTGTTTACGTTCATTATTCTCCAAATCATATTTTTTGAAATGTCTTCTGACAAAATCAAGGCCTAATATTTCATCGTTAGCAAAAATGTTGTACACGTATGGGGATGCTATAATGGGGATGAATAATGGCATACACAAAAAAATTTATAATCATTGGTGCAACATTCAATACAAAACCAAGTTGTGTCAAACAATACTTTTTGTTTCAAAATACCACTGTTTAGAATTGTCAAAGAGTTTTTAACTGATGATAAAACTCGCATAAATCAATGATCACTGATTTGTTTCCCATACTCCACTCCCTCAGCTTCTCAACACACACATTTGCATCTCTTGTATACGTTTTGATAAAAGTGTCAGCAAATTTTCTACCACTACGCGACAAGGTTTAGTGGTAGAGAATTCGCCTAAAAGGCAAAAGGTTTTGAGCTCAATTCCAACTATGTCACTGGCAGCATCGCGCTCAACTTGTTTCTTCGCACAGTAACCTTGTTCCTTCAGTTTCATGTTTCGAAGTTATAGAGTTAAGAGAGTGTTCTAACCAAAACTAAAGTAGCCTCCTCGACTGTAGTGGCCTTCTCGGCCTTGGAGAGGTGAATTAACATAAAATAAATCTTTTAGTTCATTTTCGTATTCTGCTCTTGCATATTTTTGTATAATTTTTGTGGGCAACTTTGTTGAATAATTAGTCGGGGTTTTCTCCATATTTCCATTTAAATTTCCATTCAATATCATTAAATGTTGCTTCATAATCTTATTTTTAATGCAAGTTTTCTTAATTTTAGTGTCTTTGAACATCCCGTGTCTAACATAGCTGTCGCTACCACACTGTTAAATTTCAGATGAAAAATAGACAATGCGCTGATTCCAGCATTGTTCAGGAGCGAGGTAGCAGATATTCTATTCCTAAGAGATATAAGAGCAGGATGCACTTGCATCCTGCTCTTGCTCTTGGTTCCTTTGCATCTTTAAGCATTATGCAGCCACGTGTTTTTCATCCCTACATTTGAAAGATTGAAAGATATTCTTTGGAGCCAGGATTTTTTGCAAGTTTTGTGTAAAATGGTTTAAACCTTTGTAGTTGTAAAACACCAACGGAATTTTTGTAGTATACACGGTTCAAAGCTGTTCTTAGCATAAAATCAACTGGATTTTGCATTTAGCAATTATTTTCGTTCGTTGTATGCAAAAACGGCATCGTCCGAATTTCATCATACATTTCAAACATATCCAATAATTTCATACTTAAATCCATGCCCCGTTATTCTTCTTCTTGAATATAACTCATTTACAAAAAGTTTACATCAATTTATACAAAATAACTATCTACAAAAATCTACTTTAAAAAAACTACTTAATACATAATTACAACTAAATTGAATTAAATCTATTTAAAAAAAGAAACCACGTAATTACCACGTAAAGTATTTTAGAACTATCTACACCAAAATTTTAGGTATTATCTGCTTACTTATGAGGTTAGAAGCTTAATTGAGATCATTTATAAAATTAAGAAATGTAGGGATCCAATTATTGAACTCTGAAAAACACAACGGATGATACCAAGACATTTGCTTTGCTATTATATAACGACAATTCTATAGCCACTATATTGCTATAGAATTATATATAATTCCATAACAACATAGTTAATGTTGAAAAAAAAAAAAACCAGGGCTGTGGAGTCGGATTTGCGAAGTTGCAACATTTTTAGCGGAGTCGGAGTCGGAATCGCTTAACAAAATCGCGACTCCAACTCCAATAGTAAAATTTCCCGGTATTACACGTGGATGTACAAAACATTCAATTAACGTTATGTTCATACTAAACCTTAAAGAACGTTTCTTAAATTTATCAAAAAAGAAATTTTTAATTTATCGCGTAATATTTTTTTAAGAATTCAAAGAATTTTTCAAAAATTTTGCTTTGGAGTCGGAGCCATAGTCGGAGTTGGAGTCGGAATCGGAGTCGGAGTTGCGCTCAAAAAATTTCAACAACTGGAGTCGGAGTCGTTACTTTTTTTTTACGACTCTACACCCCTGAAAAAAATATAATTCTATTGCCACTGATTGCTACATCAATAATTATCTTGTGGTTTTAACTAGTAATATAAAATCTAAAAGCAATTTAAAACCTCTTTTTTTTTTTCAAAAAAAAAAGTTTTAAATTGCAAGTTTATAACCTCACTTTTCAGATTAAAAAATAAACATCTAATTAGCTTTTTAGGAAAAAATATCAGGTGTTTTTCTCAGTTTGAAACGTCGAAAATATCTATGGTAGAGTAAAAAGTACCAAAAACCGGACTGTGCACAAGTGGACACTTATAAAAAAAACTAAATATCTTCACTAAAATTAAAGATATTTTAAAAACTTAAAAAAATTTTTAATTTTTAGTGTGTGAAAAAATATAAAATTAAAAAAAAAATTATTCATATGATTGCTTTTTTTTTTTTTTTTTTTTATTTTACTTCACCTCCTCAAGGCCGAGAAGGCCACTACAGACGAGGAGGCTACTTATTTTGTGGCTATAACCCTCTCTCAACTCTATAACTACGAAACACGAACCTTGACGAACAAGGCCGCTGCGCGGAGAAACGAGTTGAGCGCGGTACTACCAGGGGCGTGGTGGGGATCGAACTCGGAACCACTCGTTTATGAAGCGAGCGCTCTACCACTACACCACTACCGCAATAATAAGATATTTAATAAGATATTTAAGTTCAAACAAAATCTAACCCTAAAAAATCAAACTTTTTTGGGGAAATTAGGTTCTTAGCATAAAAGATTTAAAAAGGCAATTTAAAAACTAGGAAAGGTATTTTGTTGGAAATTTTTTGCTAATTTCAAAAATAGTTTTAGGTTTTCATAAACTTATTCCGTTAAAAAATTATGACGGAAATAAGATTTTCTTCAGTTTTCACCTTAAACCGGACACAATAAATTTACCCTATTATCAATTAAAAGTTCACAGTTATCCCTTTATTATTTTTTCACTCTAATTGATTTTTTTTTTATGTTAAAGTTAATTTGTTTTATTATTTTTCCACGCTCACTGAATTTTTTTCATTTGAGATTTTTAAGTTTTCACACTTTCATGTTAACTAGTTTTGTACTTTTGCACTTATGTTGAACTTAAAGTGCAAAAGTACACAAAGTAACCACAAAAGTGCTTTGCTTCTTCAATTTCAAAAATCTGTAACTGAATTGAATTTACTAAACTTATAATGGCAAAAAATAAAACAAATGAGAAGCCTTACACTGAGGAGACAATAGAAAACGCATTGGATAAGATTGAAAACGGCGAGTTAAGCTTAAGAGGCGCAGCTTAATTCTACTGCATACTAAAATCAACATTATCCGACCAAATATCAAATAAGGCTTTAATAGTTGGTAGTGGCAATACAACAAATTTGAGCCCTTTTATCGAGTTAACCTTAGTTCACCTTCTTCAGATGCTTGGCGATTGGAGCTTCTGTAGACAAATAGATCAAGTTCAAAGTTTAGTTAGAGACAAATTAATTGAAAATGATGAAACGTGTTTGTTCAAAAATGGAACACCTTGTCGCAAATAGTACAAAGTATTTATGAGTCTTTTGATGTTTTGAAAAAACATTTTGATTTAGCAAAAATAGGTTTTAGTAAAGCCATGCATTTGTGGAATTGTGTTGAAACTGGTTTCAATGGTGACAAAAGCAAAAGTAATTATCAGAAGAGGTGCAAAGCATCCACTAGTATTGATTAGAAATAACGAAAAAATAAACTACACTGTTCTCAATTGTGTTAATGCTGACGGAACCCTTCTAACGCCTTTTGTTGTTTACAAATCAAAGAATCGGCTTTATAATAATTGGATTAAAGGAGGCCCACCAAACACACTTTACACAACATCACCAACTGTTTGGATGAAAAGTAATCAATTTTTACTGTTGCTCGATGAAATGTTTATTCCTCATATTCAAAAAATTGGTGGTCAACATTTTTTACTTTTGGATGGCCACAGCACATACGTGTCATTAAGTATAGACTTAAAATGTAAAGAAAACAGTATAACACTAATTTGCATTCCCGCCCATTCATCTCACATTCTGCAGCCTCTAGATGTTGGTGTATATTGTCATGTTAAAGATGTTTGGCATGATATTTTAAGAAAATATTATGCTGAAAGTAGTTTTAGCAATTTCTATAAAAAAATTTTCCCATGTCTCTTTGCACAGTTGTATAGAAGCAACAAAAGCTTACACTCGTACTCAAATTATTGTTGGTTTTGAAAACACTGGGCTCTTTCCATTAAATCAAGCAACAGAATTAGAAACTCCTGCCAAGAAAACCAAAAAAAAGTACAAAAAGTGCCCAAAGTTTTTCGAAAATGAAATGCCAGAGATGCAAGTTTTATGGAAAACTTGTGAAAAATCTAGTTGCAGTTTGTGGTTTTGTGAACCTCGTCTCTCAAAAAGATATATAAAAGGCGAAAAATTCTTTTGTCCGAAAAGTTGCAGAACCTAGTTGATAAGTTTTTTATTTTATTTTAAGCTCAAGCTTGCTTATTTTTTTTTATTTATTTTTTTCTAGTTTTTTCTGTTTGTATTATTATTATGTGCATATTTTAACAATAAAAATAAAAATATTGAATTTATCAATTTATCTTTGTTTTTTCATGTAATTTTAGGAACAATTTTCCGAAAAGCGGACATTTTTTAAAAAAATAAAATCTTGTTTTCCATTGAAATTTGACATTTTTTTTCACTCTGCAGATTTGCTTTAATAATTAACTATATTCCAGAAAAAAAAAATCCTACAAATTCTCAATATTAAAAAAGTTATTTAAAAGTTATTTTTATGAAGTCAGGTTTATGAAGAGTGTCCGGTTTTTTATGAAGAGTGTCCGGTTCGCGATACTTTTACTCTATTGTCTAATAAATCTATAAATGGCTTTTACGACAATTTATGGACGATTCCTATCTTTTTTATTTTATTTCAATTTCAAAGCTTTAACAAAATATTTTAGCCAGTCATTGCTTTTAATTTTCTCATTCAGTTTAACTTTCGAATGTGAAAAATCTAATCTTTGTAATTTGATGGGTCAAGAACGCTATAATGGTTTAGCCTTGTTGAGCATTGAAGCCTTGTGGACAAAAGTTATGAATGTTGATCAGCTCATTGAGCAAATTAGAGTTTTCGCAAGAATACTCATTTGTACTATACTACTTCTAAATACTTTGAATGTAAGAAAATTCAGTAACATTTTCAATTTCATTTATAACATTTAATTAACTTTTATGCAAATTAAAAACAACTTTTAGTCGTGACATAAGATTATAAATTAATAATAAAATAAAATTTAACTATCATAACTTAAATCATTAAAATTTAAAACATATATTTGTCGACAATAATAAAAGTATAACACTTTGACTGGTTGTTGTTAAATTGAGAACTAATAAAAATGTTATAAAAATTCAGTCAAAGTAAGCCTAAATAGTAAGTTGTAGATGTCGTCAGTGCCGTGGCTAATAGGTCTAAGACATCCCTAAAATCTGTCAAAAGTGCCCCAAAATCTTAAAACTTTAGTAGTCTGCTAGATAAAAATTTTATTCCAGCAGACTACTAAAATATTGTTCTGTTGTACAAGTTGACACTGGCTGGACCAGAATTATTTTAATAAAACGGAAAATTTCCGAAGCAATGCTTTTCAATCCAATTTGTTCTTTAGCGCGAATGAGATCTGGAGCTGATTGAAAATCATCTAATTGAACTTTTTTTTCTCTTCGTAAATGAAAAGGTCCCAGTGAAGCTGCAGTCTTTGATAATTAGGAAAATTGTCTCTGTAGAAGTTTTTATTTAGTCGATTACTGCATTCAATGTTATTTGATCCAATCACAAACTCTTTAACTCTTGTTAAATGATGAGTGGTTTCAGTCAAATCTATCGGTGAGGCCGACTAAAACTGCATCTAAACTAGTAAAGCATACCCAAGCAGAACTTGTTTGTCTAAATCCATCGTTTCAGCAGATTCAGTTGCCACATCAAAAAGCTTTTTGAAACGTGACTCAGTACCCAAAGATCTCAAATTTTTTTTCAGGGTCTGAATTATGAATTCAGCTTTACTAAAGTTGAGTTGGCTTCCCAACTCAACTTTAGTAAGAGTTTTTTCAATTTTTTTTCTATTTGAACTTTCTGTTGAATTAGATTTGGAAGAAGATGAATGAGGAATTCTGTAAAGAAAAATTTTTTATAATACATTGTTATTAAAAATCTTTTAGGAATTATTAATAAGGTTGGCTTGTACCTTTTTTTGTTGATCCCCATTATTATTATCAACAAGATCTAAGAAAAAAAGAAAGATAACAAATATACAAGCATCCCTTAAAGTGTTTACGCAAGTAAAAGTAAATAGCAGCTAATTAAAAATTTACTCATAGTAAAAGTTACTGACAATAGCTGTTAAAAAGGTAAAGCACTTTTTTAACAGCTCTTGTCAATTAATTTTTGTACTCAATGCAACTAAGACATAGAACAAACAAACTCGTTAAAAAAACAAACAGATAATTTTAAGCAAATCCGATAATTCCGGGGTAATGCTTGGAGGTTTACTGAGGGGAAGGTTTGGGATGGGGTATCCTCCTCCCAAAAATTTATGCGAGACAGGCATATAAATTATTATAAAATAGGTTTATTAATATAAATTGATTACAAACTAATAAACACCAGTTTATAAGTTCATTAATACCAGTTGAAAGTTAATTAACACCAGTTGACTGCAGTCTACAAGTTCATACATTGTTTATGAACTAACTGTAGTCTAGACAGTAGACTGCATTTAGTTCATAAACAAGCTTATAAACATCAGTTGACTGCAAGTTCATAAACACAGGGCACTTTATTATAACACAAAATCCAATTTGCGTGCTCAAGGCAAAATCATTGATAACCATGTCTGGATCAATATTAATTTATGGGTGAATGTTCATAAGGGCAAGACCATTTAAGCAATCATCAACCGTAGAAGATCGTATTCTTAATTTTTAAAGCTTCAGAGCACTAAAGCAACGTTCTGGTTCACAAGATGTTACAGGAGGAGTGATTGCAATTTGTAAAATAATATATATAATAGGGAAACTTTCTTTTGGTATTTTATCAAACAAATTTTGTAGACTATTGTGTTTGAACATGAACATGAGAGAAATGTTTTAAATATATGAATCTGGTTCACTCTAGTTCTTCTACTGTGCTTTTCAAAAACCTGCTATAAAAACAATGAATAGCTTTTAAATCTTGGGACGATGCAGATGTAGACGGTGTAGCAACTTTAGATAACAAAAGTGCAGTAACAAAATAAATTAAAATTAAATAGTAATCGTATCTCTCTAAATATCAACAAAACTGAATTCATTATTTTTCACCCTCCAAAAAAAATATTTTGTAATGATAATGTTAAAATTAAAACTAACGGTAAAAGAATCTTTCCTTCTGAATTTATAAAATATCACGGAGTATTTCTTGACAAAAATCTTGGAATTATCAAATGTTTTAAATAAATAAAAAACTCTCTCGAGCCAATAGTATGTTATCTTTAATACGACACTATGTTCCTAAACATACTCTAGTATCAATTTTTTTATTCCATGTTCTAATCCTATCTAAGCTACTGTTGCGTTGTTTGGGGGCAACAAGGAAGTTTTCTTTTAAATCTTATAAACAGTTTGCAACGTGCTTCCATAAGAATTATGACATTTTCTCATATTCAATCTAATATCCAAAAAAGATTTTCTGAATTAAAAATCTTACAATTTCAAGATCTTATAATGTTTTACAACTGTCTTTTTGTGTTTGATTTCCTCCAAAATAATCTGCCGGGTTCGTTTAATAATTTTTTCATTAAAGCAAGTGATACACATAAATACTATACTCGTATTACTATAAATGGTAATTCGCACCCTTCTTTTTTCAATACTGTCAAGTATGGCAAGCTCTCCGTAAAACATCAATGTATTTCTCACTGGAACCAATTAATGCCTTTTATAAAAAAAAAAAGATTTTAACTAAATACCCTTTTGTTACTTTCTTCTTCTCAATAGAAACCTAATTAAGAAATTTTTATGTGAGAAAATATCTAAAGAATATTAATTCTATCTTTTATTATTATTCCTTCAATATATTATTTAATTAATTACACATATTTTAATTTTTTTATTGTTATTATTATTCTTTACATTTTTACTACTACTATTTTTATTATTGTTATTACTATTATTATTTATATATCTTTGTTTTTGTTGCCTTAATATTATTACCTATAACGATGGTCAAAGTAGTTCAGTAGTTGCAGTAGCTTTATCATTATTGTTATAACTATTTTTTAAATTGTTTATTTTATAATTATTAACTATACTATAATTATCTTACTATTGCTTCATCATTTATAATTCTTTTTACGTTGTTATATTGCAGTTATTATTTTTTATATTAATTCTATCTTTTATTATTAAAAATAAAAAAATAAAAATAAGTGTAATTAATTAAATAATATATTGAAGGAATAATAATAAAAGATAGAATTAATATAAAAAATAATAACTGCAATTAAAAAGAAGAGTTACGCAATGCAACAAGTAACGCATCAAACTTTTGATTTCATGGATTTCTTTTAAATCAGCAATAATGTCACTAAAATGGTCACCAAATCTCGAAAGAGCATTGTGACGTTGAATAAATCTAGTTTCACAATAGCCTATTAATGTACAGGAAAATAATGCTTGTCGCTTGTGAGACTCTTTAATGAAATTGATCACTTCTGAGACAACGTCAAACATATTCCAAACAACAGCAGAAGAATGATTCAGCTCGAGATTTAAACAGTGAACGTAAACGGCTGTGTGGCAGATATTTTTGAATAACGCTTGAACACCGCTAACATGACCAGACATTGTAGATGCTCCACCATAACCCTGACCAACACAACAACTAATGTCTAGTTCCAAAGTTATGAGTCTCTGAACCATTTCCTCAAAAATGCCTTTGGCTGTAAAATCTTCAATTTTCCAAATCCAACAAATTCCTCTTTAACGATGCCATCTTGGCCAACATATCGAATGCAAATGCACAATTACTCATTGTAACCACTATCAGTGGTCTCATCAACCAATAAATAGAAAAACTGAGGTAGTTTAACCTTACTCACAATTTGTTTTAAGATTAGTTCTCCACAAATGTCAATAAGTACGTTTTTGCTAGTTTTAGGTATGTACGTTGCATTTTTTTTGGTATTTTTTAAATGTTCAGCTAATAAAGTGTCCCCACTGTCGATTCTAAATGCCAAAAGCGCTCTAAAATTACCTTGTTGGCCAGTTAGTGCATCATCTGATTGAGTTGGATCAACTCAAACAGATGAAGCACCATCATCCCTGTGTCCTCGCAAAGCTAAACCTAAGCGTCTACACAATTGAATCGTTTTAATAATTAGCTTGAGGCGTTCTCTGTTTTCATGGCCTGAACATTTACATTCGAGTCAATTAATTTAATAATGTTCTTGGCAGATTTTGAAATGCATAGGAGTTGTTTAGCTTGTTGTTGTGCCGTTTTGTGATATTTGCAGGTAGCATGATGGTGTAACTTTGAATGAATTTTATTATAGTTAGTAAATGCTTTGTTCACCAGATTACCAATTTTTTGTACTTTTCCACAATCATTTGAAACAGTATCTCCTGTAAAAAGGCAGCAGGGTACACAACACACACATTACATTGATAAAAATACCTTTTGCTTACTTCTTTGGAGAAAAGGCCATTCAAATGAGCTGCTTGGCATCGCATGAGATGTCAGTAGTGAAATCTTCTCTGAGTCGGTCAATCTGTGTAGTTTGCTCATTGACCGAGTCTAGCATCCATTTTCACTGCCCTCAAAAATCATACCTATGTTCCATTCTAACTGTTCGGCTTTAGGAACTTGAGTGACCGAAGCAATAGGTCTGCATACGACTGCAGAATTAGTAGGTAGTGAAATACTGGGCAAACTCACTTGATTAACGTCGTCAACTGTTGTAGTTGTAGTACTGGAAAATAAACAAAAAAGAACATGATGAATACCCTTCAAACATTTTGTTGCATCACCGCTACTGTAAGTCAGGATTAGACGAATTAGTGAATTAGTCACTTTTTATTTTTAGTTCACTTTTTATTTTTGATTTAGTCACTTTTTATCACACTAATTGTTAGTGTAATTGAGTACACGAGTTGCGCGAAGTGTAAAGTTAATTCTCCAATGTCCACTCAAAACCCATTTTGTGTGAACATTGGACAACATTAACTTTAGATACTTTACATAAACAAATAAATTACAATTGGAAAAAAACTTTTACATATTATAAAAAAACCGTTTCCTTTTTGTTGAAAATAGTCTGTCATCCTACGCCTTTTTGCTTTTTCCATAGTATATCAAAATACTAAACACAGGCGATTTTAAAACAAGGCGATTCAACACACAAATACCGGAACTTAGCTCACTTGCAAAACGGCAGCCAATTTGATTAAGTTTTAAAACGTTTTGATTGAAACCACCACAACGCACTCGTTCGAGTTAAAAAAAAATAATTGAAAGTTTGGTGAAGGGTGATGCATTACCCACATTGGGAAAAGGTTACTATATCTGTCCTACAACATCCGTGGAGTAGTGAAATAAGATCCACACATTTTTGTTTAAGATCATCCGCTTTTTTTCTTTAATGAATTAACATCTGTGCCTCAATATCCAAAACTTCATTGATGTCTAATAACATCTTTAGAAAGATGCAACTACATCCGAGATTTTAAGAAATATCCGGCTCTGGCTCGGCTCCGGGTTGGCTCCGGCTCGGCTCCCGGCTCGGCTACGGATCTCGAACTTTATGAACAAAAATCGCAAGTCTTGGAATATTTTTTTAAATCACATTTGCTAACCCAAAAATATACCAATTACAGCAATTAATTTTTTACCAACTCTCATGAATCCAAGGTTATTGTATTACTATCATTACTCTACTACCGAATATTATATTTAAAAAGAAAAATATTTTGAGTAAATAAAAACTTTTTTCTATATATTATTTACCCAAAACTAGAGTTTTTTAAATTTTAGTTCTAATTTTACCCAGGGGCACACTGCCTAAAAAAGACGTCTTTTGAACGTCCCAATGACATCCAAAACATACAAAAGGCATCGAAAATATTTAAAAGATGTTTAAAAGACGTCTTTATTACGTCCTCACTGAGTCCCGTGCCCACTGGATACCCAGTTGGCACGGACCTAAAATAGACTATTTTGAACGTTGAAAAGATGTTCAAAACGCTCCAAAAACGTTTAAAAGACCTCCTTTTTATGTTCCGTGCCCATTGGGTAAAACATGCGATCGTTAAATTCAAAACGATAAAAAATTCAAAAAAATGAAAAATAGCTAATACAAAAACTACAAAAAATATTTATTTTGATCTAAGGAACTTGAAGATTATAAAAGTGCTTTTTATTTAAATATTTTTCATTATTTCATATAAATAAGCAAACATTTACGCTAATCAACGACATCAACTTTTGCACAATGTCTTTAACAATTTTTTTTTCTTACTAATGTCCATACTCTAATCAAATCTTAAGCTGTATTTATTTTTTTGCCAGTCTTACGCAAATATCCTTTGCCAATTCCATCAAACTTTTCAATAGAATGGAACTGTGTGCAGATTGATGGATTCAAGCTTTTTAGAATGAATTTGATATCTATCGAATTATACCACTCTTCTTAGAATAATGAAAAGAAGCAAGATTAGGCCAGAATCAACTGGGGGCATCGTGACTTCGATAAAATTGCAAAAGTCTACCTTGTAAACATTCTTTGATGAAAATATCCAAGTTTAAAGTTGACGATGCCAAAATTTAATCTTTAAAAAACTCTGAAACTTTGTACTTTTTTGGTTGTTCTCTGTTCTATAAGCCGGGATTTTGCGTGAATGATCGTCGAATACTAATTGCTGCTTTCTTATCTTTAAAGCCACTCTTTCTTCCAGATCCTTTTGCTCGTTCGATAGATAGAGAGCTCTTGTGTTGTTTAATGACCATATAAACAATAGTTTTGCTAGATTTAGATCATTTAGCGATTGATAGTAACGATGCAGAAGGATTTTGTAGATAGTTGTGCAGAATTTTTTCCGTTTTTCTAAATGTTTCAATGACATTTTAATTAAGAGAGACATTTTGACTTGTTTGTTGATGTTTTTAATTAATACTGTAATTACTTAATGTAATTAAGCGAAAAAAAAAATTTAGTAATGTGTTAGTCACAAGTTTTAAAAAAAAATTTATTGTTTCAAATTTAACGATCTCATGCTTTTCTATAATTTAAAAGATAAGAATTTGATATTAATTTGATCATTAAATCGCGCATCAAATATTTAAAATCATAGTATTAGTATAAAAATACAATATAAAGCAATTTATGCAATACTGTAATGTTTTCATAAATAATTTACTTTTTTTTTAATAAAGCATTTTAAGAAATACTATTAAAGAATAGTATTTTGTTGAGCACAAAATTGTAAAAATGGATATTTTATATTCATTTTTATTACGTTTTGGCAAGAGCGTAACTGTTAGCAAAAGTATTTGAAAAAAATAGAAACTGAATAAATAATTCATTCAACAAATTAACAAAGTTTGTCTGCATTAAAAAAAACTTACATTTTTTTCATTAAAAAACAACAACACAAGAGCCGAGAGCCACTCAATTTTTGCGGCTCCGGCTTCACAAAAAAAACAGCGGCTCCCCGGCTCCATGGCTCCAACTCTGGCTCGGCTCCACAAGCCTGCAAAAGACTATCTGATGTGAATGAACATTACGTAAAACGTGATTGGATGTTGAAAACTGAATACGAACCCGGTGTAAGCAGCGTTCACCATATTCCGCTGGTTGATCCAGACGGTTTTGCCACCGCTTCACATCAAACTTGGTTTGATAAAAAACTTTGTAAAAGCATTAGGTAAAACTGAATCAGAGGGTTTTCAATACTTGGTTAAAAAATTTTCCAAAATTAGTGTAGCGAAACTCAAAGAAGGCGTTTTTGTCGGACCCCAAATTCGAGAGATTTTGAAAGACCGTGGATTTAAAGAGTCACTAACTTCCGATGAAAAAGAAGCGTGGAAAGAAAATTAAAATTCCAAATATCTCAAGAACTAGACTTGCTGGAAGAAAACTGAAAGCAGATTTGAAATAAGCGCAAAAAACTTGGTTTAGAATAAGCTATTTAGGGTGGAATGCAAGAAGCAAACTTGAGTCAAGTTCGACTTGAACTTTACTTTGTAACCAATAGCGGCAGAGTATTTTTTGAGGGGAAAACCCATACTCTGTCGCTATTGGTTGCAATGTAAAGTTCAAGTCAAGCTTGACTCATGTTCGCTTCTTGCATTTCACCCTTAGATTCATGGTGCATTCAAAAAGTATTTTTTTGTTATACCAGTGTATTTATTATGAGATTAGATAAAATTTTTAGGGGGGCAAACGAATTTTTAAGGGGGCAAGATTGACTCAAGGGGAGCAGCTTGCCCTCGTTGAACTCCGTACTCTATAGCGTATGCTTTTAAAACGTAAATCCCAATGTTCGATAAGTTTCGTAAATCCCAATGTTCGATAAAATTCTATAGCCGTGTTAATAGTCTTGATTATCACCATAGTAACCCCAACGTAATAACCGTTTTTTTGTTTGTTTTTTTTTTAATGTTATAATGCTAATTACAGTAAAGTTTATTTGAAAAATAAAGATTTTGCTTACAATTTGATTATGAATAAACCCCATTATTTTGAATTTTCAACAGATGCTTGATCTACGTATACCTATCTGTGTATGACACAAAATGATTGAACACACGTTTTAAACTTATGTTCAATCATTATTACTATGTAATTAGTATTTTTTAACAAAAATATATAAACGATAAAAACGATAAACGATAATTTTCATTTACTGGACTAGATTATATATTTACTAGTCGAGAAGGAAACATCGTAATTATATAATATATAGTTTTAACAAAAAAATATTTTAACTCAAAAGTTAAAACACCTGCATTGTGTTAGTAAAATTTAGTTAGCGACAGAATTAACTTTATGCTTTGATGATATGCAAAATTGTATGTCAATTTTTAAACCGGTTTAATCAAAGCAGTTTATAAAGCATCAGACCAATTAATCAATATATTTTTGAAATAATTGGCGATTACATTTCAAGGTTGTTTACATATAGTAATATTACTAACATTAAGTAAACACCTAATGAAAATGATTAAAACAATAAATTACTGCTTTTACTATTTTAACCATTATTATTTATTATAATAATAAAAATATTATTTATAATAATAAAAATACGAGTAACAACATAAAAAAACACAAGAAGCATTACTAATAATATTAATGATGACAATAAAAATAATAAAAATAGTATTGATAAAAATAATTATAAGTTGTTTTTATAAACACAATTACTTTATAACTGATGTTAGATCGATGTTACAAACAGTTAAAAAAGCTGATAAAATATAAATGGCATAAAAAAAATTTCAATAAAAAACAAAAAAATAGGAAAAATAATAATAAAATTAAAAATAATAATTCTAATGATAAATATAATTATAGTAGAAATAACAATAACACAAAAGATTGAAAATAAGAAAAAAAATATTTTACATCAAATGAAGTAATACTATGAAAAAATCAAATCTCACAAAAAAAAAAAAAAATTGAAAAAAAAATTTTTTTTCAAGGAAATATAAAAAATTTTATAGTTAGATGCATGCACAAACATACACATAAAAATATATAGATATACATACACACCCTTGTATACACACATACATATACATTTGTATACAGAAATACACATACGGGCCTACATACACTCTATAGAAATGTATGCATAGACATACATTTCTATAGATGTATGACTACATACACTATATAGAAATGTATGCATAGACATTCTTACAATTATAAGATTATATACAACAATTAAAATGTCCCACCAACATTAATCAAACTATAAGGAAAATATATATATATATATATATATATAAATATATATATATATATATATATATATATATATATATATATATATATATATATATATATATATATATATATATATATATATATATATATATATATATATATATATATATATATATATATATATATATATATATATATATATATATATATATATATATATATATATATATATATATATATATGTATATACATATATCTCAGGCTTGGTCGGGAAGCGGGAGCGATCGCTCTCGAATACTGACCACGGAAATTATATTTAGTTGCGTAAAACTGGCCAGGTTTTTTAGTCGTTTTGAGAACATTTAAGTTTGTGTACGAAACAAAAAATTTTTGTTTTACGGACATACATGGAAACATAAAAAAAGTTGAATGTTCTCAAAACATCTTTGTGCGAAAGAATAAAAAGAATGTTTGCGAACACTAAAAACCCGCCAAATTAACGAACAAACTAATTCTATTGGTTCAAAAAATACGCTGATTAAGTGAAATAAAGTTCTAGAGTATTCTGTTAAAATGTTTTAGAAATAGTATTATTCACGATTTGTTACGTTTTGAGATTTTTAGCATTGTTTTAAGAATTTATATTATTTGTTTACGAAAATAAATGTTTTAAATATATACTAGTTAAATTGTTAAAATTTTCAAAGTTTATTATAAATCATAGATTTTATTAGTATATTCTTATTTTTTATTTTAAAAGAGATTGTATTCTTTATGTAAATGTAATTTTGTGTATTTATTTTTTATCGTAATGTATCTTTTAAAGCAATTTTTATGATTTAAACAAAGACTTACAAAAATAATTGTGTTTTTAATGAAGTTTTAATCGTTAAAGTTAATAAAACTAATTATGTAACAAACATATAAGAAGTTTCTGGTTACTAAACACAAACAACGCATACAAAGTAACTCGCGGATGAACAAGCATCGCGCCTGAGGTCACGACAGAACACAAATATATATATAGCAAATAATTAGATATAAAGAAAAATTTCTAGATATTGAATTACTAACTCTAATTAATTTTGCTTAAGTTGCCATTCTTAAAACTCGTTATACTTTTTTCTGCTTTAAACACTAATTAAAATTTAAAAGCCCACTCACTAAACATCATCAGCGATATTGTGAAGCAGTTTCGCTTCCTGGTCATTAAGTATTTTTAACCTTTTTAGTTGATTTCTATCTTGATAATTTAATTCTTATATATAGTAATTCAATGATTTAATTATTTCATTTGTTTATCTTACTAAGAAGAATCGCTTTAAATATGTTAAACTTTTCAAACTACGCGAAACATAAAATAGGTATTGAAAAAATTAACTTTTTTATTTATAAAATAAATTAAGCTTAAGTAAAACTAAAACTTGCAAACTTAGTTAAATAAAGAATATTTGTTTTCCTTTTAAACAATCATTTAAGTTGACGGTTGTATGTTTCTATAAAAAGTTGATGTTTCTATAAAAAACATTGCTTAATTTTATAAAAAAATTATAAAAGAGCGATGTTTCGAAAATATTTGTTTTAAATGTAATTTATTTAGCTTTAAATTTTTTCGCGTTTAAAGATATTTTATTTGCCTACTTTTTTTTTTTTTTTGTAATTGTCTCTCGTCGGTCCAATTAATCTTCGTCGCTTTTTTTTTTGCTTTTTAAAATGTTCTCAAAACGACTAAAAAATCTGGCCAGCTTTTCGCAACTAAATATTATTTACGTGGTCAGCAATCGAGAGCGATCGCTCCCGCTTCCCGACCAAGCCTGATATCTATATATGTATATACATATATATATATATATATATATAGATATATATATATATATATATATATATATATATATATATATATATATATATATATATATATATATATATATATATATATATATATATATATATATATATATATATATATATATGTATATACAGCTAAAGAAAGAATGAAAAATAAAAACAACTTTTTTAAATAATTTTTAATTAATTATTTTTGTACATAGTTTATATTGTCATGTATTTTTGTTTACTGTTTGAATTTCCCTGTGTTTTTTTAGGTGGTTCATTTTATTATGTATTTTTGTGTGGTTTGTTTATTGTTTTTTTTGTTTATTGTTTTCAGGCATTTTTGTTTTATTTTGTGTATTGTGTTCATTAGGCATCGTCAAGTATTGCTCATATTGCTCATATTCTTTTTGTGCAATGTTTGTATTGTCTTATATATATATATATATATATATATATATATATATATATATATATATATATATATATATATATATATATATATATATATATATATATATATATATATATATATATATATATATATATATATATATATATATATATATATATATATGCACACATACATACGTACACACACACACACACACACACAGATATATATATATATATATATATATATATATATATATATATATATATATATATATATATATATATATATATATATATATATATATATATATATATATATATATCTGTGTGTGTGTGTGTGTGTGTACGTATGTATGTGTGCATATATATATATATATATATATATATATATATATATATATATATATATATATATATATATATATATATATATATATATATATATATATATATATATATCTGTGTGTGTGTGTGTGTGTGTACGTATGTATGTGTGCATATATATATATATATATATATATATATATATATATATATATATATATATATATATATATATATATATATATATATATATATATATATATATATATATAAGACAATACAAACATTGCACAAAAAGAATATGAGCAATATGAGCAATACTTGACGATGCCTAATGAACACAATACACAAAATAAAACAAAAATGCCTGAAAACAATAAACAAAAAAAACAATAAACAAACCACACAAAAATACATAATAAAATGAACCACCTAAAAAAACACAGGGAAATTCAAACAGTAAACAAAAATACATGACAATATAAACTATGTACAAAAATAATTAATTAAAAATTATTTAAAAAAGTTGTTTTTATTTTTCATTCTTTCTTTTGCTGTTAAGTTCATGGTAAAAATTTTATTTGATATTTTTGTTAGTGATTTTCCATTTTCGAACTTCTTTTTTAACTTTGTGTTTTGTTTCCATTAGTTATTTTTTTTCCTGTTTTTTTTTTTTTTTTTTTTTTTTTTTTTTATATATATAAAGGATGTAATAGAAAAACATGTAGTCTAAAAGTTAAAAAAAAATTAAAAAATTCAGGACAATACAAACATTACACAAAAAAATATGACAATATAATATAGATTAAATATGTCATCAGAATAATGTACATTTTTTTTACTGTTTATACTATCCCAAAGATTTTAATCAATTTTTTATATCATATCTAATTAAATCTTAAAGGACCAGCTTTTTGAAAAAATTTATGAATAGATAATTCAATTTGGAAAAATGTTATTAAGCATATATAATATTACATAAAAACATAAATATATTATCTGCATCCATAATGAGTTTATTTTTATTTTTTACTTTTGATAAACAGCATTACAGCAAAATCCTGTTTCATACATTTAGTCTTAATGCTTTTCCCAACATGTTATGTTGAAAGCGATATAGACCAAATATGTTATCAGAACATAATGTGATTGATACAGAAAATGATTATGAGCTGTAATGTTGCAGAACTCATTATTTTCACCCGGAAACTCTCTCATCAGTAGTATTATTTTAGGAAAATTTGAAAATTTCTTAAGCTCAACAGATTTTTCTTGTTATTTCTATTACATCATTTATATCATCAGAGAGAATATATTCATACAAAATATTCACATCACATGAAATATTTTTTAAATTTGTTAATAATTCTTCTAGATTTTTGTTTTTTTTTGAACATATGACTTTTGAACATATCTCAAATTGTATTATAATAATTTTTAAACATTTACTTTACAAATATTCTAGTTTTATGCAGTTTTTCAATAAATGCCTTCAGTTTAAATTCATCAGCAATGCAGAGTCCCAAAAAGAACTCAGGATTTTAAAGTCACAAAAAGATTATTTCTTCCTAGTTTTTGGAATCCAGAAGTTTTAAAATCATAAAAAAGTTTATGGACTTATAATAGGAAAAAAAATTATTACTTTTAGGTAAGAGAATCATTCATTTTTTGAACCAGGAGTCCTTAAGTATAATAGTGGCAAGGACTCCGGGCTTAAAAATAATAAGTTGCAAGTCATTAAATCTCATGAATTTGTTGGCTTATGGCAGATCATAAGTCAACAAATATGTTTAGAGCTTCTGGTCATTACAGATCTGAAAAAAATAGAGATATAAAGCTGGAGTCTTTTAGGGACTCCACATCCCTGATTTTCCTAAATTTTAATTTATATAAAATAAAATTTAATTTTATACAAGTTAAATATTTATGTTATTTGTATAAATATTTAATTTATATAATATATTTTAATTACTTAATTTGTAACTTTAAGGTAAAAATGTGTAAATCTTATGATTGATGAGGTTTTTAGATTTTTGCCATAAAGTTGTGAGTTTAATTTGTTAAAATGATTAATAATGTCAAAATTTTTGGATTTTTTCATTTTTATTTATGTATTTTATGTATCTACAAACTTATAATAATTTTTAATAAAAAAGAGTTAAAATGTGGTCATGTGATGACAAAATGTAATGATGCAACCCACAAACGGGTACAATAGACTAAATAACATAAAAACCAAGAAAAGTAAAAGAACTTTGAATTGAAAAATAATCTCCAAATTAAATAAAATGGAAATTAAAAGTATTATTCAATTAGAATAATATAAAACAGTTTAAATAATTTAAAACAACAGTTTAAAAAAAGAAAAAAAGTTTTTACATTTTTATTAATTTTCATTTCTAAAATTATTTATTATATGGTATTGTGTAGTTTTATGCAGATACATAATTTTTTAAACTTATTTCTTTATTTAAATATAGTCATGGTATGGAGATCCTTTAAATGAAGGTATTGGTAAAAATCATGTCAAAAAATCTGGAGTGCGGTTAAGCTGGAACAATCTTTATGTATCAGCTCAACTTAAAGCATCACCATTTAAAAACTTGTTTAGAAAATCAAACCAACAGAATATTACAGTTAAAAAACTTTTAGATTCTAGTGAGTTTATTCCTATTTTTTCCTTAATCTACATTTTATTTTCTTATGTTATGTTAAGTCCTGGTCATGACTTAAGTCCTGGTCATGGCATTAAAGAGATTTATATTAGGGCAGGTGAGACTCTTTAATTATGGTGTAGGCAACTTCCCTAGAGAAGGAAAACTCTAATTCTAATTTTTTTTGTATTTTTGTCAAGCTAATATTTTAAAATATTAGCTTGGCAAAAACTACAAAAAAAATTATATCTGTTAGTAAAACTTCAAAAAAAGTTAATAAATTAAATTAGAGCATCTAAAATTTTTTTTTTTTTATGCAGTATAGGAGTCAAAAAAAAAACTTAAAGGGCTATTTATATGACTATAATATATGTGTATATATATATATATATATATATATATATATATATATATATATGTATATATATATATATGTATATATATATATATATATATATATATATATATATATATGTATATATATATATATATATATATATATGTATATATATATATATATATATATGTATATGTATATATATATATATATATATATATATGTATATATATATATATATGTATATATTATATGATATATATATATATATATATATATATATATATATATATATATATATATATGTATATATATATATATATGTATATATATATATATATATGTATATATATATATATATTTATATATATATATATATATGTATATATATATATATATATGTATATATATATATATATATGTATATATATATGTATATATATATATATATATATATATATATATATATATATATATATATGTATATATATATATATATGTATATATATGCATGGTTGTCAGTAAGTTTTTCCCATAAACTGTAGTTTTAAAGAGCGCGTTAATAAACCAGACCAGAAAAACTTTAAAAATTTAAATATATATTTATTTCAAATGATAGACTGCCTGCCCATACCAAACCCTCAGTCGATGTAGCAACACTCTTTTGCGAGTCAGGCTATTTGTCAGTTGATGTAGCAGCACTCCCTTGTGAGTCAGGCTATTTTTCAGTTGATGTAGCAGCACTCCATGCATGTTTTAAAAATATATTTTAATAAAACAACAACAAAAACGCCATTAATTAAAAAAAACTTTCTTGTCATTATTATTCGGGTTTTTTTAAAAAACAATGAAATTTAATGTACTTCTGCATTAATTTAATTGCTTTGACATTTCGACAACAATAAAATACAGCTTAAGAGTTGAGGTATTAAAATTGTAGTTGAAAGAGACTTTTTTTACCATAAAAAAAAGTCTCTTTTGACTACGATATAAGGATATATATATATATATTTATATATATATATATATATATATATATATATATATATATATATATATATATATATATATATATATATATATAATATATATATATATATATATATATGTATATATATATATATATATATATATATATATATATATATATATATATACATATATATATATATATATATATATATATATATATATATATATATATATATATATATATATTTACACATTGTATATATATATATATATATATATATATATATATATATGTATATATATATATATATATATATATATATATATATATATATATATATTATATATATATATACAGGCCCTTTCAGAGGGGGAGCCACATGGGCAATATGGTCTGGGCCTCCGATTTTGTTGGGGCCTCACATTTTCAAAACACATTTGTTAAACACGAAAATAAATATCAAAGTAATTGATTTAATCTAATTATTCAAAACAATTTAACTTTAGGTTAACTTTAAATAATAAATTAATTTCTTTTTCATAATTACATATTTCCAAACCTATATTCGACATGATAAAGATTACATCATGTAATAATGCAATTAACCCTCCGTCGGGCACGCTTGATCAAATTGATACAATTACTTTGAACTTGTACGAGTTTTTAAGTTATGATTTTGTGTTCTGCTTTTTAGTAGCTTCATTTTTTCTTAAATTTTTTAGTTGTAACTCATCAAACAAGATTAAATCAATTTATTTTGAACTGTTTCTTATCATTTTGTATAAAATTGATATATTGCGCTTTTGTACATTGCGTTTTGTACATTACATTTTGTAACTTTGAGAATAGTAATATTTTTTTGTTCTGGTAAATATTTTTTAATTTTAAAACAACTCGTTTTAAAAATTTGTATAAGTTCGATTGATGTATAAATTTATTATATTTTCAAATTTCAATATTATTTCCAGATACCATTAAAATGAAGAGAAGATTTCATAGTGGTGCAAGTAAAAGGCGGCGGAGACAAGAATTGGCCGAAGAAGCATGCACCAACTCAAAGAAAATATATTCGTTTTTAAAAAAATCACAAAACACAGTTCAAATTGAACAAGCAAACCAAACTCAAAGTGTGAGTGACAATAATAACATTGAAAATATAGTTGTTCCAATTGCAGAAGACCCAATTTTGGAACAATAACCAGAAGGAAATTTAAATATTATAAAACAGGAACGGGTTGAAACTGAAATCTCATTACAGGAAAATGCAGGTGAAAATGAAATTGGAGATATGGAAACAGAAATAACTGATCCGATTCATCAAGGTAATCCGTTCAATTTTATTGACATTGGGATTATCAACAAGAACAATTCTTGTCAAGTGAACTCTTTTCTTAAGATTACTTGCTTTGAAATTCTAATTCATACATTTCCTTATTGTTTCTTAAACAAAACTCTTGCAAATGGAGAAACATGCAAAAGAGATTGGTTGTGCTGGAGTGTTGAAAAACAATCTTTGTATTGTGCACCATGTTTTCGTTTTAACAAAAATGCTGCAAATGTGTCATTTTTCTCTAGTTCTGTCGGATGAGGCATCAGTAGAGGTTGGAGAAGATTGAAAGATCGTATTCCGTGGCACGAAAGTTCAATTTACCATAAAGAAAACTATGTTGTATGGAAATAAGCTAGTAGAGCAGCATTATGTGAAACTTCAGTGGATAATTTACTTTTATCAGAACTCAAGACTGAAACTGAAAATTGGAAAAAATTATTCCAACGTATTCTAGATGTTATTATTTTTCTTTCTGAATGTGGATTAGCACTTTTTGGTTCTAACCAACGAATAGGTTATCGAGCGAATGGAAACTTTTTAGGTATTATTGAGCTTCTTAGCAAATATGACCCACTTTTAGCTGAGTATGTTAAACATGTTCGAGAGTCACAATAGTGTAAGCAGCGAATGCAAGCTCATTATCTTTTAATTCAGAACAAATTTATTGGTATTTGTGGTTCACACGTTCAAACAGCAATCCTCCACGAAATTGTGAAAGCAAAATATTTTTCAATAATAGTTGAAGCTACTCCTGATTGCTCGTACAAGGAGCAAACTACTCTGGTTATTCCTTATGTTAAAATTTTAGATAATTCAAACTTTTCAGTTGAAGAAAGATTTATTTTATTTGAAAATTTTTCAAAAAAAAACTGGAAGAGAAATCGCTGCTCAAACACTAGAAATATTGAAAACTTTGAAGCTGGATTTCAAAGCCTGCATTGGTCAAGCTTACGACAACAGTGCTAATATGGCTGGAAAGTATAACGGGGTGCAAGCGGTTTTGATACAACAAAATCCAAACTGTATGTTTTCTAGCTGCGGAAATCACTCATTAAATTTAGTTGGTGTTGATTGCGCTGAATCATGCAAAGAAGCAGTAACGTATTTTGGAACAATTCAGCAAATGTACAATTTATTCAGTAGCAGTCCTCAAAGGTGGGAAGTTTTAAAACAACATCTTCCTGTTTCGTTGCATATAATGTCCAAAACAAGATGGTCAGCACGGATTGATGGTGTTAAACCAGTTGCACAACATTTGAAGTCAGTAAGAAGTGCTTTAAATGAACTTGGGGTGCTACATTTAACAGCCCAGGCTAAAATGGAACTCAATGCTATTCAAAAGTATATTTCCAAATTTGATTGCATTTTGATGTTGTCTATCTGGATGAAGCTACTCACAATGATTCATCAGACAAATCTAATCATTGAGGCACGCCATGCCACTCTTGATATTGAAAAGGATAACATTGAAAATCTATGTAATGACATTCAAAGGTTGCGTGAACAATTTGATTTTAAATGAGTCAAAATTTGTTGCAAGAAATATTGGTGTTTCATGTGAGTTTTTAACTAATCGTCATTTCCCAAGTCAATATGATGCTGAGTTATATTATAAAATCAATGTATATTTTGTCATCATTGACTCAATTAAATCTGGCCTCACGCGACGATTTCAGTCTTTACAAAAAATTTGTAAACTTTTTGGATTTCTCTGGCAGTTTAAAAATTTGAATGACGAAGATCTTGCATTGGCTGCTCAGCATTTGCAGCACAAATATGACAAAGAAATATTACAAGAACTTGAAAATGAGGTTTTATTTTTTAAAAGAATCTATGGTGCTAATTTTAAACTAGAATGCACACCAAAAAAATTGCTGTAAGAAATACTTGGACTAGGTCTTTCAGGTGTCTTTCCAAACATTACAATTGCATTACGAATTTTTATCAGCTTGCCTGCATCGACGGCTTCGGGCAAACGCACATTTAATGTTTTAAAGCAGATAAAAAATTATTATTGTTCAACTATGGGGCAGGAACGGTTGAATGGATTTGCTATGTTGAATATAAATTGCGATATTGCACGAAAACTAGATTTTTCAAATATAATTGCTGCATTTTCAGAACAAAAAGCAAGAAAAGCGTTTGTAAAAATTAATTAAAACTAATCATTCTGTTTTACTTTTAGTGAATTTCTTTAGATTTTATTTTCAAAATGTGGCATATTTAACTATTCATTTATAGTGACAAATAATTACATATCGAAAAAAACCAAATAATAAAAACCAATTCATAATTATTTATGCATGAATTATTCATTTGTGAAATCTGAATTGTAACATTCACAATAAAGTAACAGTGTAACATTCCACTCATACGTCGTTCCTTCTTAATTCCCAGGCCTCTCTAAAAATGCGTTTTTAGTAGACAAGCGCGTCTCTTGGCTAGTTGTCTTGATAAAACGTACAAAAGGCGCCACATCTGTGTGTGACGGTCTGTCTAATTTATTGCATTTAGTTTTAAAGTTAGACATTTATTGGGTCCTGATCTATCTGAAGACTTAAATGGCTTTGCATTATCTTGTGTCGCGTTTTGCGCAAATTTTTCTTTTGGGGCCTCCGATTTTTTACTGGCCAGGGCCTCTCCAAACCTCTGAAAGGCCCTGTATATATATATATATATATATATATATATATATATATATATATATATATATATATATATATATATATATATATATATATATATATACAAACATTATATGATACTATATTATTATAATTAGTTAAATTACTATTAATTTTAAAACAAATAAAAAATTTTTTTTTAGTTATTAGGTTAATAATTAAGTTTTAGGCCTCAACCCATTCTTTTATTATTACTAAATCAGGTTTCAAGAAACTGCAACAAAAATCAATGCCAGGGTAGGCTGAATATAGAAATGATTATCACAAAAATGTGTAAAAAAAATTTTTTTTTAATGTTAAAGCTATGGTTGCATTAATTTTACAGAAAAATATCAAAGGTTTTTAAAAACTAACTGTTTGTTAGAGTCGCCACAATGCACTGTGCTAACTCCAACTAACATTTATTCCTTTGAGACATTCTAACTACAACATTTATCTGATGGTCAAATGACCATACCAGTTTAGTCATTAAAATTAAGAGATAAATTGAAAGAAAAGTTTGTTTCTAATAATTCACAAATTTATAGTCAGTAGATCTGATTCTATCACAAGAAAGAGAATATTCAATTAAACTTTTTAGATATTTATAATATAATATTCTTTATTTTTATTTATAATATAATATTCTTTTTTATATATTTGCCATTCTGGTGCCATCTTTATTCAAATCCTAAGTTTTCGGTTAAAATTAAAAAATATTCTCATCTAGTTACTGGTGCTGCTGAACCATCAAGCTTACTAGCAATAATGGGTGCAAGGTATTCAACTTATAATTGATAGATTTTGGAATTTATTTTATTAATAATATTTAAACAAAGATTAGATGAAGTTTTTCACTAAACTTTATTAGTATTACAATCAACTTACTGAAGTTTCAAATAGTTTACAAAATCTTACTCATTAGTTGTCTGATTCAGGCCTCAAATTATTTTTTTGTTATTACTAAACTAGATTATTTTATTTTCCTTATATTTTTTATGTTTCTTTTATATATTTTAGTGGAGCTGGCAAGACTACTCTTTTAAATGTTCTATCTGGTCAAAATGTGAAAAATTTGCAGATAACTGGTGACATATTAGTAAACAATAAAAATATTCATAGTAAGATTAAAAAAATATCTGCTTATGTGCAGCAAGAAGAGTTGTTTATAGGAACACTTACTGTTAGAGAACACCTATTGTTTCAGGTATGTTTTATTGGTTTTTTAAATATTTTACAAAATGTTTAAAAGGATTATTTTTTTTGCTCTTTGTGAGTGTATGTTTTGTTTTGATAAAACTTTTCATAAATCAATTTCTTTATCATGAAATGATGAAAAGTGTTTTGCTTCAAAGTTAAACTGTTTAAGAAGCTTTTTCTGCCTCAAATACTGACGGGGGGTGCTAGAAGTTGTTCATAACCAAAGTAAACATTACCTTTTTCTTGGTTAGCTCTCCCTTTGTTTTTTAACAAAATGTTAGGATTGCTTGGTTTATCTCTATTTGCTGACAGTTCAAAATATTTAACAAAACTGTTTTATCTAGTTCCTTTAAAACTTCAAAGTTTCAAAAAGCAATTTGTCATTAAACTTACTGATGAAGTTTTTCTACTACACTGTCTTTGAACTGATCGTGTTAACTATTACTAGTTTCTTCCAATTTTTAATATTTTTGATGTTTCTAAAAGGATTTTTGATGATTGCCTTTGATACCTCTGGTCATGTTAGTAAATGCATCGCATAAAATTTATGTTTTCAGTGATGTTTTTCTTATGTCCATTTTACTGAGCCGTTAAATCATTTTTTTGTGATATTTTGCTTTTAGTAAATGTATCAAATGTATACCTTGGTCCGTAGGTTGGGTTTTTGAAGTTGTCTTTGGTGGAAGAAAATCAAACTTTACAGCTTTCAAAACTTGATCAGCTGGATGTTCAAAGCAATTATCCACAATAAGAAACAAATTTACAATTCTATTATCAAACATTTTATTGATTTTTTACTTTTTTATCAAAAAGGAAAAACTTTTATCCAACTTTTTACTTGTAATCAATAATCTCAGGAAATGCTCTGTTTTTTTAGTGATGATGGTTTCACATACCTGTTTTTTTCATTTTCCTGTTACAAATATTGCTATTGGTTTACCTGTTACTAATATTCCATTTAACAGAACGCTTTTACCCACATTCCTTGCCTTTCATGTGCAAGGCTTTTTTGGGAAGTTTTTGTTTCTAGGTTCTTTCTTTAATTTATTGTCTTTGTGTCTCATTTCTAGTAAAAATATTTATATTTTTTTTTGCTCTTTTGTCATGTTGACAGAATGTTTTTGGGGCACAAATGCTTTATACATATGTTATTATTATTATATTATTATTATTATTATTATTATTATTATTATTATTATTATTATTATTATTATTAAATGCTGTAACTGGTATGAACCAGTGAGTGTGTTATTAGCACACTATGACAGCTGATTTGCCTGACTGCTGCTCATCCAGCAATCAAGACCAGCTTTAAAACTGTTAACTGTTTCTGAATTAACCAAATCGTTCGGCAAGCTATTCCATAAATTGGCTGATCTGTTAAAGAAAAAGTTTTCTCGATGAGCTTGCTTAGTGATTTCTTTAACATGTTTAAACCGGTGACCTCTTGTTTGAGTTTGTTGAAAATTAAACTTTCTTTTTGTTTCTAATTTGTTGAAACCGTTAAAGATCTTAAAAAGTTGAATCATGTCTCACTTTCTTTTATTTGTTAACGTAGTTAAGTCAAGAGCTTTTAGTCGATTCTCATAGTTGATTTTCTTGAGTTATGGTATTGGTCGAGTTGCACGATGTTGAACTCTTTCCAGTAAGTCCAGTAAGGTTTATATATTTTCTCCAGAAAATATGTGGAAAATATAAAAATGTGTATAAAATATAAATGTTTTTCCTTATTTTCTATTACCTATTTTTAAGTTAAATACTCTTAAATATAATTTATAAAACTGTTATTGATAATTTTTCCATTATATATAAATAACTCTGAATATTAATAATATTCCATAATTTCTATTCATTATTTGGAAATTTATTTATATTTTTTATTATACATATTTACATAAGTTTATATTTAAGCTTTGGAAGATACTTTAGTCTCACCTAATTTAACATGACCTTTTCCTATGCTATTGTAAAAGCAAAGAAATAATTAGAATATTTAATTGTTATGAAACGTGTTTATGCTTTTGATTTTATAGGCAGTCTATCAGCAATTATTAAAAAAACAATTTTATAAGAACAAAAAATTGCAAACTATTTCATAATTTAAAAATTTTAAAGGTGGAAATATAGAAAATAAATATATAAATTAAATAGCAGTGTATATTGATGAGTTTATTTAGAGTTTATTACTGTTATATCAGTGTGTGTATTTTTGTAGGCAACTTCATTATTTTGGCAATAATTTGCCAACCTCAATCTTTTTGAGGTTCGCATCAAGTCGGCAAAAATTATTTGATACAAAGGTCTGACCATAAAACATAGAAACGAGGTCAGCAAGTTTTTGCCAACCTCAAAGACTTTCAGGTCGGCAGTTAGGTCGGCATTAATGAATGCTGACCCTAATTCCGAGGGTTGGCTTTAGTATGACCTGTTGCAATCATGAAAGCTGAACCTCTATCAGAGTCAATATAACTTGGGAAACCAAAAATCATGAATAACTGAGATTAGGGCTAGAACAGTTAGACTGTTAGTTAGAACTTGAGATTAGGGCTTCTCGTTAGAACATGTTCAAACTTTTTTGAAAAAAAGTTCAAATTATTTTGAACTTTATTTTAGTTATGCTAAAACACACAATAGTAATACAAAGTATATGTAAAAATATTTATTTGTTTATCATCATTAATTAGGACAAAAGTAAATAATATCAATAAATACTCTTTACAGTTTACTTTAAAAAAGTTTTGTCATTTAAAGAACATCTTATTTTAGTAGCAAAATGTCCAAGACTAGAAAAAGCTTTTTCAGCTTCTACAGATGTAGGATGTTTTGTTTGAAGAGCTTTAAAAAGTAAATCTAAATACTTGGGCCTAGCTTTGCTAGCTTTAAAAACAGGCATTACATTTTGAATAATGTTTTTTTTCAATTTCCTGATGGTCAAGCTTCATTTTAGTGTCTGATTGTTTAATAAAAAGTTTGAGTTGTTGAGCTAAATTCAATTCATTTTTGATTCAATTCACTTTTTATGTTATCAGTTATACTATCAGTATTTACTGATCATCAGATAGCTGAGCTATCATCAGATAGCTGAAATAATTGCTGAAAAAGATTAGTAGCAAGATAAGTAATCGTCTTTTTTACAATCTTGTTGTCAAATTGGTCATCTTTATTTAAGACATTCAGATTTGACTAGTACTTCATTAGATAAATTAAATGAATGTTTCTAACGTGGTTGTAACACATTTGATGTTCAGGTTTAGTGTCATAACCAATTTTTTTCATTTTGCTATCTCCATCAGTATCAGAAGCTACAATGTCTTTGTCCAAATTTAAATCAAATGAATTAAGCTTATCACTAATCAATTTAATGGCTTTTATTGCTGGCATTGTACCTTGGATTCTTAATGTTTCATGCAATCGAAATCCTTCTTTATGATGTATTCTTAATTTTTAATATCTTTTGTTTTTTACTGAAGTATACTCATCAAATGGGGAAAGCGGAATAGTATCGAAAATTAACTGATCGAAAAAACGATTATCGAAAAATAAGTGACTGAAACTCATTTTAATGATTAAAATCGAAAATGTGATTTTCATATTAATATCCAAAAGTTTTTATATTGAAATTCACAAATTTGGAACAATATCGAAAACAATAAAAACGGAATAAGATTGAAAACTCATTTAACTGTTTAACATCAAAAATTTGATTTTCTGATTAATGTCGAAAAGTTTTTATATCGAAGTTCACAAATGTGGAACAATATCGAAAACAATAAAAAAGAAATAAGATCAAAAAATCATTTTAATGATTAACATTGAAAATAAGATTTTCTGATTAATGTCGAAAACAATAAAATCAGAATAATATTGAAAACTCATTTTAATGATTAACATTGAAAACGTGATTTTCCGATTGATGTCGAAAACAATAAAAACGGAATAAGATCAAAAACTCTTTTTAATTGTTAAAAACTCTTTTTAATGATTAACATCAAAAATATGATTTTATGATCACACTTTTTTTTTATATAAAACTAGTACTAGGAGAAAATCTTAAGAAATTTTTAATACTTAGTCACTTTTCAAAAAGAAACTTATTTAAGAGTTCGATGAATATTTCCTAACTTTTCATCCTAATATCGCATCAACTTTACACAAAGTTAGCATAACCTACATTGGAGAACAGCAGTTTAAATAAACAGTTAATTTGCACGCGCAATAAGCAGTTTAATTTGCATGTGCAATGAAATTCCGTTCGAATTAAAACTTAAAATTTAAGAAACTTTTAAGAAACTCAATATTCCAAAATGTCGTTGAGAACTTATCAAAAAATTATAATGAAACTGAAGGAGAAAGAAAAAATTCAAATGTGTTTTAGTCTGGTGATTTTGGATACACTAAAGATAAACTTTATAAAGACAAATTGCATCTTTAGTGTCGTTTTTTTTACAAGAATGAACTGCAAAGGCAGAGCTTTTATTCATGAAGATAAACTTCAGGTTACAACTGTTCACAGTTGCAGTTCAAGAGAAACAGACTTTGAAGTGCTGCTTGCTAAAAGTACCATGAAGAAAAAAGCAGAAGCAACATCTGAAGACCTGCGCTCAATTTTTCAAAACACTATGAGTGAGTTTCTTGCAGTTGTTTCTGAATCTGTTAGTTTTCGTCAAGTTATCCCAAGTCTTCAGAAAAGGAGAAGGCTAAATGAGCCTTCGAACCCAATATCACCAAATGAAGCTGCTGAAGTTCTGAACGACAAAGAATATCATCACAATGGAGACATTTTCTTGGGATCAGTTGCAGAACAGGATAACGTAGCATTGCTGTTTGGGCATATGCTAGTCATCAACAAGGCGAAATTGACCGAAGTGTGTTTTGTTGATGGAACATTTAGGTATTTATACGTATGCATTTAACTTTTTCAAAAAAATTTATGTTCCAAAAGAACATATATTTATCTAGGGGGCTGTCCATTAATTACACCAACAAAGTTTTGGCAATTTTTACATTACCCCTCCCCCATGTCAACAATTTGTCAAATTTCCAGAGACACTTCTTTCCCCTATAAAATTACATCAATTTTTGATAGCCCTCCTCCTCTAAATAAAGACGTTACGCTAAAAACACAGCCAAATTTTTCTTTTTTTGAGTAATGAAATTAAGAAAATAAAGCAACATTGTTAATGTCAACTTTACTTGACCTCCTCCCCTCACCCTTAGCAAAAATTTTCAAAAAAATTTAGACATACTCTTCCTTATTTTTTTGACGTTATTAATGGACAGCCTGTTGACGAAAAAATTGATATATTAAAAATGTTAGGTAGAACACTTTTATTTACAGTTGTAAGTTATAGTTACATTTATTGTACTTCCAGCATGACACCACGCATGGAGGAAAGCAAGTGGTATCAGCTCTTGATATTTTCTGTTGAGTATTCAGCAGTACATGAAGATCCATTTCCAGATAAGGGTCAGATGAATTTTGATCTTGATAACCCTCACCTTTAGGGAACATCTGTTCCAGCTGTATGCGCTTCAATGACATCAAAATCTGAGGCTCTATACAAGCTTGTTTTTTCCAAAATAAAAGAAGTTTTAGATTTCTCTCCAGTCATTTTTATGTCAGATTTTGAACGAGGACTACAGAATGCTTTAAAAACAACTTGGAGTGAAAGCTTGGTGAATGGTTGCAGGTATAAGTTATTACTTTGTTATTACTTAGTTTCCAGTTTCTAAGTTATCCAAGTTTTTTAGAGTTTGTTATCAACTAATGATCTCCTTTAAACCCTTATCTTTAGGTTACATTTCGAAAATGCAATCACTAAGCAATTAGCAGTTCTTGGTCTTCAGAGGGAATACCGCCACCAAATTCAAGTAAAGAAGTGGGCACAAAAAGTTTCAGCACTTTGTCTCCTTCCTGCAAACAAGATCTTGGTTGCTTGGGGATTTTGAGTTATTGAGATTGCACAATTTAGTCGTGAAATCAAAATCAAACTACTTGCTTTTAAAATGTATTTCGAGAGGTATTGACTCAATATAGTGGCCCATGAAGGATTCAGTGTTTATGGCTTGAACCACAAAACCAATAACAATGCAGAGAGTCTCAATAGATGTCTGAAATCAAACATGGGTGATCGACATAGAGGATTTTGGCAGTTTATGAAATTGCTTAACCAGCATGTAATAGTCCATACAATTTAAGAGCTTCAACAGCTTGCCTGCAGTCAGCCAGTCCGCCGTGACCAACGCGACTATGGTGCAATTGAAAAAATGCGTTGTTTTGAGAAAAAACTTTGAGACGGATTTTGGACAACTGAGAGATTTCTATCAACAGTATCATATCTCTTTCAAAACTTCAAAGTAGTGTAAAATAATTTTCCAAGTTTTTGTATAACACTTCTTATTTATTAACCTTAACAATTTTTTTACCAAACTAATTAGTTTAACTTTATTTGATATTCTGTTATTTTCCATGAAATATGGAAAATTGTATTTGAAATTTTTAAATATTTTTAGTGCTTTGGATGAAAATTCAATGAACCAGGTTGGTGATAGTCTTCATTTGCCAACTTCCACTTCAACAGAGTCACCGAACTGCGTTGTTTGTACCATTAATAAACAAAATGCATTAGTAATGCCTTGCAGACATTTTTTGTTTTGTCTGCCTTGCATTCAGCAAGTCCAAAAAAGCAACACAGCTCATTGTCCCACTTGCCGAGGACCAATATCATCCATAATTGAACCTTTTCAATGATTCAGTAAAATTTTCCCTTTTACCTATATTTTAAAAACTAGAATGTCACACAATTGTTTACATTTATTAGAAAAAATTTATTATATAAAAGCAGTATTAATTTTTTTCCTATTGCTCCGCATGGAATAAAAAATAATCAATAACGTAATTTTTTAGTTTACATAAATGACTTTAAATTCCATTTGGGCCTACAAGATTTTCCGTAAGTTGGCGTGTTGTATTGGTTTCAGTTGAGCAAACCCCATATTACGTTAAGGATAAGTACTAAGTAAATTTCATCTCCCTAGAAACAATAGTCATTTACATGTTAAAGTTATTGTATAGATAAATGTAGCATAAAATTCTACAGCTGCTTGTCTAGCAAAATTAAATAAGTTTCCTTGAAACAAGTGACAGTATCAATAAAAGACTTATAGTGAGGGTTGCTATGTTACGATTAGCACTTTCGTGTGCACAAGCGTTTTAGAAGCAACTTTTAGCTTTTAACTTTTTTTATCTAGGTTTTAACTTGTCTTGCTAGCTTTTAACTAGGTTAAAGCTAAGAAGAAGAAAACGAGTGCTAAAACATTTTGGGCCGGGATCATAACTTGTTACAGTCAGCAAAAAAATTATTTATAATATTTTTGCTGACTGAAAAATATTGTATAGAAATTTAACAAAAAGCTATATAATTGGAAAGAGCTCGTCAAAAGTATGTGAAAACCATATGCTAAAAATATTTTTTTTTCCAAGATTTAACACCTTATAGATTATATAAAACACAGAACCAGATTTTACAGACCACCACAAAACAGCTATAAATAAGGTTTTTTCATCCTAAATTTGCTTTAGAATAAATATGCATTTTGTTTAAAGAGTTGCTATTGATATAAATTTTCTATTAAAAGCAATTTTCTGTTAAATTTATCATGTCCTTACTGTTGGTAGAGGTGGGGAGGGGTAAGAGATAATCGTGGGCGATTGACATCCCTTTTTTGACCAAATGCTCTTAGTTTCACGCTATAAAAATTGATTAAGAATTTCTATTCTTGACCACAATTTTCTCCGAAACGACCAACCTAACCTAAATATTTTTACGATACGGGCTTGTATATTTATAGAAGGTTATTGATTGTACTTTTTATAAAAAGTACAATCAATAACCTTCTATACATAAAATAAATTATTAGAAGATTAATAAATTTACTAATCTTTATATATTTTATTCACTATTATTTTTATTCTTCAAGTTAGTCGAGTTTCCTAAAACGCCTTACAAAAGTTTTTATGAATGTACTTTGCGAATAATATATTAACAAGTATAATTAAACATGGGCTATGGTATGGGGGTATACTTACATAGGCTACGTCATGGGGGGAAGGGTCAAGGAGGCGTTTTCCCTCCTCCTCTATCAGAATTTGTAGTAAGGACGATTTTTTTTTTACAAAGTAGGTTTTTAGTAGTTCTTTTTGGAATTTTATGTTTTGCTTACATAAAATATTTAGTTAACATTCAACTCAGTGGGCCTAAAATCATTTTGTTAAAAAATCACTAAAGGGCAAATGTTGTCAAGCATTTAAACAAAGGCGATCTTTTTTATTATTTTCAAAAGATGTCACTAATATTTCCAAGATACAACATGTTATCTATGATAAATAACATTATTTATAACTGTGTCACTTGGATTTGATTTACAATTTAGGTGAATAAAGAAGCCTGAAAATAAGTAAAGTTTGAACTGTACTTTATGAAGTGCACCACCACTTTTGTGAAATATAATGTTCATAGTTTTGTCATTAACATGGATTTGTGAGTTTTATCATACTTTGCTTTAACGCGTTGCAGCGCGTAAAATCAAAATATGATAAAGCTCAGGTATGTGACTCTTTGTTCACATTTCCATGTTAACAACAAAACTATTTGCATGATATTTTATAAAATTGGTGGTTTAACGTCATGGCTCCCGTCCCTAAATGTGGAAAATGTTTTTTCTTAGGTTTTTACATATTTTCTTGATATTTATAAATGTAAATGAATCTTTACTCTGACAGTTTGAAAAAGCTCTTTTTCTTTAACTTGAGTTAATTTTTGTAGTTTTAACAGATTTTTTTTTACTCTTGGCCCAATTTGCACCGCAAAAAACTGCCGTCTATTTATTCTGCTTTTGGAATTTTCAAACCTATTATTAAATTTCACCTTTTTGATATTATTCTGGTAAGTCCTTTTTCAATTTTATTCCTTTTTTCACAGTTTCAATATAATTCCGGAAAGTCCTGTTTCAATATTGTTCCTTTTTTTACAATTTCGATCTAATTCCGTTTTTTGAAATTTCGTTACTATTCCTTTTTTCACACTTTCGATATTGTTCCGCAAGTCTTTTTTCAATATTATTCTCTTTTAAGCTGTTTCGAGATTATTCTGCTTTTAGGATTTTCGATGCTAATCCTTTTTTAACAATTTTAAAATGTTTTCTTTTTCGATATTATTCTGGAAAGTCCTTTTTCGATATAATTCCTTTTTTCACAATTTGAGGTTATACTAATTTTCAGATTTTCGATACAATTCCTTTTTTTACAATTTCGATGTTATTCTCTATTTCGATGTTATTCCGAAAATTCCCTTTTCAAGATTAATCAGTTTGGCTGTTTTCGATACTGTTACTGCTACCCATCAAATGTAAGACTAAATTTGCGTTTACCTTCAAGCTTCATTTTCAAAGAATTTATATTTTGTTTATTGAATAAGCTGAAGTATTTAATGACAAGATGGCAAACGGTTTGAGGACTTTGAGGAATTCGGTATCCCTGGGCACAAAATGCTAATCTCAAAGTTTTACTGTTAGCAATGGTGTGAATGCTAATTCCATCAATAGCTGATAGTTGACTCAAAATTTCAGGTAGAGTTTAATGGACATCCTTAAAAAAACTTCCAATTGGCGGTGTTTTGGCAGCAGGATCCTGAACACAAAATTGAAATTTTTAAATGCAATAACTCTGCATTGCTGCAACAACTGCAATAATGCTGCACCCGAGGCTGCAGCAAATATTCCGGAATGTTTGCTGCAGCCTAAGGCGCAGAGTTATTGCATTTAAAAATTTCAATTTTGGGTTTTATTTTTAAATGCTTCGTAATAGTTATTGTTGTTGAGCCAGGTGTTTTCAGAATAATTTTACAGAGTTTACACTTTAAACTCTGTAATTCTTTGAAAAGTTTGAAATAGCCCCTAGTTGTGCTTACATCTTTAAACTTATCCATATTTTTTATTTTGTACAACTAAAACTTTTATTAGCTTGTCAAAGCTATTTATCAACTAGTCTTTTTTTTTTTATTATTCAGAAATTTTAACGATCTATTTTTTGAGTATCACCATGGGATTTCTTTAACGATTAAAAATATGTAACACTGGTAATTATCTTAATTTTAAAACTTTAAAGCAACGTTCTAAATAATTTGTTTACATATTCCATTTGCGACAAACTTTTTTGTGTCTGTATTTATTTGCCAATGTGCTGTTTATGGGGACAAAGCTTTAAAAGAATTGCAGTTTCAAAATTGGTTTGCCAAATTTTGTTCTGGTGATTTTTCACTCAAAGATGAAGAATGCTCTGGTCATCCAGTTAAAGTTGATGGTGACCAAATCAAAGCAATAATTGATTCGGATTGTCACAGCACAACACATGAGATTGCAGAGAAGCTTCATATATCACATACATACATTGAAATCGCTTAAAATAACTTTACTATGCATGAAAACTTGATATATGTGTTCCTCATGAACTTAAAGAAAATCATTTAACACAACGCATTAACATCTGCGATTTGTTAAAGAAGCGTTATAAAAATGATCCATTTTTAAAACGATTGATAACTGGTAATGAAAAATGGGTTGTTTACAACATTGTCAATCAGAAAAGATCATGCAGCAAGCCAGCTGAACCAGCTCAAATAACATTAAAAGCTGATATTTATCAAAAGAAAGTTATGCTCTTAGTTTGGTGGGATTACACAGGAATTGTCCCCTTTGAACTTTTCCCACCTAACCAAACAATCAATTCAGATGTCTATAACTAACAAAATTGAACAATGCATTTGAAAAAAAGTGGCCCAAATTGAAAAATCGAAAAAGTGTTGTATTCCATCATGACAATGCAAGGCCACACACATCTTTGGTCATTCGGTAAAAGTTATTAGAGCTAGGTTAAGATGTTTTGCCACATCCACCATATAGTCCTGACCTTGTACCATCTGATTACTTTTTATTTTGATCTTTGCAAAACTCCTTGAATGGTAAAAATTTGAATAATGATAATGATGTTAAATCATACTTGGTTCAGTTTTTTGCTGATAATAACCAGAAGTTATTATCAGCCTGAATAATGGCAAAAGATCATTGCTCAAAATAGGCAATACATTACAGAATAAAGTTATTTCATTCCATGAAAAAATTGTCTTTTATTTTTTAAAAAAATCTGCAATTGCCAGTTGCCATACCCAATAGTTGCCTACCCAATATATAATTAATATAATATATTATACAATTATACATAATAAATATATATATTGAGTAAATGTAAAACAACTTTGTGACACTGTTTCATGCTGTTTTATACAGTTTATAATCTTAATAACATATAATGCGTTTAAAATAAAACAAAGCAAATAAATAAAATTGTTCTAATTATTAAATTAAAACATTACCGTCATAAAACTTCATATTTACACAAAAACATGCCTATAGACTATATGAGTCTATAATATATAGACCAAACAAGTAAGATCAAAGCAAAAAAACAAAAAAAAAAAAACATACCACGTTTTTTATTATTTATTTTTTCCTGATCCAGCCTATTATTAAAAATTTAAGTATAATTAAGTTTTTCATTCAAATGGCTTTTAAATTGATGTTTTCATTCAATTTTTTTATTCAAATTGTTTTTCAATGAAACGTGAAACAAAAAAATTTGTTTTAATAAATTGAACTATATTTCCTTAAGTTTAATAATATGCTTGAATTATTTTTTTAGAAAAAAATATCTTTGAACAGTAAAATAATTTATTAATTTTAATTTTTTTATAATTTAACTTTTATTTTAACTTTTAACAATCACTGGTTTAATGTTTGCAATAAAATGTTTCTACTTTTAAAACTATTTTCAAGAAACAAAATATAAATATATCAAAACATTTACAAAATTTACGATTTACGAAAAAGAAACTTTCTTCCTCATTCTTTCTTGTTTCTTCAAATTCTTTTAAAATTTTCAGATTTTTTTTAATTTTTAATTTCAATCGCAAAATTTTCAAAAAAATTTAATTCATGCAACTTGTCCCAGACCTACAAGCTGATGTTGTGTCAATATTAAAGAAACATTCCAGTTTTGAAATTTGAAAGAAAAGAGAGAGTTGTTTAAAATTTTGATGGAGGAGAATGTTCCAAGAAGTCTGATCCAATAATTTGTGGAAAACACACCGGGTGGTTATTAGCACTTAATGCTAACAGCTGCAAGAGTCGTGTTGTTTTAGCTGATTTTAATTTAGTTGGTGACTGTTTTATTGTATATTATTTTACCTGTAATTATATTATTACCTGTAATAGTTTACCTGTAATTATTACCTGTAATAATTTATTGGCAGGTGATAAAGAGAAACTATAAATATATAATATATAAAACTATAATATAAAAATTATTTAAATAAGAGAATTTTAAAAGACTAAAATTCTTTTGTTCAAATAGATTTCTTTTTAAATAAATATTTTTAAAAACAACTTGCATATTTATAATAAATGATATCGCTCTTGGTATCGCTTTTAATAAAATAAAAATATTAAAAAATGGTGTCATGTTTTTCATATTCTATTCGCAAATTTTTGTTAAAATAATTTTAAGTTAGAAGCTTATAATATGTGTTAACAACATAGAAGATATAAATAGAAACATTTGTGTGGCTTTGATTATATTTAGTAAATTAATATAATTTGATAAGTTAATATTTTAGTTACTGTTAGTTACTGTAGTAACTTAACTGGTTGTTTTGAGTAAGTTTATAAGTAAATTTACTTATAAACTTACTCAAAACAACCAGTTTTGAGTAAGTTTAAGCAAAAAAGTTGCTGGTTTCTATAAGCATTAAAAACAAATAAAAATTTTCTTTTTATTAAAAACAATTTAATATTTATTTTAATATACTTAAAGCAGTAAAATTAAAAATATAAAATTGTTGACAAAGTAATAATTTAAATTAATAATAATAAGTTAATTAATTTTGTGCAATGTTTCAAAAACAAAGATAAAAACAAGGCTGTTTTAAAAAAAAAAAAATGAAGAAAAAGTTATCTTTAACGTCTTTTCCCTTTTTCAACTTTTCTCTTTAACTACCTTTTAAAATATTATTGGATTCCACGCATAGATTTAAGGTAATTTAAATTCAAAATGCTTTACATTAAATAAAAATCTCCGCAAGAAAGAGCAAATTCTGTTCATTCTATATCTCAAGATCATTCTATTCAAACTATAAATTTTAGCGTGACATACTTTATGACAAACACAATACCATTACTTTGACAAACATAAACATTACTTTTAAGAATTGCCAAAAAAAAAGCTAAATTAGAAAAAAAGTAAATAAACAGAAAAAAAAAATCGCGAAAAAAAACTTTTTATTAAAAAACTTATTGCAAAGGCGTGAAAGGCAAATGCAATTCACAATAGCGATACGTTTAATTCGAGCCCTGTATATATATATACACACACACAAACATTATAGAGAATGATTTATATGACATTTTCAGAAAAAGAAAAAAAACAAAGAATAATGAAAGAAAAGATTGCTGTTCCACGCCATACCCTCAGTTGATGTAGCATCACTTTTTTGTGGCAGCAGGCTATAAGATAGTCGATGTATGTAGCAGGCTATTTCAGTGTGTGTCAGATATGTTATCTAAACACACATTCATAATTTTATAAATATAATTGCATATATATATATATAATGGCATATATATATATATATATATATATATATATATATATATATATATATATATATATATATATATATATATATATATATATATGTATATATATATATATATATATATGTATATATATATATATATATATATATATATATATATATATATATATATATATATATATATATATATATATATATGTATATATGTATATATGTATATATTTATATATATATATATATGTATATATATGTACATATATGTATATATATATACATATATATATATATATATATATATATAAATATATATATATATATATATATATATATATATATATATATATATATATATATATATATATATATATATATATATATATATATAATTACATATATTTTCTTATTTTCACACTTTTTAATTGACTTTACTTAGCTTTTACTTAGCTCAATTGTTTAAGGGGTTGTCAGGATTTTGTTAATTTTATGTTCAATTCCCAAAAATCTGAGTTAAAAATAAGTAATAACATTAGTTTTAAATTTCTGCTAAAATTTGTCGTTAATCTTTTATTTAATTATTTAAATTTTTGTTTGGTTAAAATTATTTGATCAATTGAATTTATTTGAAATAGTTTATTCATAGTTGTATAAAAATCAATTACACCATTTAATTTGTCAATATAAGCTTTTTATTTTTTCAAATAGTAAATTCAGGTTTTTGTTTAATTTTCTCATTATGCCACTTAAAATTATCTATCTTAAAAAATCTAAAAAAATTATCTAGTAAAAAATTTACTTGCATAATTACACAATTTTTATCTAATTGTCATAACATAAATATGAAAATATTTTTTGTTTTGTTTTCCTTTTTTGTTTAATTCATACTAATATAGTTTTTTTTTAGGCTTTTATTTTAGTTTTAATTAAATAATTAATATTTAAATAATTAATAAAATAAAAATTAATAAATAAATAAAAATTAATAAATAATTTCTTCTAAGGCTTATCTGCGGATGCCAGAAGCATACTCCACAAAAGAAAAAGAAAAAAGAGTTGATGATGTTATTGCACAGGTTTACAGAATTTGTCTATTTTTTTACAAAGTTTATAAAAATTAAAAATTTAAATAGTTTTTCAAGATTTTACATTTTATTTACTTTCAACGCGAGTTTGAATTAATTTAATAATAAATTTTTGTACTTATGTCTAAAAGTTATTTTTTAGTTTGGACTAGGAAAGTGTCAAAATACAGTAATTGGAGTTGCTGGAAGAATTCGTGGAATTTCTGGCGGAGAAAATAAAAGACTTGCATTTGCTTCAGAGGTAAAAATTAATTTAAAAATTGACTGTATTAGTTTTACAATATTAGTGTATTGAACTAATTTACAAATAATTATTTATATATTGAATTTTGATTTTTGTATTAAAGGACATAGTTTTAGCTTACTTGTATAAATTATTATATAATAAGCTCTAAATAAATATTTCCAACTTTATTTAAGTTTGGTAAATACTAAAAAAAATAATTATCTGTTTAATTACTTTATTTTTTCATTCAAGATAATTACTGATCCTAAACTTCTTTTTGTGGATGAACCGACATCAGGACTGGATTCATTCATGGCAGAAAGTGTAATAACTTGTTTACAAAAGATTGCTAGTGAAGGTACAACAATTATAGCTACAATTCATCAGCCTTCATCTGAGGTTTTTGTCTTGTTTGACAGGTAATTAAAAATTTTGTTTTTTAAATAAAAGATATAATAAAAGTTTATATTAATGAGCTCACTAATATCCTTTTTTTTAACTTTACAACTGGATAACTAAGCATGGGTGTTTTGTGGTCTGTTAAAAGCCATTAATTTCTGTTGCGTTAAAAAAAGTTATTTAAATTTTTATTAAAATCCATTACGTTAAAATTTATTACCAGTAATTTCCCGTTAACGGCCGTTAACTTATTTTAACTGATGTTTTTTTTTTTACTTTAAAAACTCATTTAAATTTAAATTATACATTTTAAACTCAAGTTATAAGTTTAACAAATGTACAAAAATGTTTTAAATTTTTCATCAAAGCTTTTAAATAATATTTTTATAAATTTATAATAATACATTTATAAAATTATCTTTTGAAAAAAATTTTCATAAAATTTTCGCTTATATAAAGTTTTTGCTAAAAATTTTATATTAATTAGTAAATTTAGTAAAAACCTTTAGTTCTATAATCGAACTGTGTATTTCAAAATTTTTTATTGCTCCTTGTCTTTCATTCAACCGAATGTTGATTAAATGAAACTTTTTTTAAAAAAAATTTTTTTAATATAAAACTAATGAAATAAACAAAAATTAACGGAATCAACGGAATTTAACAAAATATTATCAATCTGTTAAAAATTCTTAATGGAAATTTTCTGTTATTACCGCCCATTAAAGTTTTTAACATAAAAGACGTTAACAGTAGCGGGTGGAAATGGACAGATTTACCTGGCAGAAAAATCAAATGCCCATGGTTAGTATGAACATTTGACAGACATATCAACATTTGACAACAAAATATTCTCCAGAATATTAAATTTTAAACCACATATGCCTTTTACCAGCAGACAGAAAAATAGTATTCAATTTCAGCATTTGTTAAAAAGTTTAGAGTAGTAAAAAGAGTTCTGGAAAACATAGAAAGTGTTGTCTAAACTACTGCTGAAATTGAAGAAGAGTTTAATCAAAAATTAACTTAAGCAAAAGCAGCAGGAGTAATATGGATGTCTGACAGTGGATTAAACTGTTTTTTTGAGATGACAAGAAGAGTGTATTCATTTGATTCAAGAGATAAGTTAGAGAAAAATATTTTTATCAAACAGTTCTGTTCATATGTCAAGTCAGGAGTATGATCATCATGATCACTCTGCTACTGGTCACATAATCCAGTGCAACCTGTTCCATGACTAAAGCATTCTGTCTAAACATCTAGCACAGTGTTCATTTACCTATAAATTTGTATGTTTTATTTTGTATGTTTGTGTTCTATCTGAACATTTGGTGCGGTGCTCATCCACCGGTAAGTTTCTATATATTTGTTTGAGTTCTGCTTAAATCTCTGATGTAGTGTTTGCTCAATTACTAACTAGTGACATCAACTATATAACATGTGCTCACCTTTTTCTGTATTCCTTTATATAAATTTCTGTATTCCTTTAGATGTAATGCTTTTCCTAATGTTCTTAATTTCCAAAATATCTTGTTCAATTAATGCACTGTTTACAGAAGTAACTTCTTTTAACTACTCCAGGTTAGGTTCAGGATCATCACAATCACCCTACTACTGGTAACACATTACCCAGTACTTCCTACCCAATGTCCTGCTGCCTTGTAGGTTTTGTATTTCTAGACAAAGACTCTCAGTTAATATCTCATAATGAGGGTACAGATCTCAGAAACATTAAAACTTCCTGTTATCTTATAATGAGGGTGCAGCTTTTAGAAACATTAAAACTCAGTTTAACGGTTTTAAGGCTAGCTAGTAGTAAGGTTTCTTGAACTCTGTGGTAGCTCTCAGAGAGGCTGATTCCATCAATAGTTGCAAACTGTCAGAGTATTAACAGTTCCATGTTGTGCATGGATGTTGTTCCTATTAGTGCTTTTGCTGTGTATTTTCAAGGCCACATAGAGAGTCCTAAGTTATGAATTTGAATTAATTAGCAGGACTGTGTCAACTGCATGCTCATTGCTTGGGATATCAGACTCTATAAATGAGTCAACTTCAGTTCATTTCAAACCATGCCCAAAATAACCAAAAATATTAAACACAAAAAATCATCTTCTCCATCTAACTTTTTAAATATATCTTTCACAAATATTTGTGGTCTTCCAGGAAGTTCTTTCTATAAGTTGAATCTTCACTCTTGCAATTCACCAGATTTGCTTGCGCTTTGTGCAATTAATTTGATTTGGCTGTTTCTTCTTCAGATAGAATTATTGATGGCTACTATCTTTTTGTTTGCAAAGACTCCAATAGTCACATACTTGGCTTGGGTATTTACTTATGCATCAATTCACCTATTTGACAAGAAATAAGATTTTAATCCTATGACAATTCTTTTAACTCTTCAATTTATCAACATTTCTCTTTCTATTTAGAATCTCTTATAGGTATAATTTCTCTTTTTAGATATAGCTCTCTTTTAGATATAATTTTTGATCAAAGTGACCATGCCCTTTCATTTATCCTTTTGTCAATATTGTTGTTATTGATTACTTCAATGCTCATCACACTATCTTGCTTGGCTTTAACACCAGTGACCCTTCTGGTAATGAAACTTTAGGATTTTTTAAATCTCCTACTCAGAAAGTAAAATTTGTAACTCGTTTTCTAGACAACTTTAATCACTTACTTTCACTCCTTGATTTGTGTCTTGCCTCTGACCCTAGCTTGTGTTTAGCTGTTTGTGACTCTCCTTGGGCTGATCTCTCTAATAATTCTCTCTCAGCTGATAAATGTGGATCCTTACCTCCTGGATCCATGCAGATATGGATGTTTTTATTCCTTCTCATTGGCTCCAAGTCAAGCCTCATTCTACTCCATGGTTTTAGCTTTCTTTTGCAGCTGCTAAATCTAATTGTAATCATTTTTTTCATCTTTTTCAAAAGAACAATTCTCTTGAGAACAAACATATATTAATTATTGCAAGAAATCAATTTTAAAAGGTGCTGATGCTAAGCTTCATTATTCCCAGTTTATTAAATTATGCGTTTTTCAGAAATTAGGCTCTAGAGACTTTTTGAAAATTCTTCAGACTTACCAAAGGTAAGTTGAACATTCCATCTCAAATTCCTCTTTAATTCATGATCTTATTAGCTCTTTTAAGGATAAAGTAGAGCTATTTGCAATAAGTAATTTTCCTTTAATTTGTCTCAAACCTTATTACCATACTCGTTATGCCATTCCAGTTAAACAGATTTTTAAGGCATCCAAATCACTCTGACTTCCTTTGCTAAAATCATTTCTCAGTTGAACTCTTCTGCAGCTTGTGGTCCATAGTCTTAAAAGTGTTCTGCAGAACTCTCTTCAATTCTCTCTAAACTATTTAATATGGAACATTTTGACCCATCCAATTATTATTCATCAGTCTTCTCTATATTATTAGTACCTTCTTGTGACATACAATTTTATAAGCCTAGCCAAAAATGAGTTTTGCAATTCTTTGATGGACATTTTATTAAGTGTACCATTAAGTGTGTTCTGTCATCTTCTGTTACATTTTCAAAACACTTAAATCTTGTACATTTGTAATCTATCCCTGATATGTGATTTAAAAGCTTTTGTGTTTTCAGTTTTTATTTTATTCTTTTAACTTTTATTTTTTTTTGATCTTTTCTTCCTTTCAATGTGTTGAAACTAACATCTTCCATCTTTAATTTTTTTTTTATCAGTGTTGTCTTTCATTAGATTTTGGAATCACTTGGCAATAAATATCACATGATATTTATGGCTTTTATATTCATTGTGAACAATGGACTATGTCTCTTTTTCATTATGTAGGATCTTTTCTTCTCTATTATATTGATTTTGCAGGCATTTTTTTTCTCTATAATTCTTATACATATTGGCATTATTTACAAATAGTAATTTAGTGTATGACTATATATAGGATAACTTATATGGCATGTTCAGATAAGCCATTCTGCATAATAAAACGCTTGCCATAAAAAAAAAAAAGTTTTGTTTTAAATTGCAACAAAAACTTTTTTGTTCATTTGTTCAACTTTTATGAAAAATGCTTTTTTTTACCAGTTTTTTTTTAAATTATTTTATTTAGTATTTATTCCAAGCATTCTTTCCATCATTTTTATTTAAATTTAAATAGCAGAATAAAATGAATTATTTAAACCGCCCAGGCTAGCTTAAAAATGACCATCCTGCCAGCGCACTCTATTTGTAGAATACATTTTAAAGTTGTTTAGATATATATATATATATATATATATATATATATATGTATATATATATATATATATATATATATATATATATATATATATATATATATATACATATATATATATATATATATATATATATATATATATATATATATATATATATATATATATATATATATATATATATATATATATATATATATATATATATATATAGATAGATAGATAGATAGATAGATAGATAGATAGATAGATAGTAGAGCAAGATAACAATTGACAGACGACTTAAAAGATTGCAATTT
>NC_061160.1:33949301-34261801 GCF_022113875.1 Hydra vulgaris
TAGATAAGTTAATATATCACGATTTATAAATTTGGCTAAATCCAAAAGTTTGTTGAAAAGTGTTTTTTTAATATATAATCACTGGTTAGTTAATGAATTAAGCAGAATAATGGCTTAATTAAGTTAAATAATATCTTAAATAAGCATTTTAAATGGAAGGAAAGTCATTGAGAGAAGTAGCAAAGGTATTTGGATTGAGTTCGGAAGATGTAAAGATGATTGTTAAGCGAATGAACCAGCAAAAAATAGCAGAAAATTCAATTAGATCAGGTCGACCAAAGAAGACAACTGCATGAGATGATAGACTGATAGTTATAACATCGGTTGAAACGCCAAACATGAGTTCAATAGAACTTAAAAACGAATTAAATTTGGCAATTAGTCCTCAAACATTTAGAAGACGTCTCAATGATGTTGGATTATACGGTAGAGCTATGCGAAAAAAACCATTCATCTCTATAAATAATAAATGAAAGAGGCTGGCGTTTGGTAAAATGCATATAAAGTTGCCACTCAAAGTCTGGAAATCTGTAATTTGGACAGACGAATGCAAGTTTGAACTCCAATTGACAAAGAGAAGAAGAACGATTTTCAGAAAAAAGAATTAGGAGCTTTTAATGCAACATAAGATATCTACAGTCAAGTTTGGTGGTGGGTTGGTGATGCTGTGGGGTTCTATTTCATGGAACTGCCCTGGTATTATGGAGTTGATCAATGGTAAAATGACCAAAGAAGTTTATCTCGACATTGTACAGCGAAACGTCTTTGCTTCTGTGACAAAATTAAGGATCGAGGACGATTTTATCTGGCAGGAGGATAATGATCCGGAACATACAACAAAGATCCTCAAAACATACAGCAAAGATTGTCAAGATTGGTTCACTGATTATGAAATTTTCAAGTTCGATTGGCCTGCTCAATCGCCAGATTTAAATATATGAGAATACTTGGATAGAACTATTCCTCAAAACGAAAGAAAGTCAAAAAATGACATGTTTACAACAATCAAATGTCATTGGGAAGAAATTGACATTAATTTCATTCAGAAATTAGTACTTTTGATACCGAAACGCTTGCAAGCAGTTATTGATGCTAAAGGTAGACCAACAAAATATTAAATGGATTACGTTTGTACCAAAATAACAAAACTATTTTGTTTAAATTTGTGTTCTTGTCGCTATCAACAAACTTTTGAGCAGCACCTTTTGCGTTTTAGCTAATTTTTTATCGTTCATACATTAAACGACTGGTGTTCTATTTTTATTTCAAACATTCTTTTTGTTTTCTATTAAACTAAATACTTTCTACTCATAAATACCTTCTCATTCATAAAATAATGCCTAAATATTCACTTTTTTTAAATATCAACTGACTTTTGAGCGTCACTGTTTATATATATATATATATATATATATATATATATATATATATATATATATATATATATATATATATATATATATGTGTATGTATGTATATGTATATATATATATATATATATATATATATATATATATATATATGTATATATTGTCTTGCATGGTAGTCAAAAGGTTTTTCCCATAAACTGTAGTTTTGAAGAAATCGCTAATAAACCAGACCAGAAAAAGTTTAAAAAGTTGAATAATTTTTCTTTTTAACTAAACTAAACAAACAAAGCTCTAACCAAACCCTCAGTGGATGTAGCAGTACTCCCTTACTAGTCAGGCTATAAGATGGTCAATGTAGCAGCACTCCGTTGTAAGTCAGGCTTTAAGATAGTCGATGTAGCAACACTCCGTGCATATTTTTAAAATATATTTTAATTTATTTAAAAAAAAAAAAAAAAAAAAAAAACAATTAAAAAAAACTTTCTAATCATTATTATAGCTGCAAGCCAGGCTATTTGTTAGTCAATGCATGTACTGACATATTTCAGTATGACATCAGACTGCTCACCTAAATATATATATATATATATATATATATATATATATATATATATATATATATATATATATATATATAAAATATATATATATATATATAACACAGTTAAATTCATAGATATTGATATTTAGAAATCTATATTTAGTTTATTGGATTGATATCTGGCTTGGTTTTTCTCAAAGTTGGTAAAAACACAACAGATGAAAGCAATGATGTAGCTACAAATGTAAATGGTGCACTCTTTTTTACAGTTATGACACAGTCATTCAGCGCTCTAAGTGGATCCTTATATGTTAGTATTATAAATGTTATAATTCAAAATATTTATTCACTTATATTTCTTATGATTCACTTTAAATTAGAGTAAGATCCGCATAATAAAGATAAATTGTTCTAAATTAAAACATTTTTAGAGCGTAGTTCTGATTGGATAATTCCAAAATTAGAGAAAGTTTTTTCTTTTTTAACTTTAGCATTTTCAGAGAAAATTTTTCTACCCACATTCTAGCCTTTCTTGTACTTTGTGCTAATTCTTCGTATTTTATGCCACTAAATTTATTTTTACGTTAAAAATATTTTTTTTTTGGTATTGATTTAGATATTTCCAGCAGAAATTCCGGTTTTCTTAAAGGAGCATAAATTAGCCATGTATCGGCCAGATGTTTACTTTATCAGTAAAACATTATCTGAGGTAGTTTTGAATTATCTTTTGTATTTGTCTTTTTTTATTTAATTTAAATAGGTTTATCTACATTTGATTACAATTACAACACAAATTTTTATTTTTTAATTTACTTTTTTAATAAATTTTGTAAGTTTTATTCATATCTAGCTTAAAGGTAAGTAAATTGAATGAAAAAAAAATGTAAGTAAAAGGATTGTAATATTAAAGATAACTCATAACTGAGCATCATATCAGCATTTATGCTGCCAATAATTGCATTGGTTGTTGTAAGATATCAGCATTTATGCTGCAAATCATTGCATTGATTGTTATAAGATATCAGCATTTATGCTGCAGATAATTGATACATACAAATTGTTAATTTTGTTATAAATGTTATTTGTGTTAAAAGATTTTGTTAAACTAAATTATGATTTAAGATCAACAATTTGTTGGTTTGCCATGAAAAATTATTTTTTTAACTTGTATACAAGAGAAATTTCTTTTATTTTTCAATCTTTTTAAAATTTAGCAAGAGTGATAATGGAGTGACATTTTTTTTGACATCATTTAAAATTTTTTTGAACTGGAGTTTTTAGTACCTATTATCAAGCCTTCCCGGGAATTACGTGCGGTCGCACGCCTTGTTTGTCCACGATTAAAGTAATTTTTTTGGACAAATTGACCACGGCAGTTTGCATCTTTTAACTTATAAAGCGTTTTAATAATTCGCAGCAAAAAGCTAAACTTATCTAAACCTAAAAAAAAAAAAGAACAATTCTAAAAAAAGGAAACAAACTTGCAATGAATTATTAAGGAAAATTAAAGTAAACTAGAAAATATAATTTAAAAAAGTAAGTAAAAAAAAATTTTTTTTTTACAAAATTTTTATGCAACTTTTATTATTATTTTTTTGGAGTCGTTGTTGAAAAAAACATCTTTTTTAATGATTTAACCATGACTGAAAATTTTGATATGCAATTTATTCACGATTTTTATTGGTCCATATAATTAAGAAACTAATTTGCTATGTACATTAGAACAATTAAAAGTTTTGTTAATTTTTTTTCTTACGTTTATTTGTTTATTATGCCTTCATTTATTCATTATTACGTCTTTTTGCTTTTAAAAATATTTTTGCTATATTTGACATTTTTTCTCAATACATGTATAATAGGAAAATAAGAAAATAAATTATTTATTTGTAAAAATATTATTTGGTCAATAAATTTTGCAATGACAGTTAAATAAAAGAATAACATAGTTTCTTTAACAAATGTATTTACCGCATTTAATGCGTGTCTGAAATTGTTACTTTTATATAGCCCAATTTCCAATGTTAAAACAAATCACTAGAGATAATGAACATAACGATTGCTCTGTTTAAAAAAATGTATTTAAAAACAAAACAAAAAAGTTTTAAATAGGCTCCTGAAAATTTCGTTAAAAAAGTTCAGTAAATTACTACAAGATATTGGAGAATCGCTTCATATTTTTACATGAAAAACTTGTAAAAAAAAGTTTTTTTTTTTTTATAAATAGATAGCCATTAGTTTTCTTGCTTTCCTGTGCATTGATAAAAACAGTAAAGTTTAGCAAAAAAGACATTTGAAAAACAAATTTAAAAATTATCTGTGTTTCTAGCGTAAATTATAAAGTATTTTCCTTAATATACTGACTGAAAAAAGTCGCAAAAAAATTTTTTATTAAAAGAAAATTTTATTTTCGTTATTCTTATTTACTTTTTTCCTTGACTTGTATCAATTTTGGTAGTAAAAAATAACTAACGCCCTAAAAATAAGAAAATAAAAGGAGTAAAATATTTAGGTACATTATTTTTTTTGACAACAATTTTTTTAAATTAATAATCAATTTTTTTAAGCTTATTTTATTTAGGTTTTCTATTTCGTATAGTCTTCGGCTCTTTTCTTTGAATGTTGCTTTTTTTTTCTCTAGTTTCTTATAGCTTTATTTTGCCATGAATTATTGAAGTGCTTACTAAATAAACGTGTGGTTAAGTTGTCTAAAAAAATTACTATAAGTGTGGAAGAAAAAGGCATGCAACCACATGCGCTTCCTTGGAAGGCTTATATTATGTATGTTCTTTTAATAACTTATTTTAAAATCTTTTTAATGATACAATGGTTGCATATATATTTTTAGTTTCCATGGTACGTTATTGGACCAGTTATTTATAGTACTATTTTCTACTTTATGGTTGGTAAGTTTTGCTTTTTTAAAAAAACAAAATGATCTATGAAATAAAATTAAAAAAAATATTCCGACAATGTGGTAAGGTTTATTTATATTAAAATTTATTTACATTAAGGGTTATTTATATTAAGATTTATTCATTAACTTTATTTACATTAAGATAATAGGCTAAGATCTAGCTTTTTTATTTGATATGTCTATTTGTATTTTTGTATTATTTTTGTTTTATCTAAAATATTTATAACTTTTTAGGTTTCTTTTTTTAAATCTTTTTTAAATCTAAAATTTTTTAAATTTGCAAAATGTGCAAAAGTCTACTACTTCTACTTTTTTTTGTTACATGAAGACTACCTAAGGTAAAACATTTCTACCTAAGTTCTACTAATTTCTACCTAAGTTCTAAGGTCTTTTTAAGAGTTCTGTTCTAAGAGTTTCAACCAAGTTGTGAGTTACTAGAAAACAAAGAAAAGAGTTAAACAAAAAGGAAACAGTCGACAAAAGACTTGAAAAGTTGTAGTTTGTATGTGTCAGGAAAACATCAAGATGGGAAGATTTCCAAAGCATTAAAGTGCTGTGAAAAAAACTACATATATAAAAGTTTTAAGAGCATGCAGGTACAGTAAAAGGATGTGACTTTGATAAAAGACAAGTTAAGCAAAAACGATTTTTTGTTGATGGAACTAAAGATGATAGTCTCTTTGAGCAGCAACCATGATATTATTCGTAACAAAATGAAACATGCAACTTTATGATGGTGGGAGAGTGGCTCAAGCTTGGCAGATAAAGCAGATCCAACTACATTTACAATGCATTTTTGGACCTTGTCTAAAAGAGAAAGAGCATTATTAGAAGAACTATCCTAAATATGATGATAGTATTTCATACAGGGACAAATAAGAGATTTATAGAAAATTAGAATCAGGATAATGGCGAGCATGATTAAGAAGAGCAAACTAAGCAGATGTTAACTTTGCAATCTATTGTATATATGGTTTGCATGGCTGTCATGATTGGTCAGTAGTGAGCAATAATTCAAGAAGATATAAAGAAAAAAACTTAGCGAGAGGGTTGCCATTCATTAATATAGTCAACAATTTGCGATTCCAGTTTCAGTAAATAACTGAGTTTTATTGGAGTTAAAATTCACAAGCTATTGCAAATAGATAAGAAATAAATAAGGCTTAGAGTAGTACCTTAAGGTACTCCAGAAGTTACTGGAAATAAATAAGAGTATTGGTCTTTGAGGATGACTTTAATAAAGCAGTTAGAAAAAAATGATTTAATAATCTCAAAAACTTTCCCAAATACACCATATGAAACAAGTTTATTGAGATGACCAGCATGTCAAGCTTTATCAAATGCTTAGCATCAGACAGCACCTTTTAAAATTGATTTTTTGCAATAGTTAACAGGTGTTTGTTCGAAATAACTCAAGAAAGTTGTTCTTTTGAAAAAGATGAAAAAAATGATTACAATTAGATTTAGCAGCTGCACAAGAAAGCTAAAACCATGGAGTAGAATGAGGCTTGACTTGGAACCAATGAGAAGGAATAAAAGTGTCCATGGATCGTGCCTGGATCCAAGTGATTAGGAGGCACATTTATCAGTGGAGAGAAAATCATCAGAGAAATCAGCCCAATTAAAGTCACAAAAAAAAGTTACAAAAAGAATTCCAGTCAGCTTTAGGGTAGTAGTAAGTGGGGCAATAATAGGATGAGCCCAAAGAAGTGCAAGATAAAAGATTTATAGAAATCATTGCATGGTCGGAACCACCTAAAGAAGAGAACAATTAGAAAATGAACACAAATTAGGCTCAGAGCCAAGAAACAAATCAAGGAGTGAATATAATTGACTAGGGTTGTCTGGAAATGAGTCACAAAGTTGACTATCTAAGTAAGAAATTAGGAAATACAAAAGTTATAGACTTTGGTGGATGGTCAGCGGTATTAGAGCCTAAAGTCACTAATAACAACAATATAGGCAGAAGGGTGAAGAGAAAGGGCATTGTTGATTTGATCAGAAATTACATCTAAATGAGTTCAGTCATGAGAAAAAGGAGAACAATAAAGAACAAAGAGAAAGTTGATAGAGATATTAAGCGGAAGCACATTAAAGAATGGTCAGAGGATTCAAATGTGCTTTTATGACAAAAAGGTGAATTGATGCCTAAGTATATGCGCAAGTCAAGCGTGTGAAAACTAGAGTCTTTGCAAATTAAAGGATAATACCGATCAACACTGAGATCTGAAGAAGGAACATCTGAATTTAAGTTAGTCTCATAAAGAGCAAGTCAGTCTGGTGAATTTGTTATGTTACAATATAAGTATTTTTATAAAAAATTTCAGTTTATAAATCCAAACTAATATTTTTTATAAAACACACAAAAAACTATTTAATTCTAGCCTGGCTTCCGGTCAAATGCACATTTTCTTACAGCTGTTTTATCATAATTTCAATAGGATTTAACATGCTGATATATATGCTGATATAAGTTTTATACTTTGGTGAGAAATAAATCAAAATATAATTTTCAAGATTTACTAGGTAGATTTTTAAAACTTGTTTACACTGAAAGATTTTATCAGTGGCCTAAAGAATTATTTTTTAATTTTTAAGGCTGATTTTTACTGATTTTTTTTTTAGTTTTGAGATATAAAGTTTTTATTAATAACAAGTGAAATCTAACAAATTGGGGGGGGGGGGGAGGGGTTTAATTAGTTGGGGTGGGTGGGAAAATTTTCCAAAAATCAATAAACCTCCCTAAACCCCTCTTCCCTTTCACCCCACAATTAAGGACTTTTAAGTATTGTTTATTTTATTTATTTATTTTTGTGTACTTTAGTCATGGTTTAAGTTGAAGACAGCTTGTCTCATTCATAGATAGAGCATGGCATTGAGACAACTGCATAGCTTATTGCAAGCAATAAGCTATGCAGTTGTCTCAGTCTTTCTAATTAACCGAAAGTTGTAACTTAAGGCTCCTTATTTGGTTCCAACAATGCACACCAAAAGCATTAACAGGGACATCCATGCGCAACATGACACTGTTAATACTCTGATATTTTATAGCTGTAGATGGAATCAGTCTCTCTGAGAGCCACGGCAGAGTTCAGGAAGTCTTACTACCAGTTGCCCTCAGAACCATTAAATTGAGTTGTAGAGTTGCACCCTTATTAGGAGGTAATAGAAAGAGTTGCATAGCCACTATCAAGGAGACACAAGCAAAAGTCTAGCATTCATTATCCTTAGCAGGAAACAATGTATTACAGATTTACATCTTCGCTAGTCAAATAGATGAAGAAGGTGTGTAAGACTGGTCAACAGAGTTATACTGCTTACCCCTAAAGTTGTTGCTTAAAAAGCCTTCTACATGACAGTAGCTGGGTGCAGTTAACATCTGCCCAAGATGAGTATTTATCTCTAGCCTTTAATCAACCAAGAGTGATTCAGAGTGCATTTCTCCTATTTGTATGAAGACAATGTACTTAGATCTATTTGCTTTATTTATATGAGGACAATGTGCTAGGGTCTATTTGCTTTATTTATTTGAAGACATCGTGCTAAGATCTATTTCCTTTTTTTATATGAAGACAATTTGCTAAGGTCTACTTGCTTTATTTATTTGAAGGCATCGTGCTAAAGTCTATTTCCTTTTTTTATAGGAAGACAATGTGCTAAGGTCTATTTGCTTTGTTTATATGAAGAAAATATGCTGATGTCTATTTGCTTTATTTATATAAAGACAATGTGCTAAGGTCCATTCATATTTTTTAGAATTATTCCAATATCCTCTAAATATTTGTAATTTTTTAGGTTTAAGAACTGATGCTGCTGCATTTTTCATTTTTGTTGGAATTGTTCAATTATTAAACCAAGCTGGACTATCATTTGGTTTGTTATATTTTGCTATTTTGAACGTTTCCTTTAAATTTTTTATATTTTTTGTTATCTAATTTTTTTTAAGGATACTTTATTTCCTCAATTTCTCCTACTGTGCAAGTTGCTACAAGTGTTGGCCCTCCATTAATTATGCCCTTTGTGCTGTTTGGTGGATTTTTTCTTAAAGATATGTATGATTTTTTTTTTTAATCCAATTTCTTTAAGATTAAAAATAATTATGAATATCAAAAATACCATTTTAAAGGTTAAAGTCCAGATGATACTTTCTGTATTTTTTACTGATTGATTTCTCACTAACCATTATAGAGTATAGTATCTTACAATATTTTAACAAATCCTATTTATCCTATATTACAATATCTTAACAAATCCTATATATATATATATATATATATATATATATATATATATATATATATATATATATATATATATATATATATATATATATATACATATATATATATATATATATATATATATATATATATATATATATATATATATATATATATATATATATATATATATATCATCTCTTGATTCATCTACCAAAACTCTTGCATAATATGTTATTCACCAAATTTGCATTCTTTTACTTTTTGTTCTATAAAAAAGTGTTTTATTTTACTGTCAATTCCTAAATAGACTTATATCTGGGTTTTTTCTTCACCTTATAATGCTTTTTAATTCTTTTTCATATGGGTTTTTTTTTTACTAAAATGAAATCTTGTGTTCTTAAGTAACATAGCAATGAATTGTATAATATTATATAACTAGCCACTGCTGGTACTACTAATCTGAAAAAAAATTTTTTTTAGGTCTATTCCTGATTATTTTATATGGTTGAAATGGCTTTCATTTGTCAAGTATGGTGCTGAATGTGTACAGATTAATCAATGGGCAAATTATGGTCAAGTAGGTAAGTTTTAGGTGAAGATATACATAAACATTTTGTAGGTCAGACTGCAATATTTTTTCTAAGAATAAAAAGTTTTTGTGTAGTATTATTATTCATTTATTTTTAATTTTTTTTTTTTTCAACTTCTTGGCCTAAGCTGCAAGCAACCACTGTTAGAGTTGGAAGTTACTGAATAAGAAAAAATGAAGTTTATAGAGCTAGATAATGATTGGCGGACGACTTAAAAGATTGCAAATTATATTAATCAGGAAAGCAAGGTAAAGGAAGCAAATTCCAAAGAACTGATGTTCAAGGAAAAAAACTAGAAAGTTTTTGGAGCACTTAGGAATAGGCACAGAAAACTATGAGACTTAATTGAATGACGAGTAACACAAGAATTAATTTTGTAGATGGCACAAGAGATGCTAACTCTGTAGAGCAGTGCCTGTTATAGTATTTGTAGAAAAGAGAAAGAGAAGCAACATTATGACAATGTGATAATGGTTGAAGGTTGGCTGTAAGAGCAGGTCCAGCTATGTTTACATTGCATTTTTGCACCTTGTCTAAAAGCGAAAGGGCATCATTGAAAGATCCGTCCTAGATATGGCAACAGTATTCCATACAAGGACAAAATTGAAATTTATTGAGATAAAGAATAGAATCTGGAGTAAGAAAGTGTTGAACACAGTAAAGAGATGCAACCTTAGCAGATGCTAATTTTGCAATGGATTTGATATATGGTTTCTAAGAAAGATCGGAAATAAGTGTTAATTCTCAAAGGGGGATTCAGATGATGAAGATGATAGTTTTAGAAAGATCAAACCATGATCAGATGGACCTAAGTTTGAATGTGGAGAAACTGAGCTCTGATCAGGATCAGAAACAAGTCAAGTAGAGAGGGTAAATGATAATTATTAGAAGTTGGAAAGTTGGCTGTTTGTGTTAGAGATTGATAGAGGAAAAAATTGTGGGCCTTAATGCCCACAATTTTTTCACAATGCAGAGTCACTGACACTGGATAAAGAGAAAGTGCTTGTTCAATTTGATCAGAAATAACATCAAAGAGAGTGCAGTCTTGAGATGAAGTAGAGCGATATAGAACAAAGAGAAAGGCAATAGAGTGAAGTGGTGCTAAATGAAAGCACATAAAAGAATAGTCTGGTGAGCTTTGCAAGAGATAAAAATCAACAGAAGAAAAGTTACTTCAAAGACCACTAATATTAGTGAATGATAGATTTAGTGTACTTGGTGATAATGATGGTTTTTTGTGTTTTATAGTTTTTTGTACTTTAATCATTTTTAAATTAGTTATAGAACTTGACTCAAAGCACAGATAGTACTTAGTGCACTATTTAATAGTCGAAGCAATTGCCTCATTACTAATAATAAACCCTAAGCTATAACAAAGTGCTCCAAATGTGGCCTTAACTATGCACATCAAAAGTACAAACAGGAACACCATCCATGTGCAATGCGGCACTGTTAGTACTCTAATATTTTACAGCTGTTGATGGAATCAGCCTCTCTGAGAGCTACCACAGAGTTCGGGAAATCTGACTACCAGCTGGCCTCAGAACCATAAAACTGAGTTTTAGAGTTGTACCCTCATTAGGAAATAATAGAATGAGTTGCCTAGTCATAAAAACCTATCTGTGCTAGCCTAATAGATGAAGAAGGGGTATGAGGCTGGTCCACAGATAGAAACTGTTTACCCTTTAAGTCTTTGCCTAAGAGGCCTTCTACAAAACAGTAGCCAGATGCATTTAACATCTGCCCAAGATGAGTATTTTTATGAAGACACCATCTCTAGCCTTTACTCAGCCAAGAGCCCTAAGGCAGGGGGTGTTTTCTTGGAGTCAATGTACTGTACTGGGTTTCATGTTACCAATAGCAAGATAACCTAACCTGACCTGGACTTTTTACCTAATGTTATCATTTTTGTCCCATGGTTTTTATTTTTGAGCATCTTTTTTTTTTTCTGATTTATTCGACTATTTTCAATTTTTATTCTCATTGATACCTCTTGGATGGATTTATGTTTAAATAGAGTAAAATTTGAGATTCTCTTCAATAAGTTTACCATATAGCTTGTCACTATCTCTGTGTATCCTATTTGGATTTAGTATTTTGTTTTATTTTAAACAATGAGAAGTGCTGTAATTTGCTCAACTACTAGGCATTATTCAAATGAATTTATAATGCTAAAGTTTATTATTAACTCTTAAAAATATTTTAGGTCATTGCAATGGTACGAATATTTGTTTTGATGGAAAAAAAGTTCTTGAATCTAATGGATATTCAAAAGTATATTTTCTATTTAAAGTCAAATGTTATTTTTAAATCTGTTTTCATTTTTTGTTATAAGATAGTCATAAATACAAATTTTATAATGTAATTTAAAATCTAAAGATGAATTTCAGATAAAGTTTAAGCCTAATAAAAAATTACAATCAGGTTTCAGTCTAATGGAAATGGATTTTACATTTTTTTTTTTTTTTTTTTTTGCAATAGTTAGATTATTAATAATATTTTACATATGTACTTGTTTGGTTCTTTAACCCAAGCTGAAAAATTTATCAAATAGTAGCTTCAATTTTTTATTCAACCATATCAATAAAAATTTACAAATCTCATCATAAACTAATAGAATTTGGTTAGGTGTCACTCATATAGTTACAAACTAGTCAATTGAGTGACATCTAAAAAACATAAAATTCCTGAAAAAATGAAAAAATAAAGAAATAATAAAAAAAGAAAAGAAACGAAAACCAAAAAAAAAATATATATACATATATTTATATATATATATATATATATATATATATATTTATATATATATATATATATATATATATATATATATATATATATATATATATGTATATATATATATGTATGTATGTATATATATATATATATATATATATATATATATATATATATATATATATATATATATATATATATATATATATATATATATATATATATATATATATATATATGTATATATATATATATATATATATATATATATATATATATGCATGTATGTATATATATATAATATGTGAATATATATAAAAGAGAGAAAAAAAAATTGATAAGATTGTTAAACAAATAATAATGATATATATAATAGTTATAGTATTAATACAAAATAATAACAATAATAATAAAGTAACAATAATGTTAAGAATAATTATTATACAATATAAATTGCATGTACATATCATAGATAATAATTCATTGAATTCTGTTGAGCTGTAAATAATCCGTAACAAAGAATTTTTTTTTCAGAATTTTTTTCAATGCAGGAATACACTGGTTCCGATCAGAAATACATTGTTGTTTTATGGAAAACTTACCATATTTAATTGTGTTATAAAAAGAAGAGTATAGCTTATTATTCCTGGTGTGATGATTATGAATTTCATTTGTTTTAATAAAAAAAGTTTAAAGTAGTTTATTTTGGAGAAAGTTATTGGTAGTTTATTTTGGAGAAAGTCAAACACAAAATGACAATTGTAAAACCTTGGGGAACGCCATATTTAATAACTTTATGTGTAGATTCAAATCCATTAATTAAAAAAAACTGAGTGTGATATATATAGAAGAAAACCAATGATTAGCAACACCACGTATTCCGTAGTAGTTTAACTTTATTAGTAGTTTATTAAAATGTTGTGATCAACTGTATGAAAATCTTTTTGAAGATCTATGACTACAACACAGGCAAAGGAACCATTGTTTATTGGGCCACGAATCATTTTAATAATTCTAATAAGAACATGAGAAGTGGAGTGATTTGAGCGAAACCCAAACTGTCTATTCGGAAAATAAGCAGAATTGTTCAAAAAGTTGTAAATACAAGAATACATAAGTTTTTCTAAAAGTTTGCTGACATTTGATAATAATGAAATTAGTCTGTAGTTATTACATTCAAGTTTTGAGTCTTTTTTATGAATTGGAATAGTAGAAGCAGTTTTTAAAATATCAGGGAATACACTGGTGATGAATGACAGATTAAATAGTTTAGAAAGTACATGAGAAATATTATTTGCAAGAGTTTTAAAAATAGGTACTGGAAGGCTGTTAGGTACCAAAGCCTTGCTGTCATTAAGAAAAAGAATAATAGATAATACCTGTAGGTTTTATGAATATTGATTTAAGATTAAGATTTTTAAGATATTTATTAAATTCAATATTGGATGAGTGAATCTTTTTCTGTAGTTCTTCCAGAACTGAAACAAAGAATGAATTAAAAGATTCCAAAATTTTAATGGGGTTGTATATCATGGAGTTGTTAGAAGATAAGCAGGAAGGATATGAGTTAACTCTCGAACTAATGTTTAAAAGATTCCTAATACCATCGCATGTAGGTTTCTAATTTTTGGCATTATCAGAGAAGAACTTAGAGTAATGGTTCTTTTTACTACGACAGGTGAGAGTAACAAGTTTCTATATGTTTAATAAGATTTTCCTAGATTGAGTTTGTTATTAGTATTCTTTGCTTTAAGAAATTTGTTAAATATTTTATTTCTTATTTTAATTGAGGTCAAGATTCCTTGTGTTATCCAAGATTTGAGACTCCTTGATAAGCAGCAATTGCTAATTTTTTTTAATGGTGCATGTTTATCTAAAAGAAAATTGAAACTAAAAAATTTTTCAAATGACTTATAAGTCTTACCTTCGTTGACATTAATTACATTAGTCCAGCTAATTTTTAAGAAATCACTACATAATTCTTCGCATTTTATTTTTTTTAAATTCCAATGAAAAATTCAGCTTTTACGAGAATTAATTTTGGTTCTATAAAATGGATGTATTAAAAATTGAGGTAAATGATCTGATACTGTAGAAGTAAAATTATCGGCAAAAATATTTGTAAATGTTGCATTAGAAAAAATGTTATCAATTAGAATTTTGGAGTGATTCTTGTTGGCAATGAAATAAAGGGAAGAAAGTTATTTAAAGCAATGGTGTTAAAAATTATGAGACTTAACTATTTGAGTTTGCTAAAAGATCTACATTAAAATCGCCCATTAAAAAAGTCGAATTAAATATTTCAAAAAGTCGAATTAAATATGATTTAATAAATTTTGAAATATCCATACTAGGATGGCGATAAATACAGCCAATAATGATGTTTGATTTTTTAGGAAATATGATTTCCACAAACACAGATTCTAAAAACTTTGGTTTAAGCATATTAAGATCATTTCGAGGTTTGTAAGTTAATTTATTAGATATATAAAGTAAGGCTCCTCCAAAATAAGATTTTGTTGGAGTGTGCTCATAAACATAACCGGTAAGAATTAATGGGATAGTTCGTAGGATGTCATTTTTTAAGTGAATATGTATGGTTTAAACGACCTTTAAGTGAATATTTTTTAGATTATTACTCTTGATAGTTTAATAAGTTTAACAGTTTAATATTTTTCTTATTTTAAATATGTGATTTTGATTATTTAAGAATTTTTTGTTGTCAGATTATATCATATTTTCAAAGTTTGGGTAAAGTTGCTGACCCTAGTCCCAGAAAGCGAGGCAAAGTTGAAGCATTAATAAAATTGGAAACATTTTTACAACGGGAAATTGCCAAGAAATGTGGACTAAGTAAAACAGCATTTTTTACCATTAAGAATCGATTGGACTTTGGTTTTACGTTCTCTCCAAGACGTTCCTTTTCAGGCTAAAAACCAGTCATGACTCTATGTGCAAAACGGGTTCTGCTTACAAACTGTCAAAAAAACAGAAGAATGACCAGCAAGCAGCTCCAGGGTGTGTTGCAGGAGCACCAGATGAATGTCTCAACTAGTTGTGTTAGGATGTCTGATGCAAGATGGATTTGTAGCACGTCGACCGCGCAAAAGACCGCTCATTACCAATGCTCAACAAACCCGGCGGTTGCAGTGGGCCACGGATCACAAAGATTGGACCACAGAACAATTGAGAAAAGTATTGTACCCTTTACCATTTTTTATATAAGAGCTTACAATCATGTACTCTGAGTTGAAGCAATAACATATTTTTTCAGATAATAATGATGTTTAATATCATTCATTACCTGCTAGTGCAATTGTTTTGTCCATAGGCATCAAGCATTGCACATATTGCATGAATGCAAAATGAAGTGAACATGTAACCAGTGATCTAATATATGGATGTTAATCTAATGTCAAGGCTTTTACAGTGTGTTTGTATTTTTAAGTTTGCTTCAGTGACAAGTCTATGTTCGAGATACTCGACGATAAATGTCAGTACGTGCGTCGTCTTTCTGGAGAAAAATTTCATCCGCAATGTCTGGTGATGACCGTCAAGCATCCTACCTTAGTAATGGTATGGTCGATGATAAGTTCTTATGGTGTAGGACCCCTTAGAATTGTTAAAGGCAAAATAGATCAACATCAATATATCAACATATTGGAGAAAAAACTTCTACCTCAATTTCTAATTCATTTTCCTAATGGTGGTTTCATCTTCAAACAAGACGGCGCACCGTGTTATATAGCACGTTCTGTTACAAACTTTTTGAACCGTAATAATGTTCCTATTCTTCCATGGACTGGTTATCCAACTGATATGAACCCGACTCTATAAGAAATATTAGAAAAATTTATAAGAAATATTAGAAAAATTCACTTTTTCGACAATGGTCTTAATATTTTTACAGTATATATATTTAAACATCTTCACTTCTAACAAGGTAGCAAGCAACTACTATTAGAGTTAGAAGTTACTTGAAGAAAAAAAAAATGAAGTTTATAAAGCAAGATAACGATTACAGACGACTTGTATATATGAAATATATAGACGAAAATATACATCAACCTAATTTGATATATATATATATATATATATATATATATATATATATATATATATATCAGTGTCTATTCTAGACCGTTTTCGATAGCCGATTTGGATAAAATTTTGAGGACCTTTTTTTTTTTTTTACCTTTTTGCCGCAAATATTGTTTTTTCCGCAAAAAAATTTTCCGCAAAAGTTCGCTAGGACGAGAGAAACTGCCGTCCAAATTTTTTTCCTAGATTAGGCCCTGTATATATAAATATATATATATATATATATATATATATATATATATATATATATATATATATATATATATATATATATATATATATATATATATATATATATATATATATATATAATGAAATTTAAACGAAAAATTAACTAAAGTTTGAAATAGTGAAAAAATATATAAAAAGCATAATTTTAATCAATATTTTCAGAACAAGGCGAGCAATTGTTTGATTTAAGTATACAACAATTTCTATCATGCGCCTTTAACAGTTTGTAAAACTGAGTTCAAAAGAACACAAATACATGGAAATACGGAACATCTTAATAAGGTCCAAACATCCAAAAATTAAAAGACAAAGCAATAGAAAAAGATAATAATATTTTTTGGTTAAAAAGGAAAAAGTTATTAGAATAAAAATTTTGCCTTGACTTCAATGAAGAAAAACATAATGTAGTAAAGAAAATAATACAAGTAACAACGAATAAAAACATTGTAGTGAAGAAAGTAATACAATTAACAATGAAATTGATTTTGTATCTGATACAAAACGTTTGTTTTTGTAAAGGGAAATTTGCAATCTCAGACTAGATCTTGGATTTCTTGGAAAGCTTGGAAACTCCAAATCTTGAATTTAGCTGTCAAATTCTAGGTGTCATTAATTATGTGCAGGCATAGATAAAAATAAAAGAAAAAAAATTTATGTATAAAATATGCTTATAAATTTTAATTTTTAGGTAATCTTTTTATTGTATTATTTGCAATAATTAAAACTATTTAATCAATTAAAATTTGATGAGCTACAAAAATAATCTCATACAAAAATAATCTTTTACATTTTATTTGTTAATTTACATTTAGTAAAACTACTGTATTGTACTATGATTTAATAATACAACTTTATTGATTTATTAATTTAGTTAAAGTAGTTGAGGTATATGGCTTATTTTATTTTTACATTAAGGTACCATGCATTTTTAAATGAAGAATCGACGAGCTATTTATCTTTTTAGTTAATTCAACTTATTTTATTATCTACATTTTTTAGCGTTAAAGTTAATTAATTTTCGTTTTAATTTGGCCTATTTTCATTTTAATTTGACACAAAAATTTATTTTACTTATATAATTTTTGTGCCAAATTTTCATGAAAATTGACAAATTAAAATAATAAAATGCTCAATTAAATTAAAAGTGCTAAATTAAAATCAAAAAATGCCAAATTAAAATAAAAATCCGCCAACTTAAAGGCAAATAGGTGAAGTTAATTAATTTGGTTTTTTTGTCTAGTATATTTGCAGAAATAGTAGCTGGTAAAAAGTTAGTTTTGTGAATGGAAAGTAAGTGCGTATGACCTTTCGTTGAGTCACCTCAAGTTTAAATTTTTTATGTGGTCAGTACACTTAAATATCGCTGTCTGCTCTTTTTCTTTCGTAAAACTTGGTTCCAAGCAGTTTGATTCCATGTAATATTCTATGTTTAAAGCCATTATAACTTTAGGATATATTCTGTTTAAATAACTTTAAATTTCAATTGATTTAAAACTAGTGATTCGATTGCAACCAACAGTAATAGCTATTGTGTACAGGCCGTCCCGAAGGGCAGGGGGTGTCGAGGGTGTCCCCCTTCCCCTCTCCCTCCCCCCAAAGCTGTCATATAAACATTTGAGTTAGCGCATTTGAACAAGTTTTGCTCAATGTGCCAACTGAAATGCTTTTTAAGTTGGCATTTTACCAACTATATTTATTAAAATAGTTGACATTTTGCCAACTATATTTATATTAAAGTTAAATATAAATATAGTTTGCTATACTTATAGTTGGCAAATTGCTAGTATTGAGGACCTTTTTTTTTTTTTTTCTAACATATATAGGTCAGTACAGTTAACAATATGTTTTCCAAAAAAATTGTCTTTTCCTTTTAAATTAATATTTTTTGACATTGTAAAACTTATTTAATAAGTGTGGCCTGTTTGTAACATCAGCATATGTGTTCTTTTGTATTTCAGATCTTCAAACATCTTTATTATCTTCTTCATTATAACTAACACTGTCTAATTTGGAAAATCATTATTTATCTTTAAGTTCATTTCGTATATGCCTTAAAAGTGGTCAGACTCTGTACACTTTAACAGGAAGAACGTCTCTTCCTGTTGCAAGTTTTATATTTGTACTGTCACAAACAACAAATTCTTCATATAGCGTACAAGAAGAAACTGTCAGTAACATTTGATTTCTTTGAAGTAATAAAGGTATGCAAGTTTTGAGCAGTTTTTTGTTGTTGTTATTGTTGCTGCGTGGGTGACAAATACCAGGATCAAATATTAGACAATATTTTGAGAAAAATGATTTTTTTTTTTTTATGGAGTTTTTTTCAGTCTCTATGTAGATAAAAAGGTTCAGTTTACAACTACCGCTTGTACAATATAAAATGAAATAACAGTTCGATGGTTAAGAGCACAAAGGGAATACGTCCACTAACCATTGTTTTGAGAAATCTGAATTTGAAAGTTTGAAAACATACAATAACTCATGGTATTTATTTATTGTCATGATTTTTAACCAAATGCATTTCTCACTTAACTCTATCTTGTTTTTTACTATTTTATTTTCATTTCTTTTACATACTTTAATACCTAATTTGTTTAATGTTTACCTAATGTTTAATGTTGGACATATACCCTTTGTGCTCTTAACCATCGAGTTGTCATCTTCATGCTTCATTTTTCCAACTTCTTTACTTAATGACGACCATTCAACTATAAAGTCTCTACAGCCTTACTGATACTCATACCTTTCTGTTTAAAATATAGGTTTATCTTGCAACTTCCACAACTTCCAGTTGGATAATATTTTATGTTCAAACTGAATCCAGGTTTGAATCCGCTAAATCCACAAAGTCTTTCATTAGTTAAATCAATGAACTATTCCTTTCCAAAGATAGACATTTTTTATAAACTTCAAATTTCATCAATATATATTTTGGTCTTCGAAAGATACGGCTCATTTCAATCTACTGGATAGAAAAAAAACCTGAAGTAAAATAACTTCAACTGAAAATCCCTAAAAAAGACCAGTGACTTGAGATTTTAGATTAAAACTTTATTTCTTATCCTTTTCAGAAATTAAATGGAATTTTCAAAAGTAATTCGACTTTTATTTCCAGATCGAGTATTTCAATTTTTGTTTAATTTTTTAAAGAACATCTGACTATGGTAAACAACTTGCTACAAACGGCAAGTTCATATATTTAAGCTTATATTAATTCTTTTTTTTTTTTTAATTTGTATTTGTATAAATGTTTTTGCTTCAGGAGAACTTTAATCGCAACATTGGCCTCCTGTTTGCCTTGATATTTGGGTTTCGAATTTTGGCACTTTTTTTTGTTATGTTACGTGCACGTCTCGCCAAGTAAATGAAGTTTCATAAAAAAAAAAAAATTTGATGACATTAGTTATTTATTCAATCTGAGTATTTTCAATATATTTGTATAGATATATATTTTTTTTATTTAATTGATTTATTTTAAAAAAATAAATTATGTTTTGGTTGCAAAATTTACTGGATGTTGATATATTTATTTTGAATTTATTATGAATGATGATGAATTTCATTCTGAAGAGTAAATAAAAAAAGGTGTTTTTTATGTGGTTACCATAAAAACCCTTGTGTGTGTATATATATATATATATATATATATATATATATATATATATATATATATATATATATATATATATATATATATATATATATATATATATATATATATATATATATATATATATATATATGTTTTTTTATGTATGTATATCACACTTTTTATGTATGTATAGCGCACTTGCCTCAGAGACGTAAGATCCGTGGTTCAAACCCCACCTTTGGGCAAGTTTTGTGACATCGGTTGGGAAGGAGGCGTGAACTTCCTATTAATTGCTCTTCCGCGGTGCTCTGTGATAAGACCGCAAGAACTTCTAGGGGCACCTAAAAAATTAAAAAAAAAATATATCGAAATCTTTACTAAATTAGAGTCTCTATCTTTTCCAAAAAAAGTATGCATAAATTTAAATTGAATTATACCTATAACTCATTCTTGAAATCTACAAAGTACACAGATTAAAGTAAACAAAACAATTTTAATGTACAAAATTAATTTTAAAATGGTTCTTATAACCTGAATGTTACTACTCTCGCAACTGTTACAGTCAATTAGGGTTTCGGGAATAAATTTGAGAAATTTTTATTTATTAAGTATAAACTTCAGCATATACGCTTATGCTCAACCTCCACAGTATTAAGTTTGAAAGAGTATCTGCCTGTAAGGTATTTGTTTAAAGTACGCCAAGGCTCCTTCCTATTCGCATATGACAGAAAAGTATACCATCAATTAGCAAACTGCTTTTCTTTGCACATTTTCATTCCTGAATTACATATTAAATAAATGTTTAATTGCAATGTACGGTGATGAAGATTTTTCGGGGGCCGGGGCTATTTTAAAACCGAATGTTCCTATTCGTGTGAATAATCAAAGATTTTATTTTCAGAGTTTCTTTTAAAAATATTTTTTTATTAATCGAGACTTCTAAAACTGTAGGGCTCATGGTTATAGCACTAGCAATGTAATTCCATTTAAAAATATGCAAATGTTTTTGAAAAATTAAAGTTTAAAAAAAATATGCATACTGAGTACAATCCACAATTTTAGATCAATAACAGATTTTGATAATGCTATCTTCAAAATGTTATCATAACAAAATTTTATACTTATCACTGCTAATTATACCATTAAAAATTGAATTTTTTTTTAATTTATTTTTACTATTCAGGACAGGCAAAAAAATAAGGAATTTTACTTCAATTTCAGCACATATTTCACTAAAGCCAACATATTATATACCAATTAAAAGGTTTCCAAGTTAACAATTATGTTTTGAGCAAATAATGAATATTTAATTATCATTTTAAAATGGGTTAACAAAATGGCGATTTTTGATAAGTTCAAAAGTTTGCTTTATAAATTAAGTGCCCTTTGTTAGATATTATCAAATGACAATGATTTTTATTTCAAAAGTAAAAATAATTTTTTCATAAAGCTTTCATTTTGTATTTTATTGGTAAAAGAAGTGAAAAAATTTGATATTATTTTTAAAGAAATCTGAAAAATATGAGGTAAAACTCATTAAAGAATTTGAAATTTAAATAAAAGTGTATATTTAACTTTTAAAATAATTTTTTAACTCTATATATTTCAAATATACTAAAAAGAAAAAAAAAAAGTCTGATTTTTTCGTTTAAATTTAAAGACTTCTCTAAAAAAAGAAAAAATAATTGTATTTTTTTTGTTTACATATCAGCTAAAAAAATGTTCCACCGAGGAAAAATTATCTATAGACTTAAAAAAAAGAGAGATTCAGTTTCTCTTCAGAGAACAGTTAAGCCTATACGTTGATATGCCTAAAATTTGGTCTGGAAATACGAATGACGGCAACACTGCCAGAAGAGCAATTAAAAATAGTGAAGTTTTTTCTGAAATTACTAAAGTTGATTATGATATAACTAAAAGATTGCATAATATTCTGATAACCATATCTTGTGAATATCCTATTAATATCAATGAATTAGATTTATACAGCACTGAAACAGCTAAACGTATAGTGAGTTTATACAACTGGCACGTTATGCCTTCTTCTGTACATGCGCATTTTACGCGGCGAAGCTGCGCGTAAAAAAAAAATTTATTAAATCTTTAACTCAAAAATTATTATTTTAGTATATAACAATTTTAATTTAAAAATTTTAATTACGATTTATGTCAAACTTTATTTAATTTTTGCCGTTTTTTGATTGTCCTGAGTCACTGTGCGACGTTTTTCCGATAATTTCGCTTTTTTAACTACTTTTTTTAAAAAGTACAATTACCTACAAAACTATAACTTTTTTTTAAATTAATGCATTTTAGTTAATCAGAAATTGCTCATCTGTTTCAAAATGTCAAATTTGAGCGCAAAATGTCAAATTTGAGCGTGGGCGCTTTTTATTAAGAACTTATTATTAATAAAACTTAGACGTCATAAGTCATCTTTTTGTAAAAAAAAATATTTAGCTTGCAAGAATGAATACTGCTAAGTGAAACGAATTTTTTAGATGTTGTAAGTAAAACAGTAGATTATATATAGATCGAACTATAGATTACTTGTGGTTTATATTTCCTACACTTTGTTTTCAATGTTATTTTAATTATTTAAATTTCTCATTTTTATCGGAAATTTTGTCTCACTTAGAATTTTGTTTTGATATTTTTTTGTGTTATTAACTTTTTTTCCATGTAGAGATTTCGCTTGAGTTTATGGATCATATAATGAAAAAGTTTTATTTATATAAAAACTTTTTAGAGTTTTTAGGTGTTATGGAATATTTAAATATTTCTTAGGCTAGGCGAGACTATCGTTATTTTGACGCAAAATCTCGTAAAAATATTCTCAAGTTAAAAGTAGTTAACATCAGTTCTTTATTGTTTAGCTATTGTTATTTGTAATATATATATATATATATATATATATATATATATATATATATATATATATATATATATATATATATATATATATATATATATATATATATATATATATATATATATATATATATATATATATATGTGTGTGTGTGTGTGTACGTATGTATGTGTGCATATATATATATATATATATATATATATATATATATATATATATATATATATATATATATATATTTATATATATATTAGGGTGTCCCAAAAAAATTGGACGGTTCTAAATATATCCTGGTTATATGAAAAATAAGCAATTTTATTTAGAGGTTTAAGGACCCTTAGAAGTGTTAGGTGTAAAAACTGAAAAACAGGTACTTTTTTATTTTGATACCCTCATTTCTCCATGCAGAAATGAGGGTATCAGCTAAAATATCAAATCCCTGGTGTAATTGTGAGACAGGTATTAAATTACGTTAGATTGTCTTGTCAAAGAAGTAGTATCAAAGAAGTTTGTCAAAGAAGTAATATCTGTTGCAGAGCGGGTTTTTAAAAAGACTTTTAGATGAAAGGTTGGACCATTAGAGATAAAATTATAAAGCTTAACTAAAAATGGAGAAAGCAAATAGATTTTCTTAATATATTTTTAATAAATTATTTTTTTTAATTTTAACTGTTAACCTCTTTTAAAGTTGTAAATGTGTAACTTTTTTTTTCAGATTAGATTGATTCTCGAAACCAATTATAAAAAAACTTTAAAAGAACTTTTTGGCATAGGCTTCAAAAATGTTGTAATGAAAATCAAAGATGATCGCAACAGATCACCTAATACCATTAAAGAGGACATTCAAATCTTAAACAATCAAAAGTCAACTAAAAAAATGTATATAACTGAGGATATTGGCATGATTTACCGAAAGAGAATTGAACTTAAAAATGAGTTAGACAAAAAACTTATTTTGAAATAAAAAATTGTTTGAAAATCATATAGTCTCTGATTCTGATAATCAATAATTTTTGAGTCAAGGAGTGAAGAAGAGAAAAATTTCTCTGTGTCGTTAACAAGAAAAGAAAAAAAAAAGGATTTGATGAGCTGCACCTATAAATATCATCGGACGGATTAATAAAAGCGACAAGTGAAGTTGCTACATGTTTTCATAATAGTGTAAAGGGTCATACAGCAATTCTTTCTTCAATTCTAAAGCATGCAGTGCGTAGTTTGGAAAATATTATTTTTTCAAAATCAGAAACCCACAAAAAAAAAATTCTTACCATCAAAAACAAAAGAGTGGAAATTAGAAATAGTTATAAAAATGCTTAAATTGGTAAGAAACTTTAAAAAAAATTAAATTACTGTTAAATTGTAATAATATAATTATAAAAGAATCTTAAAAATAGTGTTACTGTTAAAATGGAAAATATTGAAATGTGTGGCGGCTCCTCAGGATGGTAATAATAGCGATGTTCTGCTAGGAATGTTCCAAGCAAATCCATCTAAAGTCAAAAACCAAGCAAAACAAATAAAAAAGGTACTAGAAGATTTTGAAATTAAAAATAACATTTTTTTAATATAACATTATTGCTGTTTGTAATAACACAACTGCTTCAAACACTGGTGCTAATAAAGGAGGAATCTAACTTATAAGTAGGTATGTTTTCGTGAAGCACATTATGTGGCTTTTATGTCGCCGACACATATATGAAGGACACATCAGTCATTTAGTGTAAGCGCTAACAGGAAAGACTAAGGCTAATGATTTATGGCAGTTTTAATATGTATTTTGTTAGTTTTTTGCTACTTATTCCTCAAAACGTTACTAACTAATTTTTTATATGGTCACTATTTTTAAATTAATGGTTACATGAGTGTTCTCCTATGTAATACTAACAATTTTTCTTATAGTTGTTTTACTGTTACAACTGTCATTCTTATTTTATAAGCTAGGGTTGTTAACCGAAGGATTTCGTGCAATTCCGGAAAAACAACATTCTTTCGTAAGGAGATTGAGAACGAGGAGTTACACTTTTTCGTACCGAATATTAGAAAACATTTAAAATTGTCGATGTTCATTTCGCAAATGCTACTTCCGAAATTTAGCATTTCGCAAGTTGACTATTTTGCAACATACAAAAGTAGCGGTTTTGGAAGCCGCCCTTGCGAAACAAGCATTTTCGCCAAACGACGATTTGAAGTCTATAAAGAAAATTTGCTTCCCAGACTGATTTTAATTGTAAAAATTAACATCTTTAAATCACAAAATGTTAATAATGAATTTTCATTTTCAGTATAATAACATACTAAATTTTTATTATTTTATTTTTAGACATACTGATAAAAAACAAAATTTCTTTCAAAACGAAAGTATTTTGCATCACAACATACGAAAGAGTTCTTAACGGAAACAAACTTACTAAACGTGCCATAATAATTATATATAATGATGTTTTATGAACTCATTACGTCATAGTAAAAGTAAGAATGATGGGGAAGAATATTCATGTATTTCTTTTTTAAAGCATATGAAATTTTTGAAACAGGTTCGAATATGTTTAGGCAAAAAGTAAAAAGAGGCTCAAAAACATATTTCTAATAAAATATATCTATTTCAATCATTTCTAAAAGTGTGCGCGTTACTAAAGGTTAATGGGTATAAGAAAAATAAAAAGTTGACTTAAGCTCTGTATTCTTGTTTTGGTTTTAATGTAGCTGAATTAATATTGTTATAAACTTCGGTTTTTGTTGTTTTTGTTTCAAAAATTATTTAAAAAAGTTTATTAGCCAAATTCACTTCAGAAATCTGGGTCTATTTGTAGGGAAAAAAATAAAAATGGTATCTTTGTTTAAACCTTTTTTATCTTAAACTTGTTCTGTTTGTGTTTTTTATTCAGAAAAAAGTTTAAATTATTAGCTTTAGCTATCTTAGATTTTAAAATGAAAAGACATTCTAAAAACGTAAATGGGAAACCAATACGATTTTATCGCCTTCCACTTGTAGAAGCTATTCAAAATGAATACAAAAAACCCTTAAAAACAGTTAAAATGAATTGAGATCATGACCACAATTGGTCACAAAACGACTTTAAACTAGTCACTATTTTTATTGAAAAAGATTTGAAATTTATATAAACAAAACTATCTATATACAAAAATAGGCTTCACACGGTTTTGTTGTTATTTATAACGCTACCATTTTTATTTTTTTCCCTACAAACTGCGTTATATGAATTTGGCTAATACGAGCAGATTTAAAGGTATTTTACATCTACATTTTACATCTATTTAAAGGTAATTTACATCTACAATGTGGTATAGAAATAGCATATTTGCTTTGTGGGGAATTTGATGTAAGTATTCTAAAAACATGATACAAATTAAAAATTTACCTACGTTTTACTATTGTATTACCATTTGACTGAAAATCTAATTGCTTACAAATATCAACAATTTGTAAATAAATTTAACAATCATTATTCGATCCCAGCAGATTTTAAAATGTGCTTTAAAGCAAACATATAAAGTCATTTATCGTTATTATTGAAAAACACTTCAACAACTCATGGGAAGACGATGAGTGATTGAATTTATGTTATTGATATAGAATAAAATTTTCAATAATTTGTTTACTATTTGATGAGGTATGAAGTGTTCTATAATATAATATGCTGAGATATAAATGTATAATTTAATTAGAAAAAATTAATGGTGCTTACTATGTGTAAGCACAATTGATTAATGTTACTTTAGGAAAGAGGGGGAGGGGGTATAAAATCTGACATCATACATAAGGGGGTTTTGAATAAGAGGGGAAGGGTTTGAAAAATTGAGAAAAATTACAGACATCAATTATGGACAGCCCCTTTTACTAAATTGGAAAGCTTTTCAATTTTCCTTGAACATTCTATAAATACCAAGAACTACGCTTAACTCCGACATTTCCTAAGCCGTACTGTTTATCTGTTCCCATTGAGAGTCCAACTTAACGGGATTTTACTGGTTATATATGTATGTATGTTTATACATATATATATATATATATATATATATATATATATATATATATATATATATATATATATATATTGATTGTGCATTTTCGCATGTGCAACTTCCGGAATAACAGTTCTATTACGGTAGATAAAGATGTAAGTTTTGTTTTTCGGCGAACAAGCCTATTATAAACCAAAATATTGATTTCCTATTTAAGGAGTGGTTTAATGTGGTTTTACTTTCTATAGTATAAACTACTTTCAAAATGCATAAAAATGTTAAAAAATGGTTGAAAACCTTTTATAAAGATACCTACATTAAAAAAATATAAAAATTTAAATAAGTTTACTAAAATAATTGACAAATAAAAAATTTGGAGGGCTAGTCAGAGGAAACTCTTATGAAAGGGAGAACAGTCTTTTGAAGAGAAGCAAAAATCTTTTGTAAGAATGTGTCATCAAATCTTCTAAATTGTCAATAAACATGATAAATGTCATTAATTTGAATATTTATTTCCTTTAAAAGAACGAATTACGTAAGAATTATTTCCTTATAAATTAAGTAGTTATTTCCTTGATTTTAATCGTTTGTGATGAATTATATTTGTACGTATCTTAATGGATTGTTATCCAATATAAATTCAGTTTGAATTTTTTAAAAGTTTGAATACTTCCTGCTTTGTTTAACTGCAGTTTAATACAAGTGAGACCTGAAACAAGAGACACAATGTGTTATTGCCTAATCTGCAAAATTGGTCGTCAAAGCTGAAAGAAAAACATCCTCTTGAAGAGAAAACCATAATCGAGAAAGAACTAAATGTACATTGCAGCACATGACTCTGCCAGTTAGATAAGAGGTGTGCCCCACTAATCCACTCAGATATAGTTCAGGGAAAACCTTTAATCTGGCAACAAAAGATGCCAGAGCAATTAAAGAAATTGCATTTCAAGTTATTTTCAATATGTGGTGGGATAGCTAAAATGGTTAGAGCGTCAAAGGAAAAGTTAAACCTGGACTGTTGAACAATACGAGTTCAAATCCCACCACCGCCAACTCAGCGCTTGAGTAAGTACTTCGGTGCGCAAAAAATGTTGATCAATAACGGACGCTACTATGGATTAGTCTTAATGACTATTTGTGGTTGTTTCTATGCTAAACCAACAATATCTTTGGATATAAGAACATTGTATAGAAAAATATAGCATGAAAACACAAATAAGTTAAAAAAAAAAAAATTATAAAAGTAAAGAATTATTCCCTGAAGAAACTATTCGCCTTGTTAAAACATTTGGCGGGCCTCCACTTATAACTACCCCAGGAAAGTATTTATTCTTAGATAATTTTTACATATATATTTTAAAAAAATCTTTAAAAAAAGACACAGGGAAAATTTCAGGAAATATATCATTTTTAAAACGAATAATTAGAAAGTTTCAAACAAATTTTATGAATAAAGTTTAATACAAAGATAAAATGTATATGTTTTTGTTTCAGGTCAAGGTAGTGCCCAGCCACTATTAGGCGCTCCAAAATTGACCACTCTACTTCTTGTAAATGCAAAATTAAATACAGAACTATCAAACAAAGTACTGCAAACCAAATACCAAGCAGCAAGATAGTAGAGCCAAATTATTTAAAGAATTTCATAGGAGCAGGTCAACACTTAAGTGATTTCTTCACCCGCAGTGTCTTAAAAATTGTTATTCAATTTATCGGCTTGTTAATCAATTTTTTATCAAGTTGCACACTTAATTTTCAGACTTTTTATACCTAGATCTAGATAAGATTATGCAAATTGACCACTTAGTCCCTTGCTACTTTAGACATTATTTAACTTTCTTTTTTTAGAATTCCTATTAAATCCAAACCTAGTATCTAGATTAGATTAGGCAAAATTTATTTTGCTTAATACTTGAAAAGCCATTTTGCCCAATCATAGTTTATAACACTTCATAGTTTAGAAAACTTCATAATGGTGAATAATAAAAAATCCCCGATTTAATTTTGACATTGCAGAAATCTAAAGTAAATTACATCTTAATAGTAATATAATATTTCTCCTTAAGCGGCTGCCTAATATGCTGCAGCCTAGATCCGCCCCTAATATAGTTTGTTACTATTATTGTTATTATTACTATTATTATTTTTATTTCTGCTGTCTAAACCCCTAAAATACAAATTTTACAGGTCTGGTCTATTCCTCAAGGGCCATTTCTTTATGTATTCCTTATTTACTACAATATTTTTAAAAAACGATAAAAAATATTTGACTTAAAAATTGCACTTAAAGGAAAGAAAAATAAATATGCATACTGTTTCCGTTTAATTAGAGCTTATTAGGACCTTTACCCTGTTATTTATTTCGAAAGATAAAGTCTGAATTTAACATCTCCTTGTTTAAAAAAAAAATTGGCTCTATTGCGCTAGATGCGCAGATTTACCTTTGGTTACGTAATTACATAACATAAATAATTATAAAATAGATGACGATAACATTTCTCCCGGTGCCGGTAGGACAGTTAAGGCTATGATAAAGTTTTAACTCTTTAATTAGGATATTTATATATATTTTTGTAGCAAATAAGAATACGGAAAACAGGTCCTTGGAGCTAGATAGATCAAATAAGTTAACTCTAATTGTTAGACTTTTTTATAGCAATATTTTTGCAACAAAAACAACTTTAATAATAAAGATTTAAAATTAACCAATAACATTATGACCGTTATAAAACCTCGACATCAAATACAAATTAACGTGTAACAAACGAAAACACGACACAAAAAAAGTAACAAAAAGTATAAAGTGTTTGTAATGAATGAACAATACTGAAATGAAAGTGTGAGAAAGAAAGAACAAAAGAAAATCGAAAAAATTGTGTATATATACGATATATATACACAAACTAAAAAATATAAAAATTACAACATTACGACACAAGAACGCAAAAAAAAAAAAGAAGAAGAAAGAACAGGGCCGCCGAGAGCTGTCACGCCGCCTGGGACAGCAATCCTGATTGGCACCCTTATTTATCAAATTTTCCTTATATTATATATGAAGGACGTTTTTTTTTTTTAGATACCTACATTTCATTTGGCGCCCCTTGGATATCTGCCGCCCGGGACAAACTGTCCCTCGCGACATCCCCTCTCAGCGGCACTGAGAAAGAAACAAGAAAGGAATAATAACAACAAACAATAACACAATACAACAAAGAATCTTCTTTATCTTACAAATATAGTCTATTATTTCTTCGTCTTCTTTTATTTACATACTTTTAATCTTTTTCTTTAAAAATTAGATATTTGTATCAAGGTATCCCATCCATGGGGTATCCCACCCAAGTGGTACCTCAATACAATCAATGAGCATCATCAAAAAGTAAATAAAAAGTATAAAACTTAAAGAAAATTTTTACTTAAAAAACAAAAAATATGATAATTATAATCTAAATAATGCATCAAATGGTCTAAATCCAGTTAGCTAAAACTTGGGTTTTTAAAAAAAACAACCGGTCCAGTGGTTTGTTTTGGGTAATTTTGGAATTTTTTGGGTTTTATTTTTATTTTACATCTGTTAAAACCTTTTTGTTGTTTAATAATATTGGAAATTGTTATAGCTTTCTACTTTAACTTTATTTAAAATGTTTTTTATATAATGTTATTTAATAATTTATAATAAGAATTTTTCAAACTATTTACAAAAAGATTTTAAGAATAATAATTTAAAACTGTAAAGAAAAAAAAAACCTTGTTATACCTATATTTATTGATTTAAAAAAAAAATTTGTTATAAATAATAATGCCAATGGGAAGCCGGAAAATAAAGGTTGGAAATGGGAAGAAGTAACTGAAGTTGAAAAGAGCACAAAAGTTTCTTGTGACTATTGTCATGTTTTGCTTAGCAACAAGATATAAGGAGTAAAACCCCATTTAAAATATTACCAAAAGAAATTTGAATTTTTACACAAAGTTGTGATAATGTATTTCCAAATAATGATTTAAATTTAAGTACATCTGCTCTAATAGTTCGACCATCATCTCAAGTGGAAACAAGTTCGTTGGCCTCTGTTAGCTCTATTAGTTTTCCAATACCTTGTAAGAAGCAACGGTTGATGTAATGATACACAAATCCACTAATATGGAACAGAAAGAAAATATTAATATAAATATAGCAATATTTTTCATCAGTGTAAATGTGTCATTTAAAACTTGTGAAAATCAAGAACCTAAAGACATGATTGATTTATTGATACTAGGATATTTTCCACCTAACTATAAAATCCTTGGAGCTGAGCTCTAAGAAAAATTTACAATGAAGTAAACAACAAAATGATGAATCAACTTACCCATAAAGAGAAAACAATAGCAAATATGAAAAAATGGTTGGAGTAGTGTTACTAATCATCTGATTATTGCTCATGTGACTTAAGTCTAAACTTTTGCGCATCAAATAAAAAAAAAACAGCTAAGTATCAAACTCCTTTGTAATTGTATGTAATTTGTAATGTAAAAGTAATTTGTAATGTAAAAGTAATAAATAAAAAGTAAATGTAATTTGTAATGTAAAAGTATCAAACTCCATTGTAATGTTATTAAAGAAAGGAAACTTACAACAAAGAAGTATTTGATGAAAAAACAGATTTGGAAAATAAGATGAAAAAAATGAGAGGTTTAATCAAAGAAAAATATCTAAATATTTAAATATGTATCATCAAACACGTGGTTGAAGTGCATTATTCAATATATTTGATATATCTATCAAAATCAAAAACATTCTTAGGGTCTCCTTGTATTACATTTACATTATTCTCTTTAAAAATTGACTGTAAGTATTAAAAGTAAAAAAATGATTTTTAGGATTGTTTATGACAAAATGGAGTATTATTCTAAACTTTTAATAGGCCGTGTTCATGTGTAGGCTATACGCGTGTAACATGGCCGGAAAAAATACTTAAATTCAAATGTTTCTTTTTATAATATTTATATCATTTATCTAATATTTATATTATTTTTGTAATATTTAATTTATTTATAATATTTTTTTAACTAATTGTACTAATACTATACCTTTTTGTTCTTTTTATTCGAGCACGTCTTAATTTTCGAAATGTTTTTTTTAGTAATATACGATGTGCAGGACAAAAAAATATATATATAATTGCGTCTATCCACATTGCTATTACGTAGCTAACGTTAAAGTAAGTAAACATGGGTAGAGTCCATGAGTCAAACTGTGGAAAAGTAACAACTATAGCGATATCTGGAATTACAATTAAAGTTACATAACTAGAGAGAATTGCTGCGAAAATGATCATTCCTTTATAAGCATTATTTCTATATTGCCTAGAACGTGTAATTATAGAAACTTTTCGTGATATTATTATGGCAATAACATATACATATACGGAAAAAAGAACAATTATTACATCATATACTACAATAATAATGTAAAAGGTGAATTCTGAGCAAATCCACAAGAGACATCCGTTTAATATACTAAAACACCATATTGCTATAGTTACGAGTCTTGTTTTAGTTTTTGACCAGAAAATTGCATATTTTATATTTAACTTTACGTGCAAGAACCTATCAAAAACTAACCAGAATGTTGCACCGTAGTATCCTGATATAAAAATGTTTGAAAACATATCTGCAACCGTTGAATTTCCTATTTGCGAAATAAACAAACTTCCAGTAATAGTAAGTGTGACACAGGAGCAAAGGTCAAGAGCGCATAAATTGGCTATAATGTGTCGTTGAGTAACATCCATTGTTGAGTTTTTGGTTTTTATTAAAATATACAATCCGTAACTATTTAAAATCACTCCTATAGCTGAGAAAATGACATCGATATATGTTGACTTCCAGACCATTACATAAAACAAACAATAAAGAATATATTAATAATTTCTATTTAAACAAAAACATTTGAGAACAAAGCCTAAAAAAAAGTGGTAGCAGGTTTAATTTTTATTTCTAGAAGTTACGTAAAAAAAATTTTAAATTAAAATCATAATACGTTCAAACAAATTTTAATCATACTTTCATTAAAGATTTATTAACATTGTTCCAAGTACATGCATTTTCATGAATAGTCGGCATTTCTGTAAAAAAATTAAACGAGAACCTTTAGAGGATTCATTAGTAAATCAAAAAATAGTTTTCAAATAAATTCACTATAATATGCGTGGTTATTACAAATATTGCATTTTGTTTGTAAATCAATTTTTTAAACTTTTCATGAGTTCTGTTTTCAAACTTCAGTATATTGTATTTAGAAAGTTGTAGATTCTTAAAAAACGTTGAACATGTACAACCTCCTGAATACTACTTTGTGAATATTATTGATATTATATAGTTGGAACTTTTTTATATATATTTATTTTACTTTTTTTCTTAAATTTTTTTTTTTATTCTAAACACTTTTTTTTCGAGTAATCATAAGTGCTGTTACAACTTTTAAATAGTCCGACTGCCGACTAAATCGACATATATGTATTCTAAAGTCGACTAAAATTGACTAATATATTTTCTAAAGTTGTCTAATGTATTTTCTAAAGTCGACTAATATATTTTCTAAAGTCGACTAAAATCGACTAATATATTTTCTAAAGTCGACTAATATATTTTCTAAAGTCGACTAAAATCGGCTAATATATTTTCTAAAGTCGACTAAAATCGGCTAATAAATTTTTGACAACGACTAAGTTGACTAAAAGTTGATTTAGTCAAAATATGAGAATAATTTTTTTTAGCGAAATAAATTGTTATAAAAATAATAAAGTAATTTATGTTCGTTTTTATATTTTTTAATATCATATCATTTAAAAAATAATGGAGTATAACAGTTTAAGAGCAGGCCCGCTTCGACAACGAGACAATTTATTTCCAGACCCCAATGATTTAAAGACCGCCTTAAATAATTGCTAAACACCAAGGGTACACAAAAAACAGTATGCAATAGTACATGCTATTCTTGTTAAATGATCAAGCAAAAGTTAAAAATTGAAAAAATTAATTTGAATAAAAAGATACAATTATTTTAATTATTAGATATCAATGCAAAGACTTTTCAAAATTACGTTTTTGTATTTATTAATTATAATTTAAAAAATTCTACTTTTATTTAAAAAATATTATATAATACTAATTTTCTTTATTATTTTACATTATTGGTTTGATTTGTGTCAGATAGTTTGACCTACAAAAATCTCGACCTACAAAGTTGTTCTACAAAAAAAACATTTAATAAAAAGTGGAACTAATTTCCAGATAACCTAATGAGGCCTAAATTGTTTTTAACCAATTATAATCTTTTTTATTTTCAACCGATTTATGACGTTTTCGTTTTCGAACAATTTATTTTTCGACCTATTTTATAGATTTTTTTAATATCAACCGACCCGAGATAAAATAATTTTCAACCGATTATCTGGTCTGTGTTTTAACCATGTTTTTTTTAAACTGCGAATTTTTTTTTTTTTTTAATTAACAATCAATAAGTTTTCCAAGCATTCATTGAACTTTATACCTCCCAATTTTGAAGACAATGCTTCAACCACTGCGCCAAGACTGATCAAATTTGGCTCGTATTCAAACCAACAACAAAATATACAAAATACATACCGAAAAGGCGTAATTATAAAATTAAAAATAGAGTAGGTTGAATATTCAGTTGGTTGAAATTTCAATAGGTCAAAAATTCAGTTGGTCAACGATTTGGAATAGATTGAAGTAGATTGGAAAATTAGTAGTACATGTTTTAATTAGTTGTAAATATAAAAATCAAAAGTTGTGGGTTGAAAATCAAAAACGTTATAATCTACGAGTTACGAAATATATCACAGTTTTCAAAAATACTTCATACAGTTTTATACTTTTTCGACTTAACAAAATTCGGAATACCTAATAGAATAACTTTTTTTTTCTTACAACTTTAAAATTAAAAGAATTTAATATAACTTTTCATAAAAAGCTGTATAGTTAAAGTGGCGCCGATCACCAAGCAAATTTTTTACATCACAATAGATGTCTCTTTCTTTTAGTTTTTTGATTTTGACGATATTTGAAATTTTAAAAAACTAAATATCTGATTTATTCTGTTATTTTATACATTCAGTTACACAAATTATTAATGTGATACAATATTAAGCGTGTAGATAAATTTACTATAAAATACTATGATGTGCTTACAAATATTTGAATTAACCTATATATCTAAATGAATTCTTGTTGCTACCCTACCAAATTTTACAAAAACTATTGTTTTATTATTAATTTTATCTATATATATATATATATATATATATATATATATATATATATATATATATATATATATATATATATATATATATATATATATATATATATATATATATATATATATTTATATATATATATATATATATATATATATATATATATATATATATATATATATTTTATATATATATATATATATATATATATATATATATATATATATATATATATATATATATATATAAGATATCAAAAATTATTGGTATTATGTATAAAACAAAACATCTCCTAAACACAAATTGTTTAAAAAATATTTATTTTGCATTTATTCATAGCTACATCAGCTACTGCAACATTATCTGGGCAAGTACTTATCCTTCAAAGTTAAATATGATCTACAAAATACAAAAACGAGCAATTCGCTTGATATTAAATGCAAATAAACACGCTAGTGCCAAACCACTACTAAGCGAAATTGGAGTGTCTAATGTCTATGAAATAAATATTCTTAATATACTTATTTTCATGTTTAAGTTTAAAAATGGTATGCTACCAAGCACTTTCCAAACTTATTTTTTTTCTTTAAACCACAAATACGAAACTAAATACTCAACAAATAATTTTATTATACCAAAAACATTATCAAAACAAGCTGATTTTTCGATATCTTGCCGAGGGCCGCGGTTATGGAACTTGCTTTTAACAAACAATATAAAAACTTTAAATTCAACTCAACATTTTAAACGTGCAACAAAACAACACTTATTTGGTTTTGACACAAAGCAATTACTATCGTATTATTAAAAACTTTTGGTAATCTTAGTTATTTAATGTCTTATAAATTGACTCAACATCACAATTATATTGTATGGTACTTAGAACATGTATGATATTATTTTATTTTACAATACGTAATTTGTAAATGCAATATTTATTATATCTTACGCAATTTGTAGATGGAATGTAATACAGATTTATTTGATTTGTATGTATATATGAACGGACATATATTTGTGTGTACGTGTGCGTATGTGTGTGTGTGTATGTGTGTGTGCATGTGTGCGTATGTGTGTGTGCGTGCGTGTATAATAAAAATAAAAGTCGAATAAAATAGAGAATTAAAAAAAAAAAAAAATAATAATGAGAAGAAATAATTATTATTTTTTTTTTTTTCTTTTTTTTTTCTCTTTCTGTATATAATAATTTGATTTTTAAGTTCTTTTCTTCTTAAAATCAGTTCTTGCTTTAGTTTCTTTTTTCCTTTTTCATTTTTATCGGCTAAATTTTTTAGTTATATTAACGGGGCTGGATGATAAGATCATGTCTTCTGCCAGCTCCGGTCGAAACTTTAATGTTATAATCTTTTTGTAAAAGATTATTCATTTAATGACGAAATAAATAAATAAATAAATGTATATATATATATATATATATATATATATATATATATATATATATATATATATATATATATATATATATATATATATATATATATATATATATATATATATATATATATATATATATATATATATATATATATATATATATATATATATATATTACTTTTATGAAAATTTTTTTAAAAACACTAATAGATTAAACTGTTGGAAAATATTTTAATTTTCTTATACTTAATTTAAATTCATTGGATGGTTTTTAATTTTATTTAATATTTTTTTAGTGTTCAAAAGTTGTAACACTGTAAAATTTACAGCCCCTCATTTGAGCAAGTGTAATCAATTCACATAGTCATAATTTTTAAAAACTAAAAAATTCTTAAATGAAATTCAAAATCTGTTGGTGAATTTAAATTTAGTATAAGATAGTAAACTATTTTATTAACTCACATTTGGGGTTGGAGATGCAAACTTTTTGGGTGATTTTGTTACCAGGCTCAAATCACCGCAATTTTTTGTAAAACATTATTTTTTGACATAAACAAAAACATACTTGAATTTGGCGTTTTCACGATGCTTGAAAGCGACTTACCGGAAACATCAAAAAATCCTTCGTCCGCCCCTAGATTAAACGAAAAGATTCTACATTTTCGGATCCACATTTAATGACTTTTTTGCAGCTCTTTTTTTTAATATTTTGCAGCAGCTCTGACAGACGTCATAGGTTTATTACTGCTGCAAGGGGGATAGGTGGCCTAGTTCTAGTTGTCTGGGATTAATTATAGATTGTTAAACATTTTAGTAATTTTTTTATTTAAAGAACAAATCTAAAAAATAATAATTGGTAAATTGAAAGAGGTTTAAAAACAAGTTGAATCAACAAATTGAATCAACTTTAATACGCTTATTAAATTATCCTATAAGAACCTACAACGCACTTCGTATTTTGGGATGAACTAAATACAAAATAAAGTTTTCTCAAATTTTTAAAAACTAAATTCTTACTGCTTTAATAAAATATCTTATTCAACAGTTGAAAAGCACTTAAGTTGTGTTGTCCACAGGATAATCACTTAGAAGTCAGTGATTTAAGAAGTCAAAATAGATTTACAAGCACTTAAGAATCACACCGTCAAACTTTTTATTCAATAGTCAAATAAAAATGAGTTTATTATTAATAACTAACATTTAATTATATAATTATTAAATAGTTATATAATCAAATTTTTGTTCATTTGAAAAACCATTACTTATCGCCCGAAAAGAAGTATATAATAAAAACGATTTTTCTTTGTTTAATTTGTAGCACATGTTATCAAAAATCATAAAGATTCACATCATATGTTTGCTCAGCTGACATGTGATAACAACAAAATGATAGCTGAAGAAGTCGCTGCAATAATAATTGACGTAGATCTTAGCGTATCTGGCTATAAACGAATACAACAGGCATCTAAAATATAATATACATTTTAATCATAAGTTGAAAAACTGCTTAAGTTGTGTGATCCACAGGATAATCACGTGAAAGTCAGTGATTTAAGAGTCAAAGTAGATTTACAAGCATTTAGGAATCGCACTGCCGAAAGAATTGCAAATATGAGGCAAAAAGAAATAATTAACTATTTCCCAGCAAACATGTCCTATGACATGTCCACTTAAGCGCCCATATGGGTTTGCCCAAGTGGGTCCTATATGGGCTTTACATATGGGCCCAAAATAGGCTCCATGTGGGCAACCCTCTGAATACAAAATTTAGATTTTGTATTCAAAATTTAAATTTTGTATTCAAGGACTAGCCCACATGGGGCCCCATATATAAATCCCACATAGAGCCCACTTGGGCAAACCCAAATGGGCCCCAATAGGATATGTTTGCTTGGCATGTGATGGTCCTGCAGGTTGTCTTCGTAGTACAAAACATAAAACTGAACGAGAGGTTACCAAAAACAGTCAAAGACACAATTTCTTTAAAAATCAAGTGGTGCCGACATGGAATGTTTTGCCTGCTTCAATAGCTGCCGCTAATTCGGTCAACAACCCAGCGAACATGTCCTATTAAACCCATATGGGTTTGCCCAAGTGGGCCCTATTTGGGCTTTATATTTTGGGCTTGCCCACATGGGGCCCATTTTGGGCCCATATATGTAGTTAAAAAAGTTAAAATTTTGTATTCAAAGGCTAGCCCACATGAGGCCCATTTAGGGCCCATATATGAAGTTAAAAAAGCGTTAAATTTCATCTTATTTTCTTAATTTAAATGCAATCCGGTCGTGCGCGCAATCGTATGAGGTACTCTGCTAAGCAATTAGCTGGAGGAGTATAAATCATAATACCGAACTTACTTATAAAAACCCTTTTACGTTTCTCAAATGTAATTTCGTCTCAAAGCTTTTCTCAAATTTTAAACTAAATTCAAATTAACTTTTTCGAAAATTCTTCTTTTTATTTAAAGTCAAATCATTTTAAAGACTCCGTAATAGTGCTATTAACGTCATGTAATAGCGGTAGTAAAAGAGTTTTAAATTGTATTTGAAAATTATTTTTTATTTATAAAAATTTATGTATAAAAAGTTTTTGAAAGTGTATACACTATTTGAGTTTTTATAAACCCACAAGCAAAAATATAAATAAAATGACAGTTATTGAAGAAGTCGATAAGGTATTAAAGCCTTCTTTAAACTCAGTAAAATAAAGTTTGAAATTACGTTTTTATATAAATTACATTTTTATATAAAACCATTACTTCTACTATTTTATTATTTAAATGCTGTGGTGTACATATAAATATTTATTACTGTTTACCTTATTCTTTCAATGTTGGATTTCCTGTTTTACTTCTATAAAGCTAGACTTACGTGACATATTTATGACTACATATTAAATTATATGTATCTAATAAATAAATAATTTTTCAAAATATTATGAAAAATTTAAATGAATAAAAATATAGGACCCATGTGGGTCCTACATATGCAGCCCATATGGGCTGCCCACTTGGGCCCTAATTCACGCCCAGCGACAATTTTTTTTAGGCGGGATGTGGGCAATCCATTTGGGCCCCGTAAAGCTGCCTACTTGGACCCCATGTGGAGCCCAATATGACTTGCTAGCTGGGTTGGATATCAGTAACAAACTAAGTAAAAATTTGTTGCTATTAAACAGTTGGGGTATGGATTGATTTGCCAGACAAGCTTTGTATAACCATCCGTTTTCCGATCCTGTTGAAAGTCAAGACTTAAGCATGTTTACAATTGTAACAATACCTTTGAGGGTCAGTGTGTCAAATTCACAAAATGACTTTTTTTAGACCAACTTGATGCCTTTTAGTGTAAGATTTAGTAGACTAATTAAACTTCATTTCATCGGAGAAACTACCTAATTTTTTTAGACAAACAGCGCCAAATAGAAAATGAAATTTTGGATTTGCATCCATTGAATATTGAATAAGTTAATGGAAATTTGTTATTATTGTTTTTAATTTTATTTTGTGCATGATTGACGGGAAAGTTTTAGCCATTATAACAAACACATTGTCGATGCAATGCTGATTTATTTGCGGAGCTACACCAACTGCATGGACGCGTTTGAAGAACTTTTTAAGTGGATTTACAGCAAAATATGATACACTTATCTATGTGATATCTCCGTTACATGCTTGGATTAGATTTCTAGAGTGTCTTTTACATATTTAATACCGAATCGAACTCAAAAAATGGAGAGTAAGCAAAGAATTCAAGATAATGTAAAGCATCAAAAATAAAAAAATTCATCCAGCAATATATGTTCAAAAGGAAGCATTTCAGAGTTGATATCCCTGCAGATAGTAAAGTAGGAACAACTAGAATCGGAAATGTTTTCAGAAAATAGTTCTCTGACCCAAAACTCTTTCTCTAGCGTGTAGAAAAAAAGTTATTTGTTTATATGTGTTTTTAATATATAAAAATTGAACTTTACACACTGAGAAATTTTTTTTTTTAAACGGAATTGTTTTATTGCGTTTTGAATGCACATTTATAAGGTTTTTAATTCATTTGAGAAACGTAACTTATAAAAAATTCTTATGAAAGTAACAAGCTTTTAGGTAAATTTACAAGTATCTTTCTACTAACATAGGTTACTTGTCACAAAATAAATGAGGATGGTTGTCATAGGCTATATCTCCTAAGAATATTTTGAGTGTTTTTTTTTGCAACGGGTAATTACCAATTAAATCCTTATTTTTTAACTGATGCTGATTGTTATCCTAATTATGTAAATAACTTCCCTAATCCGTCTTCTTCGCATGCCGATTCAAATAAAGGAATCTGCTAACCGTATCCACTTCTTCTAAAACTACCAAATAAAAAGTTTAAAGAATTTATTCAGATACCGGCTAATCAGTTAGACAGAAGTGTAGAAGATCCGCTTGACTTAAATAAAATCTCTGATTGTGATCCAATCACTTGATTTTTTAAAAATTCAATCGTTCCATCTGTGAGTATTAAGCCTCTACCTAAAGCAGGTCAAAGGTTAGCATCAAAAAGAGGTAGGAAGAAGCATTCGATTATAATTGTAATTTACTCACCTGTTAAAGCATGGCTTGCTAATGATAAAAACAAATTGACTTTAACAATTGTTTAAAAATCCTAAATTACATGTGAATGGAAGTAAAAGAAATTGTCGAAGTCAAATTTTGCTAAAAAAAAGAATTTTAAAAGTTTTAAATTTAATTAAAGATAAAGAATATTTATGTGCATACTGCTTTGAATCATTTGTTGATAGCAGATCATGAGAACAGGGGATTCAATGTCAGCTTTGCAAAAAATGGGCTCATGAAGAATGCACGCAAGGCTTCCTGTAGTTTATTTGAGAAATCTGTTCTTCTTAAAACAATAATTAAAATTCCATTTTTAAAAACACTTATTAGAGTGTAAGATGTATTGTACTTTTGAAAAAAAACTAATGTTTTCAGTATATTACATTTTCTTTATTTATATTAAAATTATTCTAAAATTAAGATTATTCTAAATATTCCACGTTTCTGGAAGTACCGGGCTTAACTTGTTTCTCCACACTCAACTTGTTTCGACCTTATTCGTCAAGGTTTGTGTTACGGAGTTAGAGAGTTAAGAAAGGGTTGTAATCACAATAAGTAGCCTCCTCGACTAAAGTAGCCTCGGCCTTAAGAATTTGAAATGTTAAAAAAAAAAATGTTTTTAATGTAGTCTGAAAAATTTATAATTATATTAACTTACAATTATACAAACGTTTGCATCGACTGGTTATTCAATGTCATGAAATCGTTGTAATGGTTACCGGATATAGTTAGGCTAACATTGTGCAAAGTTAAGCTTTAATTTAATCAAAAATTAAGTACAAGCAGTCTAAAATGTAAAAAGTGTGGTAACAAACCCCGCTCTCCCCTACTTCTTGATATTTCGAACAGTTGTTCAAAACTTATCTTATAGAGAGTAATCCATTTTGATTACAGTGGATCGAAATGTAGTTTGTACATTTGGAACCCGTGAAAATTGTTATACTATCTTAGAAACCTATTCATGTTAGGCAAATTTCTTCTAAAATAATATTTAATCTAAATTTATTTATATAATTAAAGGAAGATAGTTTTGAACGAAATCGATTTTTTGAAATTACTTTTTGAGACTGAGATTTTTTTTGATACAAATAGAAACGGAAGTACACACATAATCTGTTTAATCAAAAATTTAACTGAAGAGTCATAATTACGTCATCTTTAAGTTAACAGAAATGTCCAGTAGTAAAATGTTTTTGCAACTTAATTCAGAATGATCATCAAATCGTCTGCGTTTTCTGTCCTATTTCAACACCATAATACTAATTAGGCAATTTAGTTGCAAAAATCGAAATACTTTGTTGTGAAACATAAGTATTTATGTTAATAAACATAAATAAAAATTATATTTATCAATTTCGAAAACAAAGAACAAAAATAAAATGCAGATTAATAGTTGTATAAAAATAGTGAATAAATGAGCACAAGTTTGTGATTTTTGATGCTGAACTTATAACTTATTAGATACTCTCTAAAAGTAAGCATTTCGAGCTCCTTACTTTTAGGGGGATTTTACCAAAATGACCTCCACCCCAACCGAGTTCGAAAAAATTGCAAATAGATAAAACTTTTTTGTTAGCCATGATCTATTTATAATGATAATAAATAATCTGCAACAATGAAGAATAGATGTGAAGTAAAATAAAATACTGCACATATTAATTAAAGATATTGACAGCTATTTTTAGTTTTAAAGCATAATTATTTCTGTAAAATATTACTATATTATAAGTTTGGCGTTTATATTAAACTATTCCATGAAAAATCAACCTTGCTAGAGAAAAAGTTTAATATATGCTTGCTTATACTTAAAGACACGTTCGAAGTATTCATATTGATGTACACACTAAAAAAAAGGTTGAAATTTCTACCTTTGGATAGGATATGTGATATATCCTTAGTATAATTTAATACCTTTTAATGGTAATATTTTCTACCTTTTAAGGTAGAAAGTTATATTAAAAACAATGATTTGTAATACGATTTTCTAACTTAAAGGTATAATTTTCTACTTTAAAAGGTAGAAAACTACACCTTACTAAGGGTATATCACATTTCCTACCTTGAATAGAAATTTCTGCTTTTTTTGAAGGTTGAGAAAGTTGAGAAGGGTTATTTTATAATTAGGTAACGCCTAAAATATTCGTTTTTCGTTAATGTCTGCAACCTTGGTTTTTTCTTATATGGTAGCTTGAGTAAAAACTACTGTGATATTCGTTTGTTGTTTACGACAGATGCGATAATGATAAATCTTGGCTACGACAGGTTCGACAAAGTGAACAAAATGCTTCAAACGGTTGAAATTGACAATAGTGAATGAACGGCACTGTGTTTTGAAAAAAAGCACTGTGTTTTGAAAAAAATTGAAATTATAGTTTTTAATTGAAATTATAGAATTATAGTTAGTTATAATAGAAGTTATAGCACTGTGTTTTGAAAAAAATTGAAAAAGAAGCTTTTAATATTGAATATAATATTATAAAGAAAAACACTGTTCTTCAAACTAAAATTGTTCCTTTAAACAAACTAACGAGAAAGGTGTGATCGATCATTTTGCAGATTTAAAAAGTCGCCGCAAAATATCAAAACAATTTATTTAGATAATAATGTGACCTATATGAAAACAATGTATACTTTAGAATTGTCAATATTTTTTTTTTAACTTACTTTAAATAGTTAAAAAGTCAGATTGTCCCTTGTTTATTCTTCAGATTAAATATTTATAATTATCTATTACATTTACTGTTGGTTTTTGATCTAATGCAAGTTATATTTATTTGTTAAATGAGCCATGTAAAAAATTCTGTGTCGAAGTACGGTTTTTTTTTGGGACTGATGTGGGGGATGGGGAGGACTAGAGAGGCCTTAACAGTTATTTCGCTGGGGGACCAGGATGATCTAAATACGGGCCTGATTAATGTGAGAGTTTAATCTCAAGATATAATAAAAATAATGGTAGGATGTAGGATATATGCAACATCGTGTACTTGTGTTAAAAATGGAAGTGTTGTTTGTCATTTTTTAGTCGCCTATTCTTGATGAGTTGATGCTTATAGAAAAAAATGTGCAAACGCGTAGTTGATAAATTAAAATTTATTTAAAAATAATTCGTTTTTGGCAATTACTTCGCCACATTTTTTTTAATTCGTTTTGCGAAAAACGAATTAAAAATAATTCGTTTTTCGCAATCACTTCGAAAAAAGCTACGATTAAAAAATGAAAAGGTTGAATGAATAAAACAACAACGTAGTCGGAAATTGAATAAAAAATATTTATAGTTACATACTTGAATTTCAAATGATAATAAAATAAGAACTTCAATCTTTAATATTAACGATGTCAAAGTAAAAAAATGATTGCGCTTTTTATCTGTTTATCTCAAACCATTTTAAAAATTGCTAATACTTGTTAATACTATTTAAACTGAGTACTTAGTACTAAGAAGACAATCGTTTTATCAAGCACTGCTATAAAAATTACTACTTTTAGCGGTCGTCCGTAAATTACGTCACACAATTTTTGATTGTTTTTGACCCCTCCCTCATCATAATGTTGTTACTTGTTAGTGACAAGTCCCGTACGAGTTGTCATAAAACCAGTATTCCTTTTCCCTCTCCCTTCCAAAGCATGATGTAAACTTTGGACAACAGCTTTCATAAAACAAGGTTTTACTAAATATATATAAGAACAATTGCGCGAGAATGACGGCCGTTACATTTGAAGATCATAGAATCCTCTCTAGAAGTGGTGGAACGCGGTCTTCCACCTTTTTTATCTGCTGCCAACTTTCCCGTAGAATGATATTTGGAACATAGTCTTGATACGGTCCATTTTTTCATGCGGTATTTATTAAAAATACTTTTTTGTGACATTCCACTTACGTAATCGCCAATAATTTTCTTCCTTAGTTCCAATCCAAGACTGTCGGGAACCATTTTTGCACTTGAAGTTATAAAATAATAATAATAAATAATTCTTCTCAAGGCTTACCGTGTTACACTTACCTTGTGATGATACAATAATGCTCTGTTGAACACACCGTCTTGGTTGGATGTGGACTGTATTGATGTAATGAAACACTTGTTGTATTTCACTTCTTGTTCTTCGATAAAAAAAACTTTGATAAAACTTACTTCGATAAACTGTCTTGATAATACTGACTGATTGACTTCCATATGCTGGCTGAATAACATGTCGGTTTACACGTCTCTTATATAGTAAAATGAACCTGTGTGAACCTGTTTTGAAAGATTCTAGATGCTTCTTTTCGATGCTTATGGAGGCTTTTGGATGCGTAAGGATTCTTCTGAATATTTCTGGATACTTCTGGATGCTTCTGGATCCTTCTGGATGCTTCTGGATCCTTCTAGATGCTTCTTCTGGAAACTTCTAGAAGCTTCTGCATGCTTCTGGAAACTTTTGGATACTTCCTTTAATTATTAAAAAACTTCCGTGACGTTGACACGGACCAGACTTAAGAAAATGAAGCAAACCAAAAAAGTTGCACTTGTTTTGTCCGCTGCAAAATGGCACTTGTTAACGAAATTCTGCCTGCGTGCTGTCACCTGTCAGCTGATTGCTCATGTCATAGCATGCTATGACTCCAGACTCCTGAACTGTTTGCTATGGTAGTATAGTTCGTTTCGTTTTTAAGACATGTAAAATTAGGAACACTTTTTAGCATTGTTCGGTGTTGGTTGCAAATGTTTTGTCCAATACTGTATATATTTTTAGGAAATGACTGAAAATTGCCGGCAGTTATACACTCTCCTTCATCTTCGTATGTGTTAATGATGGGGGCAATTACATTATTTTGAGATATTGTTTTAATGATTCAGAAGTATTTCTGCATGAAGTAAGTTTTTACAAACTAAAAAAGCATTTCCTTCAAAAGGTCTTCCGTATTCTTTTTTTTCAGCAGAGTGAAAAAATAATTGATTTGTCGGAGCTGATAGGTCATATAAAATAAATCGCTCGTTGTTTGAAAGCCAGTGCTCGGATAGAAAAATTATATCAATAGAGTTTATTAAGGTAGAGATATTGCATGGGTTTGATTGACTCTGACAGCAGAGATTGACGACTCTGACAGATGACTCTGACAGCACAGAGACTAAAACTACAACTATTTGAATTTATTGCGCGTTCATCCATTGTGATTTCTGATTTAGAGACATGGCACTAGCTGCGTTTAGTTGATGTTCCACATCCGATTGATTTATGACGTCAGATTGACTTTTAGTTACTGAGTTGTTATTTTGAAGCATCATTTCAGTTTCTAAGTTTTCGAAATTGTTTAACAATAATATTGTGGTCCTAAACTTCCGATTTTAGGACTATGTGTTTTTCATGACTTTTTATTGTTACTTTGATAGAGCGGTTATATTTATTTTCCCGGTTGAGTGTGACAGCAGTCGGCTCGACGCCAATATCTTTCGTTAAACAAAAAAAAGTTAAACAAAAGAGCTTCTGATATGGAATTACAAACTCCTCCAACAAATATAATAAATTCTCGAACAATACGGCTCCATGCAATAGATTCTTCTGTTCTTAGCAATTTTATTCCCAAAGATTGGTTCTTTCTTTGATGTAGATACGCCCGGTTTCAAATAATAATTTTTTCTTTCTTCCAAACAATCTCGATCAATAGTTTTATGTTTAATTTCTTTTTGAAGACTGTTGTACTAATGTGGGTGGTGATATTATGGTATTATGGTTTGCCATTTTGGGTGGTTTTTTAACTTTTTGTGCATAAGTATCACCTGTTTCTTTTTTTTTTTTTATTATTCTCTATGGTGAAGGATGGTTTTGTTTTACGTATGCGTGTGATTTTGAGTTAAGGAACGAAAGTTTATTGAATTTGTAACAATGGAATTTTCTATAGGTTTTTGAAGAAACGATGAGTTCGTGGCGTAGTTTAGAAACAGCTATTGCTGATTTTTTATAATTTCAGAATTTGATTCTCGGAGTCATCATATTTCCCTTGCAGTATGCGAAGATCTTTCCAAATTTTTACATTATCTAATTGCAGTGTCATTAAACGGTCATTAAGTTCTTTTAAATTCGACAAGATATTAATATCTGTTACATTTGTAGTTATTTTTAATAATATTATGCTTATAAATTTTTGTTTCGTTTACAAAAAGAAAACGACATCAAGACTGTACTTAAACGCTAAATCTTTATACGTTTATAATAATTTAAAATATAGTATTTTGACGGTTCGCTAATAATATGCAACATTAAAATATACTAATAATATACAATATTAAAAACCAACAAAATGGCAAATTATGTTATAATTTAAAATTTAAATCGTGTTATAATTTAAAGCAAAGAAAAGAAGCTTAAACAAACTTATACTTTTGAAATAAAGTGTAATTACCGAGTTGTTATAGGGGAGAGTGGAGGAACGCGGGAGAAGTGGGACAGGCTGAAATTTTTAATTAGGAGTGGTGCCTAAATAATTCCTACGGCATGGTAAAAGAGAATGAGTTGCTTTGTGGGTAATTCCGTGTCAAAACAACAACAAAAATTCAAAAAAATAACCCACTATCTCTAAATGACTTTATTTTTGCAACAAAGATAATACTAACTAGGCTAAAAAGAATTCCCCAAAGTTGTTTTAAACAAATCGGAATATTTTAGAAGTTATGCTCGTTTAAAATTTAAAACTTAGTAACACTTATCATGCTCCCCTAGCAACGTCCTTAGTAACAAGTAAATGCCGATACATACGTTGTTACCTTAACTATATTATTTCATAATTTGAAACTTTCCACATATTATTAGATGCTAAACCATAAAATTATACTAAAAAATAATGTTTTTATTTATTTATTAATAAATCAATAAGAGTAAATCGGCGTTTTTGATAAAATTGAAAAGTAAACATGCTTACTATAAGAAGAATTGCAGAAAAGGTTATGATCTAAATATTTCCAAACTTCATATTTTTCAAGTAAATATAAATATCTAAAAAAAAACAAAATAAACTGAGCTCTTTTTTAACTAACTAACCTAAAAAATTTAATTTTTTTTTTGATTGAAAGTTTAATGAGATTGACAGAGAAGATTGATTGGTACTTAAGTTTAGGTACAACCAGAAAGTAAGAATTCATACTTACGTGTAAAACTACAAAATGCAGAAAAACAGGTATTTTCACTTAGAGCTAGTCAAAAAATAAGAGGTATTTTCACTTAGGCGTAAAACTGCAATATCCATGACATGCATATCCATATATAAACTCAATTTTAAATATCAAAACACATTAACTCTTTGAATTGTTTGTGTTTTTATGAATTGATAAATTTTTGTACAAATTATTGAACCTTAATTATTCCTTTGTTTTTCTTTGGAATGTAAAACAAAACAAAATTAGGTAATATTTTTTAATAAATGCAAAATTTTGTCATATACATATCGTAGACATGTCGATTCGAAGTAATAATTGATAAAAGAAAACAAGAAAATGTCTTTAAGATTCAAGGGCCATGTTGGTGCATAAAATAAAATTCCACATCAACTTTGCACATCACCTTGCATCTCGCAATTTTTAAACTTGTAAGTCAAGATAGGGATAGTGTCATCACTGCAGTATTTCATCTTAACTTCATTTTGGCATACAGGAATAAATTCATGAAAGTCTCTTGTTTCTGGTACTGTTTTTACATTTTTAAATCGTTCAGATTGTAATAGCTTTGTTTCTATCAAACTTTCAATTGAAATAAAAATAAAGTTTATACCTTTGATGTTGTTAGTGCAAACGTATCACGTGAGTTTAACATTTGATTAGTAGAAAATCTCTGCAAACTAGTATTAGCTACAAGACGTTTAACTGTTCCTCCTATACTATTACAAGGTTGCTCTCCATGGCTGGTTGCAAAGAAAACCCATTTTGCATCTATTTCAAAGTATGATTTATGCTGACATAGGTTTTTCAGTTTTTATATTGAGATGAACAGCCTATCAGAAAAGTAGACCACGTTTACAATGCTGGGTATTTTTTGCTTCAGATTATTTATAATTGATTTTTGTACCTCGTAAACCATTGGTACATCATGATTGTTATCATCTGATATTATTCAATATGAAGTGGAATACAATACTTGATTTTCTTTATAGTACACAACCACTGGATGAAGTGTGCACTGAAGATTATTCCAATGAAAACCTTGTATTTCATCCTGCACAACAAAACTATAGTTTTCTTCAAAATCTCTTAGAATTATTACGCTATTTGATGGCAGTTCTTCTTTAAGATTTAGAAAGAATTTTAGAACATTTGGAAATATATAAATGCGTTGTTTGCTTGACTAGTTTTTCCATCACCATATTTACATAATCTGGTATGCTTACAAGCTGTATAACAAAATCTTATTTATCAGTAGTAACCCATTGGTTAAATTCGATAGTATCTTCTTCCTCAAACTACCATATTAGTTTCAATAGCTTTTCTTCTAATTTAGATGTATTTTTTGGACATTGTGTACATTGATGTAACATGCATTCTTTGTTTTGCATATCACAAACAATAAATTTATATAGCTCATGGTAATCAGTTTTAATGGGTAGGAGAATTAACTTCATGTTTTGATGGTAAATACAAACGCACACAGTATGGGTTCCTGATGAGTTTAGCAAAACACACCATTTAGGTCTAAAAACACAAAACTTGGAAAAACCTAACTTTACATGTGGATATAGAATTTTAAATGAGACAAATAACTCTTTTAAGCTTGAGAAAAGTAGTCGCTTTTGCATATGGACTTTCTAACTAACACTTACAAAATCTTTTTGACCAGGCATCTGGCAAGAATTATTCATCTTCATAAAAATTTTTCACTTAAGTATTTATTTGATCAGGGAACATTTTACCTCGCTTAGTTTGTGGAACTGCAAGAACTCTTCCTTCTTTGCTAAAGAACTAGATTTTATGATTCGATGATTTGAAACACCAAAATACTCACTAGCTGCTTCAATTGACCATTCTTGTGGGAACAAATTCAATACTTGAATTTTGTTCCTAAATGAACTGCATTTTTTAAGTTTATCTTTTATTAAAACTAACATTTTTTTGAACTCAAGAACAAGTCAAGAACATATTCATCATCGAAAACTTTAACTTCTGTCAATGGAATTTTTAAAGAACTTGATAACTTTTCTGATAGTTTTAATTTTTTTTTCCCAATAGTCATACGATTTGTAAATGGCTTTCCGTGAAGATTGACTGGTGACACACCAATTATACTGAGACAATCAGAAAGCTCTTGTCTGATTTTTTTTATATCAGCTATTTATTGAACGTTAAATGTTTTCTTTATCTATACTTTCATTTGTGTAATCATCAGCAATATTAATGTTATCAGTATTAATTTCAGTGGAAACTTCAATTTGACTAAGCAATTTGTACAAAATTTTTGACCAGGTACAATATTGAACCTGTTGTTTAAAGCTACCCAGTTAACTATTCCAACTGGGTCCCGAATGGGGCCCAACTGGAAAAAATGATAGGACCCATATGGGTCCCATTGCGATTCTGTCAGTGGGATCCAACTGGGTCCTATCTGGGATTAGTCTGGGTTTTTGACGGGAAATCCCATATTGAACCCAGATATTTTTTTCATTTACCGCGGGTTTTCTTAATTTTTTATAGTTTGTTTTTAGCATTTTTTGTACCTCAAATCTGCGAAATAATGTGACAATTTTTTGATTAAAAAGCGTCGCATTTTTTATATAAAATTAAAAAGTAAAGGTTTATCTATATTAAATTCGCTGTCAGGGCAATAAAATGTATAAGGCAAATGAATATTTGGTTTGATATAACTTTTACGAATCAATTGAAAAAACATATTTAAATTTCATAATATTTTAAGCAACAAAAAACTAATATTATACAATGATTTGATGCAAAACTGTTCTACGGTATTAGTAATATTCTGCCACATTAGTTCTCTCATATCGCCACCATAATCACTGCCTCATTAGTTCTCTCATATCGCCACAATAAAGTTCATCGTTACGCTTCTTTAGTGCTTTCATCCACTTTTACACTTATTTTATAAATTAAAAATAAACATTTAAATAGTATAATAACTTATAGCATATATATTTACAAAGTATAGATAAAAATATTTAATGATAGTATTATTTAGGGCATAGCATGCTGTGTGTAACACCATGCCATATCTTGCATATAACTAACAAACAATAGGCAAACAAAAACACACGTACAAATCACAAGCTAACTCAATACAGTATATAAATCGATATACGTGTTATAACAATAGCCAGATTGAAGTAGAGGCTTCTTCATTTGCCATCATCTAGTTTTATAGTTTCTTCAGTTTTTCTTTTTAACAGGAATCTTGCAGGGAATCTAAAACAATGTTATTTCATGGTAAATGTTTAATGTTATTAATTAGGTATGACATAAATAGACTTGTAAACAACAATAATATAACATGACTAATATGTTAGCATTTAAAATTTAAAGTCTTGACTCAAGTTAACCTGACATCAAACTCTTAAATCAGTTGGTGAGGGTTTAATATCTTTTATATAATTTAATAAATGCAAAAATAATCAATATCACTAACATTTAGATTGTACCTTTTTTTTATTTTAAAAAAAAACATCTTCGCTTCCAACAAGGCTACACTAGTTAGTGTTGGAAGTTTCTGGAAGAGAGAAGATGAAGATTGTAGAGCAAGATACCGATTGACAGACGACGTAAAAGATTGCAAATTATATGAATCTGGAAAGCAAGATGAAGGAAGCGAATTCCAAAGAACTGAAGTTCGAGGAAAAAAACTAGACGAATAGCAGTGCTCATTATAGTATTTGTAAAAAAGAGAAAGAAGCAACATTACAACAATGTGATAAAGGTTAAAAGTTGGCTGCAAAAGCAGGTCAAAAACGCATTGTAAACATAGTTATGCTTACAATGCGTTTTTGCACCTTGTCTAAAAGAGAAAGAGCATCATTAGAAGATCTTCCCCAGATATGGCAACAGTATTCCATACAAGGCCGGATTTGAGATTTATAGAGATAGAGAATAGAATCCAGAGTAAGAAAGTGTTGAGCTCAATAAAGAGATGCAACTTTAGCAGATGCCAATTTTGCAACAGATTTGATATATGGTTTTCAAGAAAGATCAGAAGAGTTAATCCTAGAAGATGAGGGGTGATGACTTATCAAGTACATTACCACTCATAAATATAGGAAGATCTAAATTATTGCAATAACGATTGGCTGAAAAAAAAAAGAGCTTTATCTGAATTAAAGTTTACCAGCCACTGTGAGCCCCATGCTGTAGCAGAAGTGAGATTCTTTTCAAGCTCAAATACCCCCTTTAAGCAATTAGAGATTTTTGGCTTCTTATCAAGACAAGAACAAATAGTAGTATCATCAGCGAACAAAGCCAGCTCAGATGTAAAAATATCTGGAAGATTATTAATATAAATTAAAAAGAGTTTAGGGCCAAGGATAGAACCTTGAGGAATACCTGAAGTTACAGGATATGAAGAAAAGTGCTGTCCATCAAAGACAACTTTTATACTACGATTCGTTAGAAAGGATTCAATAATCTTAAAGATGTTACCAGATACACCATAAGAAGAAAGCTTATGGAGAAGACCAGCATGCCAAACTTTATCAAAAGCTTAAGAAATGTCAAGAGCGATGGCCTTAACCTCTCCATCTATTTAAACGATGGTCATTTTAAGTTATATTATTACTTGAAATATAAAATATTCAAAATAATGTTGTCAGATTAAGTGTAAACTTACTAGATTTAGATAAATCATTTCATAGGATTTTTCATAACTTTTATGTGTAAAAAATTAAAATTTGTTGAAGTAATGTATTTTCTGTTGTTAATCATTAGTCAACACAAACCAACACTAAAAACAAAACATAGATACTATTGAACCTCTTTAATAAATTTAATAAAGTTAAAAAGTACAAAAATAACATAAATAAAAAATGTATTACCAAAAAAAATTGATATCTTTTTTATATTGTAAATAAACATATTATATATGACTATATGATATCATATAATAACGCAATGAAATTGACTTACTATAGCAAGTGAAAAATACAAAACATTCATGATTATTCAAGCATTCAGTTGTTGCAATATTTAGTATCAAAACTACATTTTCAATTTTATATTGCACTTGAGTAGCATTTTATGATTGTACATTTATTTTATTTCACAACATATTCTAAAACTTTATTTTATATCTAAATTTTATATTTTAAAACTTTATATTATATATAAAATTTTATTTCATAACATATTCTATTTTATTTCACAACACATTCTAAAAAAATTATATAACATCCTGTGAAAATTAATTAAAAAACATCTTAAAACCTTTAAACTCAACATTTTCCTCTTTTAGACAGGCCAAATTGTTTCTTAAACACATGTCTGAATATTGCTATCAAAATATATACAATTTTATATTTTAAAGAATTTTAAAAATGTATTTAATAAATATGTTCAAACAAAATGTGATAATTATTTTATTATTACAGACAAATAAAGTTAAACATTGAAACACCAAATAATTTTTGTCATTACTTACTATTATTTACAAATAATTTACAATATAAATAATTTAAACATTTTTTTATATAAAACCTTATATTATAACTTATAATATCAGTTACAGTATTTATAATATAAGTAATATATTATTAATTATATAACTTATAGAAAAAGTAAAACATTTATGTATTTATAAATAATATGTAAAGTTTAGATATGGCAGTGTTACTTAGAAACACTAACTTAGTGTATTTTGTTTTCGTAACTTAGTGACTAAGCCATAACTGTAGGCACACCAAACCATATAAACTAATTTGAAAAATTTTCAACATTTGTCTATAGCATAAAAAAATAAAAAATATGCCTTCAGTTTGATAAAACATTAAACAAGTCTGTAAAAAAGTAAACATTGACTCTCAAACTTATCAATGGCTATGAAATTTAGAGCATTTAAGAAGTTTAAGAATATGCCACATTTTTTTGAATTAAAACTGATATGTAAATAATTATTTTTTTGCAAAAATACAAAAAAATGAACCAAATTAAGTTCCTGTTCACTCCAAATGCAAGTGTATATTCAATCCAAATCAATCTGCATTACTGAATATGTCATTTTAAAAGATTTTATTATATTTCCAAGCATAATTTTTGCCAAAATCGTTGCACTATATGGGACCCATCTTTTACCCAGTTGAAATCCCAGCCATAAATCAGTTCTAATAATCGAGTTACATCCCAGCTGGGACCCAGTTGTCATTTTTATTATTAATTACTTTTATTTGCAAACAATAAGCAATATAAATTATTTAAAAATTTTTCATTTAAAACCTACAAATTAAAATTTAAGTTATAATATTTATAATATAACTCAAATTATAAATATTATTACTTTACAAAACATAGTATTATTATGTTTTGTTTAGTATTAGTTTACAAAACATAGTATTACTAATAAGTATTACTTTACAAAACATAATATTACTTAGTATTTACGTAGCATTACTTTACAAAACACTTACATAGTATTACTTTACAAAACATAGTATTACTTATTAATTTTTGTAAGTCATTGTTTTATTTTTTAGTTATTAATTATTTTTAAATAGTGATATCTAATTTGTTGTAGAGTTATATAACTTTGTTTTTATTTTCTTTTTAACCATTTATTATATGTTTTATTCTACCGTGTATTATTATTACTTTTTTGCTTTTCTAATTATTTATTTTTAATTTATGTTGTTGTTTTCTTCTTGTTGTTAATGTTATTTTTTTGTTTTTATTGCCATAAGAACTTAACATAATATTTTATTTTGCTTGTAATATTTGTTGTAGTTTTTGTTTTATTTTGATTATCTCAGTGTTTTTCAGTTGATATTTTATTTATTTACTTTTTCATATTATTTGCAATATATTTCGGTTATTATATTATAAGAAAAATATATTTACTAAATCTTTATAATTTTTTTTTGGAATTGTTATTTTTATGTCATCGTTAGTTGTTACGTTTTGTCAGTTTATTACTGTTTGTAACTGTAACTTTGTATGTAAAAATGATTGTTGTATGGAAAATCATACTGATTTATTTAAATTATTTTAATTACTATATTATTAATACTTTTGTTAAAATAACATGTTATTATTATTATAATAAATATTATTTTTATTATTATTACCATTACTATTTTAATCATTATCATTAGGTGTTTACGTAATATTAGTAATTTTTACTATTTGTAAACAACCTTAAAATGTAATACCAAATATTTCAGAAATATATGTTGATTGATTGATATGAAAATTTAGATATCATTTGTAAATGCATAAAATAAATGTAAGATTTAAGATTTTCTATAAGTTATATATTTGATAATATATTACTTATACTATGAGAAATATATTAATTATATAATTTATAATATATGTAAAATCTTACACTTAATAAATGCATAATTTTAATTTTTTTCATAAGTATGTAAAACTTATTATTTATAAATACATAAACCATTTATTAAATGATTTATGTGAAAGTGAATAACATGCAAAGTTTACATACTGCAGTGCTACATAGTAAAACTTTGCTATTTTTGTAAAAAAAAATTTGCCAAAGTCATTTTACAAAACATAGCAAATTCAAAGGTTTTTCAAAAAGTCTATGAGATTTGTTTGAAAAAAAATTAAAATTAAACACACTATACCATTACTTGTAAGCACACTAAACCATATAAACTATTTTTAAAAATTTTCAACATTTGTTCATTGCATAATAACAGAATATGCCTTCAATTCAATAAAAAATTTGACAATTCTAAAAAAAAAGTAAATGTTAACTTATCTCAAACTTATTAATAGCTCAGTCTGAGCTATTAATAAGTTTGAGATATGTTGCCGTTTACTTTTAATTTTAGTTAAATTTCTGAGGCTCAAAAATTCTGTCTGAATTTCAGTATAAAATTTCATTTCTCAAATTTTTTAAATGCAAGGCTTTTGAGAAATTTGAGAGCAAGTCATATTTTTTTTTTTTGGTGCGTGAAATAGTTTTTTAAATGGATGACTAAATATTGATTTCAACACATTTACACTTTTAGTATAGAATTAAAACTTATATGTAAATATTTTTTACAAAAATACAATAAAAAAACCAAATGAAGTTCCTGTGGATATTAACTCTAAATGCAAAGCTTTACTAAGATCACAGCATTTATTATGAAACACAGGGAACGTCTCAAGAAACACCAGACCTTAGCGCAACTAAATTTTGCTCATCTAGAGCTTAATCTTGAAAAAAGTTTATTTTAATGGTTTGTAAATGTTAACTTGTGTTATTTAATGGTTTGTAAATGTTAACTTGTGACAATATGATTTTAAAATCAATCCAACTGAGCATTGTGATGTTTCAGCCATTATAAAAATATTTAATTTCAATATTTTATTTTTTTAAAACTATTATCAAATAAATAATAATTTCTTGCATGAGTATTATAATCAAAATTCAATTGTTAGAATAAATTGCTCCGTTTAATTAATACAAGGAGAAACCAGAAATTCATTTTTATTTTAAATTAAATAAGTGTAATCATATGATTACTCTTAATAAAAAATGAATTTCTGGTTTCTTGTTTAATTAATTAAATGGAGCAAATGGTTCTAACATTTGAGTATCAATAATAATAGTATCTATGTGAGAAATCATTACTTTTTTGTGAGAAATTATTTTAGTTATAATCTTTAAATGGAGATTATAACCAAAGCGGTAAATAAAAATGCAAAAATAAAATTGCAAAAATAACACAAAAATAAAATAGATATGTGCATTAAAAAACAGTGAAATAATTTTTGTCTCTTACAGGTATTTATATATAAACTATTTTTGTAAAGATTTAAAGTGAATAGATCAATACCTTTTCTGCAATTAATCTTAAACTAGACATGTTTACTAAAGAATTATTGTTAAAAACCCGGTTTGCATTTCAAAGTTTTTATTCAAATATAAGATCTAATAACTTTAGTAATGATTTTTGATTTTTTTCTTTAAAAGTTTCTATACCTATTAAATTTTGTAAACGTATGGTTAATGTATGTTCAACTGTGTATACTTCAACATTTTAGTGTTGCTATAGACGTTGCTAAGAGCGCGGAGATTAAAAAAATTTTAAAAATTCTCAAACTTCAAAGTCCCATAACTCTTAAAATAATGAAACTGACACCAAATTATTTTTGATTATTCCTAACGACACTATTAACTGCATTTGTGCCAAAAATCAAGTATTTCTGAGATGGTGGGTTAATTCGACTTGTTGTTTTGAACTTTAATCATCGGGCCCAGCTCGGCTGTCGACATTGGACCGCCATTATTTTTGTCCATACACTTCGGGCCGAGAACGGCCAGCCGTTGATTTGATTGGAATCGCGTCGGCTCAACATCGGCCAGCCGATTCATCGCGACAGTTTGAGCGGCTAGCCGATGTCGGGCCGACCTCGGTCCGTATGGACAAAAACGCCGTAGGTCCGATATCGACAGCCGAGCTCGGCCCGACATTGGCTTTAACACAGTGTATTCACAACACCACAAATTGTGTGTAGTAAATATGAAATAAAGAAAAGAAGTATTAACTTGAGTTGATCATAAGCTAAAGTTTCAAGTAGAAACAGAAAAAATTATTGGAAAAATGTATTGACAAGAGTAGTAGCTGTCGTGAAATACCTTTCTTCTCGCGGAATGTCTTTTAGAGGTGATGATGACCGTTTTGGATCTGTTCATAATGGGAACTTCATGATAAGCTTATCGCTCAGTTTGATCCTTTTTTAGCACAACACATTGAGAAGTTTGGAAATGAAAAGGTTCAACTTCGTACCTATCATTTAATAAATATGAGCAGTTCATAAGTATAATTGCAGATTATGTTATTCAACAAATGGTGAAAGAAATAAAGGAAGCTAAATACTTTTCCATCAGTATTTATTCTACTCCTGACATTAGCCATGTAGATCTACTGTCATTTATTATTCGGTATGTTTCAAAAGAGTTGCTGTCCGGTAGAAAGATTTTTAGGGTTTTTACCCAATTCTGGTCATAAATCTGAAGAATTAGCAGATGCTGTATTTTTAGTTTTAGAATTGCATGGATTAAATTTTAACAATTTTCATGGTCAAAGTTACAACAATGCGTCTAATATGTCTGGTAGATACACGGGACTTCAAGCTTGCATTAAAAAGTTAATCCTTTAGCAATATTTGTACCATGCTCAGCACACTCTTTAAATCTTGTTGCGCTATGGACTGTTGTATTTATGCTTCTGAATTTTTTATTCTGCTTCAAAATATTAATAAATTTTTCAGTGCCTTTACTTATAGATGGGAATAACTTCAGAAGAACCTGATTAAAACTGAAAATGTATCACATGAAAAATCAGATACCAGATGGTCAGCAAGTTCTGATGCAAACATTAGTTTAAACAAAAATTGGATTGAAATAATTAATGCACTGTCTTTTATCAAAGATAATAAAACAGAAAAATCTATTAAAAGATCAGAAGCTAACGGGCTATATGGAAAGTCTTGAAACAGCTATAATGGCCGCATTATGGGGCAATATACTAGAAAAATTCAATAAAACTAGTAAACAATTGCAGCCAGTTGAGATTGATTTAGAAACAGTTGTAAGTTTATACAAATCTTTAATTCGATATGTATTAGATTTAAGGAGTATGTTTGATATTTATAAAGAGAGAGTAATTAATAAGTCGGGACACAAAACATATCAAAAAATACGCAAAAGAAAAAGAAAATTAACTGCAGATAAAAATGAGAGAAACAAATTTTGAAATTCGAGACCCTTTAAGAATTAAGACAGATTATGCTATAATTAATAAACTTCATTCTGAACAAGAATTAAGAAAACTGCGCTATGATGAAGCTAATAAAAAATTTAATTTTCAAATCATAAAACTTTTGCCATCAGAAGTTTACAAAAAAGCAGAAGTTATTTATTGAGTTTAGCTGAAAACGTACAACCTAAAACCATAATAGATATTTATGAAATGATCAGAACTGAAAAACTTCAAGAGCTGTTACCTTATGTAGATATAGCATTAGGAATATATTTATGCTGCCCAACGTCCAATTGTTCAGCCGAAGAATAATTTTCAGAGAGTTAAATCTTATTTGAGGTTGCGAATGACAAGTGATCGCCTTAATAGGTTAGCAATTCTATTCATAGAATTTGCACTTACCATAGATATGAACTTTAATGACGTTATAAATACATTTGCAAAACGTATTTATAACGTCACTAAAATTCACATAAAAAATTATAAATTTCTATAGTGATTAATATAACCTAATATATGTTTGTATAGAAAATATGTTTGTTTTTTAATAATCACCCATATCAAAGTTGACAGTTATTCTTAAAAAAGGACGCTTGAAGGAACAGTACCTTGGGGCGCTAAAAAATCAAATACATCTCTGTCTTTAATGCTCCTTGTTCTCAACATAAGTTATAGTTCTTTTAAAAAAGTAAAATTCAACATATTTCTTATAAAAAGTAAAAATATTAATTTTTAAAATTATTTTACGAACCCGTTACAAAATATTAAACAATTTTGAAACCTAAAAACTTGTATTTTTTACCTACAAGAAATGCATTTTGGTAATATTTTTAATAGTTTTTGTTTTTTCAATTTAATCAGCTATAAGGACATACCTTATAATAATATAATCTGTCTCAATTAGGCTAACATAAGTTTTGCACCCATTTGATGCTAAGAGGAAGTCTTTAGCTTTTCAGAAAACAACTTTACGAGATTTTTCGCTGTTCCAAACAAATCGCTTCAACGATCCTCCTACACCATCAACTGCTCTTTTACCGTGAAGGGTAGCGAATGAATTCTGCGCTGTGCTTTGAAAATCGCGTTTCACAGAGGGTAATCAAAAAAGCGTATTGCAAAATGCGGGGGAAGAAAAAAAGCGTACGTACTTAATGGACGACCCCTAATCAAAGAGATTTTTCTTTTTTTTTAATATTTAAATTTTTTTTTAGGTGCCTCAAGAAGTTCTTGGGGTACTTGCGCAAACTGTGAAACAGGCGCTGCGTTGCGCGATTCACTACGAGTGCGCAAATAAGAAAAAAATTAGCAAACTAAATTATTAACTATATAAACAAATCTTTATTAAGAAATATATTATGCATGAAGAAAAAAGTCATGAATTGTAGGCTGATATGCATTCTGCAGCTTTTCTCGTTTAATTTTCATAATTACTGACCATATGTTTGCTGATAGTTGTTCCTAGCTGTTCATTAATTTATCGTTATCGTCTTTTAAAATTGCTTTAGCTTTTTGACATCTTAATTGCTTGCCAATATTGATCAGAGATAAATGTATAAATTCATTATCTCAAAATATTTGTGATAAAAACCAGTTTTTAACTTAACACAGGAAAATAATAGTTACGTTTTCTAATCTTATTACATTTTCAACAAAAAACTCAGTATCCTGTTAAATACGTTTTGACAAAAGATTACGGCAAAGAAAGACTTTGTGATTCTCCATCTGTGTTTAAGTGTGTAAAACCAAGTTTATTACCTAAACCATCTGGCTGTCCCAGAACAACTTCAAGATCATATGCAGAAAATATAGAAATATTCAATCTGACGAGTTGCCTGATTTCAATTTAAAAGATGTTTTAAAATCTTTTAATGATCTGAAAACAAACAAAGGAAACTATAAATTTAATCGAATTGATATATTTAATACTAAAACAGAAAATCAAGTTTTGAACACAGGTGTTCCATTGCTTGTTCTAAAAATAAATAATAATTCAGTATGAATCTTTTCACTTTGGAGTTAAATGTTTAATTAAAAACACAGAACAGAACAAAACTACATATTGAATAGATAGAAGCAATTCAGTTTTTAAATTAGTTAGATCATATGAGATTAGCAGTAAAAAAAATTATATAACAGCAACTTTTTTTCAATGAGCGATAAACGTATTACCGATAAAAAATACTTTTTTGAAACAATGATTAGAGCATTTGAGTAACTAGCAATACCACGTGCTATATATACATATAATCGTCTTCGAGAAGACATTGAACTTCCTAGCATTACAACATTAGCAGGAATAACATCAAAAGTAAAATCTATTCATGAGGATATTTATTTTCAAAAGGTTTTTTCAAAGTTAACAAGCATTAGACATAAAAACTGCATTCTTCTATTAAAATGAAGTTTATGTTAAAACTATGTTGCAGTACCAGGGGGAACAGTTTTTGGAAAAGCAGTAATGTCCTTGTGAATACTGTTTTAAGTTTTATCGTTCACCAAACAAAGTACTAATACTTTGTTTGGTGAACCCAAATTTTTATGTAAAATGTTTCTTGTTAGTGAAATCGATTTAAATTTTCTTTTTGAACAAATTATTTTTTTTATCTGCCATAAAAGCTGCAAGTGGCCATGTTATTTCTATAATTTGTGATGGTAACAGGGTAAATCAAACCTATTTCAGTAAATTTGAGACAGGTAGCGTACCTTGGTGAACAAAGAATAATATATATCTTCTGTATGATTTTGTGCATCTTTTAATAAATATTTGCAATAATTGTATGACTGAAAAGTTTCAAAAACTTGAATTTTTTGTTAATAAGGGATAAAAATTGCTAAATGATCTCATATTGTAGCTTTATTTTATTTATAACCGCTTTCGTTTATTTTACAAAGAAAAAAATATTTCTTATGAAGAATAAATTTTTTAAAGATTCACAAATGATTTACTCTTTTAAAGTCTGTTTTTTTTTTTTAATAGTTTCATGATTTGTAGGCTGTTTATTGAAAAAAAAAAAAACAGTTGGCAAATATTTTTCTGGGCTAGATGGCTCTTATCCTATAATTACTATGAAAAAAAAAAATAATTTAAGATTTAAAAAAAAAAAAATTTAGTTATTTTCTGAAGCAGGCTCTTTGTTAATTTTTATTCCATTTGAATCATCATCCCTAATAAAACATTTAAAAAAATAAATTATTTTTCAATTTATTTTTTCTCAAATTTTTATATATACTTGCTTTTCTTTTCAGTTTCCTCATTTCTAAATAAGTCTAACTATTTCCTTAGTATCATAAAGAAGATTTTCCATTTCCTGAGTATCATTCCCAGAGTATAAACAGCACACTTAACATTTTGATTGAGACCCAGTTTTTTCTCTCGTAGCTTTTAATTAAGTAAACTTATTTTTTAGAATCTCTTTTACTCTCGGTCAATTACACTGAATGTGTACATGTTCTAGGAACAGGATCTAAAAAACTGTTTAATTTTGAAGACTCTTTATTACATGAGATAATTTTAAATTTACAAACCGTAATGTTCAACAGTTATTCTATTTTTGTTTTCTACGTAGAAACAATTTTTTGGGCTGTCTTCAAGTGTAATTTTTTGTGTCTTCTAGTGTAACTTATTCCAGTATAACTTTTTTTCCTTTATTTAAGTTATCTTGTTTATTTACGCAGGAAACTTGAAAATAGCAATTGATCTTTTCCACCAATGAAGAACCAAGTCTGCCTACTTTACACAAAGTTCTCTTCAAAAATCAACTTGAATAAAAGTAAAACAATTGATAAACGGTTGGACAGTAGATACAAGTAAAACTCTAAACATTGTTTCTTCGATCCTTAAATGTAAATTTTCCTTACATTTTTTACATTATCTTATTTGATGAGCAAACATTTTTGCATTAGCAGACTCTTCCTCAGGATACCTTTTTTTCATTGTTTCAATTGTTTCGGCTCACATCCTTACTTTCTCCAAAATATTTTGAAAGCCTTGATTCTTTTTTTAATTTCAGTTACATTTCATGTTTATTTCAAACCAATACTAGCAATCAACAAAATTAAAAGCCAAATTTTTTTAAATAAAAAATGTTTAAAAAAGTGATGTATTGTATTCATCTAGAGTATATACAGAAAAGATTATATTCTACATTACGTACTTTGAACGTAGTGTACATTACGTAATTGTACGTAATGTACACCATAATCTTTTATGTATGTACTCTAGATGAATACAATACATCACATTCTTAAACATTTTTGTTATAACACATAGTGTCCTAATTGATTAGATCAGTGCACTTTAGTGTTATAAAACAGTACTCTGATCAAAGAGCTATTCAAAAAGTTAAGAGAGATATCGCAGAATATCAATGGATATAATAAAATTTTTATTAATTGGTAATATTTTATATAATTGGTAATATTTTATAATTTATTTTTAAAGCTCAAATAAAAATATCAAAAATTATAATTATTTTTTCATATTAAAATCAGGTATTATTTTTTTAAGTAAAAACTTATGCCGTTACGATCTCAAAATATAATATATTTTGAGATATAATATATTTTGAGATATAATATATATTATATGAGATATATTATATGAGATATAATATATTTTACAAAATATAATATATTTTGAGATATAATATATATTATATGAGATATATTATATGAGATATAATATATATTACAAAATATAATATATTTAGAGATATAATATATATTATATGAGATATATTATATGAGATATAATATATATTACAAAATATAACATATTTTGAGATATAATATATATTATATGAGATATATTATATGAGATATAATATATATTACAAAATATAATATATTTTGAGATATAATATATATTATATGAGATATATTATATGAGATATAATATATATTACAAAATATAATATATTTTGAGATCAGTGGTTACGAATAAACGTTAAACATTTTTATTTAAATTTATGCTTTGCATAAAGTAATAAAATTTTTATTGCATCTGCAAACGATTATAATAAATTATAATATATTGTTTCTATAAGAATATTGATGCATTATCTTTATAAAACTCAATAAATTAGCATGCATGTATAATTATAATTGTTTTAATAATCTTTATAACTAGTGTTTTGTTATTTTTAAGAATTACATTTCTGCGTTATTAAAGAACTAAGTTATAAAACATAAGATATTTATTTAATAAAGATATTTAGTAAAGCTATAATCAAAATTATTTGTCGAAGTTAAATTTTGTGAAAAACAGTTGTGTTGGAATGACTTTGCATAATCATTTGGAGATTGAGGCCGAAGCAAATGTCGCTAATACTCATTTTCAAAACGATGCTAACGAACCAATCTCGCAAGATACGTTCATTGATGTTGATCTGAAATCTTCAGAAATATCAAGTAACAAAAACAATAAAATAGTTGACGTTGTTTACTTTAATCCCGAAACCGAAGAAAATTTTAGTGTTGCAAATGAGGTATATTCTTAACCCTGCTTTTTTGTTTGTTTGTTTGTTTGTTTAGCTTTCTAAGAAATCTTTTGGACCTAAAATGCCCTTGCCCTGTGTATCTTTGAAACAGTTCAACTTTTCAAGTTGAGTTTGACAATTTATACTCATTTTTTTTGAAAAATTAATTTGTTATCTTCATCAACGCTAAATTTATCGCTGTTTGAAACCTCCCCAATTTAGAGAGAGAGAGAAAGAGTGAGAGAAAGGTTAGGGGTTAAACTATTACAGAAAATAATAATTTTATTTGCAGTATTTGCGTAGTTCTCGTAAACGATCTCCATCATGTCCTAGTAGTAGCTGGCTCAATCTGTTTTTTCACTTAGCAGCCTAGTACGTAAGGTTCGTGTTTTGATGTTTAAGGGGTGATTTAATAAGAGTTTTATTTAATTTATTTAGTTTTATTTAATTTATTTAGATTTTTTTGATTTTTTTTTAATGTTGCCTTGGCTGCAATGGCCCCTCTGACATCAAGGAGGTGACCGCAGTAAAAAAAAAACTGCTGTAAATAATTACGTTAAAACTCCCAAAAATACTTTTTTTAACTTTTAAATTTTGATCTTTTTATCTTTAATCTTTAATGTTAAGTCTTCAGCTAAGTTGCAGGTCTTTAGTAATGTGGCTTGAGTTAAATGATCATTTTAAGACACAATATAACTACTGCGTCTCACATCAATGCTGCAAAGTATACACATTTGCATAGTTAAATTTATTGTTGTTAAAATAATGCTAGCAACTTGGTCAACTGGTCTATCAGTTGTTACTGATTGAGACATATTTGTGGTCTATAAACACACTAGAATTCGAACCATTAAAGTGACTGTTACCTTTGTATGATTGATATTACGAAGTACAGAAAAGTACATACCATCATCTACAGGCCTTGTCCCACACGATGACAGCCTACCAGTACCACAACTACAACGAAATGTAAGTATACTTCTCATCATACTGTCCAGAAGTCTTACATTTAGTTTAATTAAACACGAAGTATTTACTGAGCATTTGTTGTATAATGAAGTTTTTAACGCTACTGTTATTTATATCAATGTTGAAGTAGCGGTTTTTCAACCCCACTTTAAAATTAGTGAGGTTGATGGTTTAATTTGAGACTAAGGTCTTTCTAAGTCAGGAGCTAAACTTCTTTCAATAACGGTGATAGAATGGAACCGACTAGGCTTGAGTGTACCCAAAACAAAAAAATATATTTGAAATTTACTATTACTTGTATAATGATTTGTGTCAATGTAAAAATGAAACTGGTTTGTTTACTTCTCTTAGACTTGAACATCGTCCTACACAATGGCGTTTATTCATAGACAGCTTAAAAGTGTCGCTCTGCAATACAATTAAATATCTATCTTTGCCTCTTGCACATTTGGTACAGAAAAGAGAAGACTATGATATTGTCATAGAACTTCTTTCTGAGGGGAGGAGAATTCCTTTTTCTAGTGTGGCTTGCGGTCAAATACTCATTCTTAACAATTGTTTGATCATAGTTTAAATAAAATTTAATATGCTTATATAAGTTTTATATTATGGTGAGAAATAAACGAATTCCTAATTTTTGGCAAATTAAGAATTACGAGATTTTTTCAAAGGTTGATTTCAAAGGTTAATTTTCAAAGGTTGATTTCAAAGGTTTAAAACCTGATTATACTGAAAGTTTTTATTCTTATTAGTGACTGATATATATGAGCAAAAGTTTTGCTCAAAAAAATCTGCCCTAAAAACACTAATTCATGTATTTTTTTTTAAGTTTTAACATGTTTTTTTGTTGATAACGAGTAAAAATTAATAAACGAGAAGGAGAGGTTTTTAATTAGTCTGAGGTGGGTGGGAAGAATTTTCGAAAATTAATGGTCGTCTTTTGCCGTTTAATAAGCACTTATGAGTACATAAATAAATATTAAAAAATCTAAGAAGATAAGACTTTTGTTATATTGCGTTTTGCTTTGATTTTTTTATGTTTGTTTTTGCTTTATATTAGTATTCGTACTAATTGTAAACAACCATAAAAATACAGTTGACGACATTTTCATTTTAGAATATATATTGTTGTTGCTGTTATTGTTAATATTACCTTTTTTAGAATATATTTTTCTAAATATGATTTAAAATACTGCATTTATAAAAAAAGCAAGGTTACAAATATTCATACAAAAAAAATCTAAAATGTTATCTTTAGCTAAAAAGTAATCATCTCAATTGTAGACTTTTTTTTTTAACCTTGAGATTTAGTTAAAAAAAAAACTTATGATTTAAACAAAAACCTGGAGAAACGAGTAAATGCCAAAAAAACCTGGAGAAACGAGTAAATGCCAAAAAAACTTGGAGAAACGAGTTAATGCCAAAAAAACCTGGAGAAACGAGTTAATGCCAAAAAAACTTGGAGAAACGAGTAAATGCTAAAAAAACTTGGAGAAACGAGTAAATGCCAAAAAAAAAAAACTGTATTATAAGCGTAATAAAAGTACAGAGCAAGGTAATAAAAGCACAGAGCACACTTAAGAAACAAATGCTAATTGCGCATAAACTAATTATAAGTAACGCTATTTTTTATAAATTTCTTAAAGTTCATTAATACAAGAAAATGAAAAAAAAAAAAAAAAACAATTTCTAACGACAAAGTCTAAAGTAGCAAACTTTTCATACTTTGCAAGTGGGTTGGACAAAACATTGTAAAGCAGACAATCTATTATTTAAACATGTTCTTACATTAAACTCTCAAAAAAAAAATAACAATCCCTCATAAGTTACACTCCCGTACACCCATACACCATTTTTAGTTCGAATAATGTTTGTTGATACCCTCGCGCCATTTTTAGTCGGTATGTTGAATGTCAAAGTTTAAGGACGTAAACAAACGAGGTTTGACTTCTGAACTTAAACAAACAGCAATCGATTAGTTTCCTACAAACTGAAATAGCAATGTTCCATAACCTACCGCTATTAGAACGTTGTCAGTAATCATATTTTATCAAAATTAAACAGTCGCATAAGAGTTTTTGTTCATTTTTTATATATTTTTTTTATTTTTTGTTAAGATTTTAAAAAAAATTCATCAACAGTTTAACAACAATTGAAAATTGTATTGAAAAAAAATTCATTAAGGTTTTCGTTTGTTTTTTAATCTTGTCAAATCTATTCTTTTTATTTCCTTAACTATGTTATTTTTTTAGTTTTATCATTTGTTTTTAGGCATTTAATGACTATTTGTTGTTAAGATCTATTTTTTAGACTTTGATTAAAATCATGATTCTATTAAACATTTGCAATAGCTTATAAAAAGGTGCTACACCATGATCAAAACTTTTTAATAAAATTATAATTTTTTTAAACATTTACAATTACTTAAAAAAAGATGCTACACCAGGCCCGAATATTATTACTTATTAACAAGTTTAAAGTAAATTAAAATGATATTATATATCTGTATTTTTGCTCATATAACCAATGGAATTGGATATGGATAAGCATAAAATATTGATGAAGCAATAAATTCTCAAACAATAAAATACAACAGAATATCGACTAGACTACCACTAAATAAAAATAAATAGCACTGTCAAACCTGCATGAATATTCCTAGCCAAAAGCATTCCAAAAAAAACCCAGTAGTCTACCCGCGAAAATGGTTATAGTATCTTAGAAACTTACTCATATTAGGCAACTTCCCTCCAAAATTATATTTAATTAAATTTATTTATATAATTAAAGGAAGATAGTTTTGAACGAAAATAATTTAGTGAAATTAATTTTTGAAACTGAAATTTTTTTACTACAAATAGAAACACAGCTTTTTATTAAACAGATTATGTGTGTACCTGTACAGATACACACATAATCTGTTTAATAAAAAATTTAATTAAATGAGTCATGGTTAAGTTAACAGAAATGTGCAGTAAGGAGTCGTCCATAAACTACGTACGCTTTTTTTTCGCCAACGCACCCTCCCCCCCCCCCCCCCCGCAATATCCGTACGCTTATTTGAGTACTCTCTACCTCCCTAAAAGTACCTACACTTTTAACCTACTAACCCAACATTTTATGATATTTTTTTTACTTTAGTGTCTCCATACTTTTATAACTGACCGACTGCCCCTTATCTCAGAAACGAAAATTTGCAGACCTCCTCTTCCTCTCCGAACGTACGTACTTTATGGACGATCCCTAATAAAATATTTTTGCAACTTAATTCAGAATGATCATCAAAACGCCTGCGTTTCCTGTTGTATTTCAACGCCATAATACTTATTAGGCAATTTAATCAAAACATTTTGTTGCGTAAACATAAAGTGTTTATGTTAATAAACATAAATAAAAATTATATTTATCAATTACGAAAACCAAGAACAAATATAAAAAATTATTAATACATTAATAGTTGTATAAAAAAAGGTGAATAAATGACCAAGCGAGTTTGTGATTTTTGATGCTGAAATGATAATTTATTAGGTACTCTCTAAAAGTAAGCATTTCGAGCTCCTTACTTTTAGGGGGATTTTACCAAGAATGACCTCACCCCCAACCCCCACAGAGTTCGAAAAAATTGCGAACAGATAAAACTTTTTTTTAAGGTAGGAAATTATATTAAAAACAATGATTTGTTATACGATTTTCTAACATAAAGGTATAATTTTCTACTTTAAAAGGTAGAAAACTACTCCTTACTAAGGGTATATCACATATCCTACCTTGAATAGAAGTTTCTACCTTTTTTTAGTGGGTAGATTGAGAATCTACATATAGATCTTACTTTAAATAATCAGTAGAAAACTGCATGAAATGATATATGTGCTAACGAAGTATAGAAAATAGTAATTAAAAAAAACAAAAATTTGGCTATAAAAAACGAATTTTCCTTATACATTATTAACGCGTATACTTGTGTTATACCATTTTTTTTTTGGTTTTATTTTTTTAAATTTAGAACACTATCTAATAGAGAATAGCAAAACTTGTTTTTACTTCATAAACACTTAAAGAACTTGAGAAAAGTTCACTATCCGGCATATCCGGCAAAAATATCCGGTACACCTCTATTTTTACGAACCTAATTAATGATATTATCGTTGTGCTCAATTTTGCATTACTGGATTAAATTACATCACATGCTGAGTTCTTGTAATGTTGTCGAATTCATCATCTTAAATTGTTTTTCACAAGCTTCTTTTTTAAGAAATAGTATGAGTTTGGTTGCACTTGGCTGAATTTTTTCAATTTTGTCAATACTGCTTTAGATATCAATACCAACTTGTACAGCGTACTCAAGATGTAGACAAACATTGTGTATCTTCATCATTTATATAAAATTACTTAAAGGTTTATTAAATTAAACCAAGTATTGATTTCGTTTTAAAAATTGCTCTATTATTTGAGAAAAGAAATTCTTTTTTTTTTTACAGAAGATGCAACCATGTCTTTACTTTCGACCATATCTTTTCATGTCTTTTTTCAACCAAGTCTTTACTTTCAACAATATGAGAGAGTGTGTTTCGAGAGAGCAATTTCGAAATTATATAAACTAGCAAACTAATTTAATTTTATAAGGAAGACTTAGCAGGCTATATTAACTGTATGTATAAAATATTATTTGAAAATTTAACAACAGAAGTGAAATTTATGTTTGTCTACTGAACAGTAATTTTTTGTACAGTTACATATAAACAATGAAATTAAAAGCATGAAAAAGTATTGAAGTCAAATATGTTACCCAAATAAAAAAAAGAACAAAATCAGTTATCATGCTATGAATATTTTTGTTATAATAAAATGTGTTTCTAAACAAGATTTCTAAGTATGTTTCTCGTCAAATGTAATGTCTATGTTCTATAAAGCATGGTCAATACAAAGTTTATTGTACAAAATTGGATAGAAAAATCATTTTTTTTTTTGCTATTATTATTTGGCAATTACTCTATTTCACTTTTATTATTCAATACGTTTTTTGACATTTGTTTTGATTTAAACTTACGGGCAAAAGCCTCTCTTTCAAAATTTGCGAATCAGATCTGCCCATATCTCTGCCTATTTTGAGCCTGTATAGGATTTTAAAATATGCGCGCCGGCGCTTATCTATGGCAGCCAGTTGCAGCAAACGTATTACACACACTAATACCATTGAATTTATATGTATAAATTCAGTACTAATACTATACTATTTCTTTAATTTTACTTCACATGCTCATTTCTGTATATTTTGTGTGTATAGTGTTCATCATTTAAAAGTAAGAACTATTAATTAAAGATATATATTTATTAAATTCATTATGTTTTAGTAAAAATAATAGGGATGTACTGAAGCTAAAATTTTGCCGAAGCCGAAGCTTCGGCCGAAGCCACTTTGCCGAAGCCACTTTGTTGAAGCCGAAGCTTCGGCACTATATTTGCTTAAAATTTAATCAGCATTCAGATCAGCAGGGTTGTAAAACAAAAAAGGTACCAAAACTAAGGTCCTTGACTAATAATGTAGGAAAATCGTATAAAAATAAGGTTGCCAGTCATGGTTGCTGTCCCAGGCAGGGCAAAAGCTCTCAGCGCCCCTGTTTGAAAGTTTCTCATTATGTCGTTTCTGATACTTGACCGCACCGAGCGTTTTTTTTTTAAACTTAAGCTTTTTTGAAACATTCTCCCCAAATTTTCCTACTTCAAGTTCTACTTTTTCTGTGTGCAAACCATATTAATGTTATATAGCATCTTTTCATGTGCTGTATTTTTTATTTTTATTTTTAATGCACCTTTGTTAATAGAAGTTGATAAAAATCTCTGAGCATTACAAGAATAAATTTATCTTATGCACTTGATCACTCTTTCTTTAAATAAACACTTTTAGCTGATCTAGTTGTATCTACAACTTAAAAAATCTTACAAACACACTTTATCTTTTTATTGCTATTTATTTCAATATCTTTTTTTACTTCTCTGTATTCATTAAACGAACAATTTCTAAACCAAAAAAAAGATCAAGTTAAGACCATTTTGTATTCCACTACAACTGTTGTGAACCTGCTGCTAAAAAAAAGTACAAATGATAGATTTCTCTCTAACTTCTTTTTTACACACTTTTAAGTATTCTTTTTTTTTTGTTAATTATTTTTAACTTTACACTACATAACATTTTCTTTAGCTTCTTTTAATCTTTTACACTCTGAAATCTCAGTATTCACTCTTCTTCTGTCTCTGTAATGGATAAATCTGCATCAGTATCTGAAATCAAGTATTAACTATCTGTGATGAAAGCTTTTATAGTAATCTAACAACTCTGTAGAGTGAGCTTTAAATAAAATAATAAATAGAATACTTTATAATTTTTTTATTTATAATTATATTATTATTTACTTTATATTTATAAATAAACAGGGACTAAGCAGGCTGATATTTATTTGATTTAAATTGTTTATTTAATTTAAATAAATTTTGGTGATAAATATAAGAGCTCAAAGTAATCAAAGCTTCAACCTTTAATTTATTTTAAATAAAATTTAAAAGTCTTCATAATATCATAAGAAGAAGCCAGAATATAGGTTTACATGTTTAATATATAAATTCAATTTAGAAGTATTCATAATGTTAATAAAAGAAAAAGGATAATTATTATCATTGTTTTTCTTTTTCTTTTAATTTATCTAGTTTTTGTTGACATTTTTTTTCTTTTTTTATTCTCCTCATTTATATTTCATTTGCTTTTCTTCCTTTTTTGTTGTTGCGAACTTTATGTTTTTTATGTGTCACTCCATTGACTAGTTTGGATCTATATTAGTGGCACCTAACCAATTTCTGTAAATTTACGATGAAAATTTGTAAATTTTTATTAATATGGTTTAATAAAATTTAAAAAAATTAAACATACACACAATTTAAAATAGTAACAACGTATCTTTAATCTTCCTTAAAGAGAGAATATTAAGGTTTATAGGTCAAATGTTGAAACCAAATTTTGTTCTATTTGCGGTAATCCCACACAATAATTAATACGAATTCATTACATAATACAAATTAAGGTTTTAAAAACATTTAATTTGTTTTAAATTATAAGGTTTTTATTCTGCATAGAAATGCTGATTCAGTTAATCTAAAGTCACACTTGGAAGCTTTCAAAGTGTATGAGGACCTTCCCTAATTTTATTATTACTTTCAAAATATTTTTACTTATTTATTTTTACCCCCTCCATAACAAGACACTTGGGAGTAAATAATACTAAGTATATGGTATAGACCACAACTTTAACTTTGTAGTCCTGAATTTATAACTTAATTAGACAATGGCAATTAGCGTATTTTTATAACTTGTCCAACAGTAGCTTAGAACTTTAATTACTTAAAATTTTTTGCCGAAGCCAAAGATTCGGCAAAAAATTGACCTGGCTTCGGCCGAACCGAAGCTTCGGCATGCCGAAGCCAAAGCCGAAGCTTCGGTACATCCCTAAAAAATAATAACTTTTGATATACATTTTATTAATATTTAATCAGAAATAAACCAAAAAATTAATAAAACAAGTGAATTACTAACTAATTACTAATTTTTTGAAAAAATATTTTTATATTTTTTATATTTTTATATTTATATATTTATAAAGTATAATCTCTCTAATTTATGGGGAATATAAAAATCTCTCTAATTTATGGGGAATAGCATTTTATGGGGAATATAAAAATATTCTTTTCAAAGTAACGAATAGAAATCAAACAAACAAACAAATAGTAGTTCTTAGGCCTAAAAAAATAAATATTATGTGTTTTCAACTTTTAAATTTGAAAAAAAAGTCAGTAATTGTAGATTGACTTTAATGAGCTAGTAAATTCATGTCAAAGACACGATTTATATCTTTAAGAGCCTTTGTTAAATTATCTCCAAATTAGTTTGCTTTTTCTTAAATTAGTCTAGCCATCTTTCTGAAATTTGAAAATTATTGAAGCATAGCTCTATTGCAAAAACATAAAGCTTTTTATTTTACCAGCAAGCCACTTATTGGTCCATTTTCACCTCTCATTCGTTTGAACCATTTAAGTATAGCTTTGTTTACTAATTACGAATTATACGGATCAACTTTCATCCGTTTAGTCAAATTTCCTTGAAAAAAAGCGTCAAAGATTTTATCTTTATTTTTTTTACTGGTTGATAGAGTGTTTAATAAAATATCAAAAAATTTCGAAACCTTTATATTTGTTTTTCCTTCCTTCAATTCCATTAGAGTTTTTTATTTCCGCATTATATTGTTTTCTTTATGTCTCTTTGATGCCATGATTAAAAATGTTCAAAAATTTCGATTTATAGAGAGAATCTTTCTGACGGGTCTAAAAAATCCATTCGAATTGTGGAGCTTTTCGAATTATTGAGATTTGAATTATAGAAAGTTAAATGTAAGAGTTTCTTAAGCGCATTTCACGGTGACTTTGCATTTAATCGAATTATGGAGGTTTTCAAATTAAGAAGATTCGACTAAGAGAGATTGTACTGTATTATTATTTTTAAACATTTTAGTCAAAATCCTTAGAATATCTGAAAGAACAACGAAAAGATTGTCCGAAGCACAGCATAAAAGAAAGCGAGAAGAAAAACAAAACGAAGCTAAAAAAATCTTTAGTTCACTAACATAATATTTGGAAAAAGCAATACCATCAGAGACGAAAAATGCTTGTAGTAGCCAAAAATTTAAGTAGTGAAATTTCTTCTAATAAAAATGAAAATGAATTATTAGCAGAAAATACAAATGACAATATTATTAGTAACGATAAAATAGGAGATAATACAGATTACAAATATCAACTATATCACAGGAAACGCTTGCAGTAGTCTAGCAAATCCAACTAGTGATTTTTTTCCGAAAACACAAATGCTAGTGAAAATATTGCAGTTACAATATTTGCACGAACACTTGTGTTTAAATAAAATATTCTGTCTATAACTAAATAAACCAGCTTGCTGGCCTTTAGCGCTTACCAATAAAATGGTAGATATTTTAACCAAAAAATATATAATCTACATATCCTATTCAAAATATATAATCTACATATCCAGAAAAGAAATTGAGAAGATCTTTTTTAAAGGTTTATTTCTATAGAAAAATGCCAAATAGTGAAAAATTTAAAAGTGAGTGGTTAATCTATTTTCCGAAAAATAATGCCGTACATTGTTTCTGTTGTAAATTATTTGGCAAACAAGAAATAAAATTAGTTAATGAGTGCTTCAACGATTGGCGATACACATCTGAAAAATTATCTCGTCACGAAAAAAAATTGATGCACATCGAATATTAAGTTGGAAAGAATTGGAATTATATTTAAAAAGAAAAACTACAATTGATAATAATATGCAACGGTATTTTTCAGGGAGAATGTTCATTACTTGAAAAGTATCACGTTTCACAACAAGAAATTTTGCAGCCCACTAGCACATTATGTGTGTAACGATCTCTTAAATATTTGTGGTGATAGGTTGTTGGATTGGTACATAAGTAAACTCAAAATGGCAACAATTACTCTGTCTCCCTTTTCCGAAAACTTGGGGCAAAGTGAGACAGATTTTATTTGAAGAAAAGACTAAGTAGAAATGTAATTTTCAATAAAAATTAAAGCAAACTTTGATAAATTCGATCTGATTAAATATAAGAACGCAAATAAAAACACAAAGGTATCATTTTATAATGTAATTTTTCCTTTTAAATCAAAAAGCATGATAGGAAAAAATATCAATCAAAAATGTAAAATAACATAAAATCAAAATCAAAAATAATATCAATAAAAAAAATGCATTTGCAAAGTTTCATGTTAGTCAACAAATTTGAATAAAATCTATACACTTAAAAAGCAAACATCGTTTAATGTATAGTCGTCGTGTACCCAAACAATACATACGCAACAAGCTATCCAGTCGATTATTGCACCATTTCCCTTGAAAAACTGGACAAAGCCATTCATTTTCATTGTTTACATCTTTTTCAATCAAGCATTTCATTAGTTTTCTTTTCTTTTTGATCTTTTTTATATTTCTCCATTGCTTACTATATTCACGGTCGTATATCTTACATTTTTAAGGGGGAAATTAAGAGGCCGGTTTTGAAAGTTTTAAATGCAAAATACGCTAAAATATTATTTTTAAAAATATTCTTCTTTCTGAATTTACTAATTTTTAAAGAATTTATATTGAAAATGGTCAACAAATGTGCTGCACCAAAATGTACATCGGGACTTTAGCAACAAACACAAACAAATTGCGTCTTTTCATTTTCCAACAGACCAAAACTTAAATCAACTTTGGATACGATTTGCTAATCGTTCAGCTTGGACTCCAACAAAATATTCTGTTTTATGTAAACTTCATTTTTAAGATAAATATATACTTAGAGGTGATAAATGCACACTGAATTAGCTTTTAAAACCTGTTCCTTCTAAGTATTCTTGTGAACTTTTGCAAAAAAAATCATTTTTGCCAGTTTTAAAAACTTCTCAAAGTCCTCCTAAATTGAGAGTATTTCAAAAAGATCAGTTAGAAATATTTAGAGATCAGTTAGAAATATTTAGAATATAAGAATGACACAATTACAAATATACATAATTTGAATGAAGCAGTTGCACCACCAGGGTTTCAATTTAAACGGTTTGAAAAAAGTGTTGTATTTTATAATATAGTATTTAATGAACAGACATATTTTCCAACTATAATAGAATCAATAACAGTTGATGTAGACCTAAATGTACGTTTGCAATACAAAGAAACACTGCTTCCATTGCCAAGTTGGTTTGTTAAAGGACATAATGCAAAACTTAATAAAATTAGTATGCTAGAAAATGTTCCTTCTTATATGAGAAACTACACATTAGAAAATCATGATACTATTTTTGATGAAATTAAAGATAGAGAGCTTTATCAACCACAAGGCAGGCCACCATACTCAGCAGAGATGATTCGATATGCTTTACTTTTACGATATACATTTTTACAGGCATACAAACTGCTACTTAAAAAGCTCCCTGTAACCTTCAATATTTTTATAAAATAAAGTTCAACAAGGAGGTTTCGATTCTATAAAAGCTTTAAAACTTCTATGTGAAAAAGGAAAAATTTCTCCTGATTGTATTATGATTATAGATGAAATGTATTTATAAAAAGGAGCACAATATCAAGAAGAGAGTATGTTGGTGCCGGCGAAGAAGGCAATCTTGTACAAAGGAATTGTTGCATTCATGACAATAGGACTAAAAGAATCTATTCCTTTTATAGTTCAAGCAATTCCAGAAGTCAAATTCTCTGGGAAAAAAAAAAAAAAAAAATCACAAAAAATAGCTGACAATCTTAAAAATCTATTAGGTGCTGGGTTCACTGTGCGTGGTATAGTTACAGACAATCATTCCACTAACATTAATGCATTCTCATCATTAGTTACAATATTCAAGTCTGAATCAAAGTATTTTATTATTCACCCACAGAATCATGGAAAGAAGACATATTTGTTTTATGATAGTGTGCATTTAGTCAAAAATTGTAGAAATAATTTATTGAATGGTAAAAAATTTGTTTTTCCAGACTTTAAATACCATAATGCATATATCAATATTGATTTTCCATCAGGATATATTAGTTGGGATGGTTTATTTAAGATTTGCCATAATGATAATGATCTGAAAGGTAAACTTAGAAAAGCTCCAAAGCTTACATATGAGGCATTACATCCTGGAAATAATAAACAAAGTGTACCACTTGCATTAGCAATTATACATGAAACTGCAATTGCAGCTTCAAAAAGCTACTATCCAAATCAAAAAGATGTTTCAAGTTTTTTAACACTTGGTGGACTTGGAAGGTTATCACCAAATATTATTGGAAATGCTATTGTATTAGGAGACAATGAAATGATTTTTTACTAAGTTCTGGCTGATTAGATCAGTCAGTGGTCTCTTTCACCTGCATTCACCCTCGCAACTCAAACTACATCAGCATTTGTAAATATCTTACATGCTCAAGCACTGCGTGTTGAGGAGCTCCTGAATGATGGATATGATTACATAATGACAGCTCGTTTACAAAGTGATCTAATTGAGAGGCGTTTCTCACAAAACAAGCAAATGAGTGGGGGAAAATTTCTTGTAAGTTTAAGAGAAGTTTTAAATTTAGTAAGAATTTTGTCATGTCGTTCTTTAATTAAGGATCATATAAACTTCTGGGAAGAAAATCTAATACCAGATATTCATCCTTCCTAGACAATACTTGATGAACTGTTTGAAAATCGAATAGAAGAAATTATGGAAAGTTCCCTTGACTATAAAAGTCCAGAAGTGGCAATAACTATAGCAGGCTATGCTGCAAAAAAATTGTCAAAAAAGTCTAAATGCGAAAATTGCAAAGCATGTTTGGAAGGTGGAGACATTTGTCTTGAATATAATTCTTATCTATCTCTCTTGTCACGTGGTGGACTATTTGTTCCATCCAAACAGCTTGCAGAATTTGTTTGCAGTGTATTTGCTATTTTGGGTTTAATTGAGAATGAAATTTCATCTCTATCAATTCCAGTTTTCGTGGTTTTCACAAACTTTTTGTGAAAATCACGAAAATTGGGGAATCACAAACAAAAGTTCTTGTTAATGTATTTTTTAATAACAAACAAAAAATATCAAAGGATTCGGTTTCCAATAATAACTTAAAAACATTTAAAAAAAGGCAAAGAAAAAAGTGAAATCAAAATTGCCAATATGCTAGTTGCATAGCATTTGTTTATATAGTTTAATAAAATTTACCTATTTTTTGATTTCTTTGAACTACTTCTTGATATTTTTTTTAAAGCGTTAAAATATACATAAATACAGATATATATTATATATAAATATAATATACATAGATATAAATGTATATTGATTTGAATAGTTTCTGTGACAATTCTCCAACAAATATTACACAAATGTCTTTAAATCTTTGATATCTATTTTATCTTAAAGAGTATATATATTAAAAACAACTGCCACTTTTACATTAAAGAACTTTAAGTTAAAAATTAAGAATAAAGTTGCTTTTTAAAAATATAATATTCTGCGCAGCCATTTTTTCAGTAAAAATCGGCCTCTTAATTTCCCCCTCAAAAATGTAAGATATACGGCCGTGAATATAGTAGGCCTAATTTAATTTATTGTCATTGTTCTTTTCCAGTAATTTTTTTTTCTTATTGTTCTTTTTTTTTTTCCTATTGTTTTTATTTTTCTGATTGTTCTTTTTTATAAAATGATGATAGCAAGTTAAACTTGCCGAATTTATAAACTTGCTATCGTAAACGTTTACTTTGACGATTTTTTAAGTTTATAAACTTGCTTTCATTAACGTTTAGTTTGACGATCTTTTTCAGTAACTAGCGTTGTCGCACTTTTCCCGTAAATGTGAAGTTATATATTTCTTAAATATCTTTGAAACAAAATAATCTGACATAAAAAAAAGAATGGAAGCTGAAAGATAACAAATAAATGATTACAAACTCAATAATATGTTTGTTCTGTGGTAAAAAATGGCAGCGTACGTGGATTTTTTCCACTCACACACACAAAAATTAATTTTGATTTTTTAATCTAATTGATGCAACTCGAAAGCTTTAAACCCACTTTTTTGTGTCATATTTTAGAAAAAAACTGATGGAAGTTATTTTGAAACATTAAAAAAACATGAAGCTTTTAATATAATAAACCAAAATTACTGCAGCATTTCAAAAAAAATCTGTGCAATGCTAGTAAGCCTAAATATCTCACTTTGCCCCGGTGTCTCGCTTTGTCCCAGATTACCCTAATGGCAGATCACATAAAACACGTACAAAAATTAATCGCTTTAAAGAACCACATGCCACATTACCTGGGAAATCGCTTTCAAAATGAAATAATCACTATCCTTGCAAATCAAATTAACAAATATATATTAACATCATTAAAAGAAGTAAAATATTTTTTAGTCATTTTAGACTGTACGCCGGATGCTGGACATGTCGAGCAAATTACAATGATTTTCAGATATGAACATACTAAAAATAAAAAGTTAAAGTAAGAGAAAATTTCATTGGCTTTTATCAAGTTAAAAAAAGTACTGGAGAATCTTTTTATGATTTCTTAATTCAAAAATTAAACTATCTTGAACTAAATATTAACTTCATGAGGGGCAGGGATATGACAATAGTTCTAATATGTCCGGAAAACATATAAGATTGCAAAAATTAAATTTGGACAATTATCCACGAGCTTTGTTTATGCCATACAACGCACATACTTTAAATTTGGTGATTAATGCTACAGATAAAGTTTCGTTTCCAACGGTGGATTTTTTTAGTACTGTATCGGCAATATATAATTCTTCAGTGGTTCACCATTTAGATGGCAAGTTTTAAAGAAAAATGTAAAATTTTTAACATTGAAACAGGTTAGGGAAACTCGGTGGGAAGCAAGAATTAAAGCGATTAGACTACTGCGACAAGAATTAGATGAAATTTACGATAGTCTTATAGAAATAGCTGAAGAATGTTCAACGCCAACAGTTCGACATAAAGCTGAATGTTTGGCAATGAAAATTAAATCTTATAAATTTATTTGTTTAATAAATATATGGTAAGAAATCATTGGAAAAGGTAGATGTCATTAGTAAAATGATGCAAAAAGTTTTTTGGAATATCAGTTCATGTGCTGAATTAATTACGGAAGTTTTGAAGTTTTTCAAAAGCATTAGAAATGATAAATGTTTCAAAAATTATTTGAATATTTCTAATGAAATTTGTAAAGCAGTTGACACAGAACCAGATTTCCCTGCTGAAATTAGTGCTTATCGCCGACGTCACCGAAAACAATTTAATTATAAAGGAGAAGAAGATATTCAATTTACTCCAAAATAAAATTTTCAAATTAATTTTTATTATATAATACTAGATACAGCTATTTTATCTCTTACCACCCGTTTTGAAATTTTGTCAAATTTTGAACAATGTTTTGGATTTCTCTGCAAATGTATTGATATGGAAGATAAAGAAATTAAAAAAAGTTGTTTCGATCGTCATAATAAATTTAAAGATGGTGAATCCTGTGATACCAATGGCGTGGAATTGTATAAAGAAATAATTTCTTTGAAAATAATCGTAAAAGACAAAAAGCACCCCGAAGAAGTCCTAAATTTTACAACTTGGAGACGTCTTTTCCAAATGTCGCCACGAGTTCAAAACTTTTTCTAACAATTCCAGTTTCCGTTGCTTCAGGAGAGCGAAGTTTCTCAAAACTAAAAATAACTAAAAATTACTTGAGAACATCCATGACACAAGAACATCTCAGTAATGTTTCCATTATTGCAAAAGAAAGTGATTGATTGATTTGTTAAATATTCAAGAAGCAATTGAACAATTTGCTTCCATAAAATCGCGTCGGTTTAATTTTTAATTTCATTTTCATATGTAAATGCTAATGTTACATGTAAATTTTGTAAATGTAAACTAAAATTAAATTTTACTTTTTATTCCTTTGATATTTGTTACCTCAAAGGGCGGCCATACATACTAGCACGCAGCCGGCCAAATGCCCAGGCACGGCCCTGTTCTGCAAACAACTTTTTATTTATTATAAAAAGTTAAAACAAGCTACCTTAACTCACAAATAATAAAATAATATACACCTTTATTAAGTGGCAAGTATGCTGTAAAGTTTTAACGCAAAGTAAAATAATAAAACTTTTGAACACAATAACATTATTATTGATTTTTTTCAAAGCGAGTTATTGCTTAGTATAGTAAAACAATAACTCGCTTTAGAAAATCGTCTAGGCGGACTTCGAGGTGGCAGTGTAGTTTTCTACATTACTGAATTACAATAATGCTAATTTAATAATGTCACTGAGTCCTTCAAATTAGCTCATAGCTAAATTAGGAAGCCCTAAGACAACTGCTTGATAGTTACCTATTTTAACTTCTATAATATAAAGGAATCTAATGATGGTATTAATCCTTTCAACCCAAACAGTTCTACCGAGAATGATTTCTGAAATATATACCAAATAGCCTCTTTATACAACATATCACTTTAAATGTTGGACTTAATTACCTACAACAGTAATTCTATTTTAAACTTGTCTCTTAATGCGATACTAGGTAATAAAATTATGGGTCACTGAAGAATCACTTGGAGAATATTAGTTTCAGAACCGTTTCCCAAAAGTAAATCTCAATTGTTTAGTTACAACAAAGTTGATTACAATTCAATATCAAAATATATTTCATCAATCAAATCAAAAATAATTATAGCAACATTTATAGCGAAAAAATAATAGTACAACAAAAAAGATTTTCTAATTTTTTAATTTGTTTGAATATATTTTAAAAATTTTCTCGTTTTTATAGGTTTATTATACACAATTGTTCCTGCAAACTCAACATTTGCTAAAGACGTTTACACTTACAGACGTTTGTACACAACGCTATACAAATGACAGAACTAAGATAATCTTAGATCACAGATCCGTAGGAACAGAAATTATATTGGGGGAAGGGGGGAGGGAAACACTACTGGGTAGGTCAAATAGTTGTAGGTCAAACATTTTTATCAAAGGAACTTGCACCGAAAATACGGATAACAAATTAGGATTTTCTATCCTTTTTTTTCTTAAATATCTTAATTTGCAATCGTTTGCTTTTTTTAAAAAACCAACTTCAAATTTATTTATTTCAAAAATTATTAGAAGGGGGGAGGAGGCTTAAATGTCCCTGCTCCCCCTCCCCCCGTTGCTACTGTCCCGGACCATTAAAAACTATAGGCTATAAATCGCTAAGGAATCATCCATAAAATACGCAGCCCTAGATTTATTTTTATAAAAGAAGAAGAAGATCTTAAGTTCTTTTAGGTGATGATCTTCATTAAACTTAATGAGCTATTTTAAAACTTTAAACTTCCTTAGGGATCGTCCATAAATTACGTCACTCATTTTTTGACCTCCCCCTCCCCCTCGTCACAAAATCGTAACACTTAAGAAGAAAGTTTTGTTTAAGTCGTCACAAAACTACCAACCCCCTCCCCTTTATAGCGTGACGTAATTTATGGACAACCCTTTATTATATCAATATTAATTAGTTTTAATTTTTAATTATTTTTAAAAATGATAATTTTATTTAAATTTATTTTTTAAAAGAAAGTTGAGGTCAGCGAGTGGCAAGTTTAAATCATCAGCTTGCTTTTTTTATTTTAAATTTTATTATTTAAAATACTTTAACAAAGCAACTTTATAGCTCTATAGATTTTATATTCTATATATAAACATGTTGTATACCCATTTTCCTTGCACAAACTCAATTTAGTTGAAAAAAAACTTGAAATGTAAAACTAAAATAACACAAGTATCTCAATCATGACACATACGCAAAAAACTTCCCCCCGTTTTTTGATATTTTTAGAATTTTTAGTCTTTTTAAAAATATTTTCGCTTGTTAAAAAGTGTATAATATTTTTAAATATATTCCTATATAATCTCTATAAAACTTCACAAGTATATTGTATTTTAAAAAATCTTTAAAAATTTTAAAAATAAAGTTGTCAGTGGTATGACTCCGATCACGGCTTTTTGTTTTGGAGTTCTGGGCTCTAAGCACTCAGCCACACTGGCACATGGACATACTAACGTATGATACTATACAATTATTTTTTTAAACAAAAATAAATGCTATAGATAAAAATTAAGGTGAGGTTGACGCAATGTTTTCATGTGAAAGTAAAACTGTAAAACTTGATATATATTTTAGTATGTTTTAACATTACATAATTTGAAGTATACGTACGTCAGATATTTGCATACACTTTCATTCACGTTTTTTTATAAAAAAACTTTTTCTCGCCATTACCTCGGTTACAATGGCTGCCAAGAGTTCTGTGTCAAACATGCTCGAAAAGGCACTACTAACACTACTATTATTAACTTTAGCATTATTATATATATTGCAATCTTTTTAATTGTTCCGTAAAGGCTGAAATATTTAAAGCAAAAAAAAGCACATTAAAAACAAATAATATAAAAATCTCAGAACAACCCAAAACTCGTCTGCAAATATATTAACAAATAACTAAAAATTAAAAACAAAGTTTGTTCTCTCAAATATACTTCGGCAAGAATTATTGAAGCTCTTCTAATATAATTGATCTTCTGAACTTTCAATTTAAGTCTTGAATTTTGTTTGGTATTGAAAGCTCTAAATATTTTAAATCGTTTAATAAATTAAGCTTATTGATGAAATTTATCACAGATTCGTCAAAGCGTTTGATTGTATACCTCACAATAGACTGATGTAAAAAACAAGATCTTTCAGAATAAACAGCAAACAAATTAAAAAGATATTGGCCGATGCCTAAAAAGCTCTACTAAAGAGCGTGATTTGAGATTTATTTTTTATAATTTTATCAAGTAGAGCACACATTTTCAAACAGTTAACCTAAGCCCTCACAAGTTCTTGGGATGCTAAAAAAATACATTCACTTTTATTGATGAAAATATCGCTCTCAAGTTATATAAAGTGATTATAAAACCGCAACTTAAATATGCAGTGTCTAAATAGACATTGCATACTTAAGGTGTGATCAAATAAGGGGTCCTAGTTTAAAAACTTAAATTTAAGACATCCTTAAGTTTGGAGTTTGAGTACATACATCGAATCATTTAGGGAAAAAGTAATGCTACATTGACTAAGGGTTTGAGGTAAAGACAGCGATAGGATTAGAGTTAGGAGAAAATTTAAAAGGTGTTATAGACCATTTGCAACTATGAAGAAAAGAAAAAAACTTTATTTAGATTTTTTACTAGACTTACATATTGTTACTTCCTCTGTAATAAAATAGATGAATGTCTTAAATATATCAAAACTTTCTTCGCTTTAAATATTAATATTTATGCATAAATATAAGAATAACTTGCTGCCAAAAGTATTTTCTGATATTTTACATTAATTTTTTCGCAAAAAAATAACTTTCGGTCAAATACCAACCATAACTATCACTTGAGCAGAGTAAAATCGCAAGTGTCAAAATTCTCAATTATTAGCCAAGGCCCATCATTATGGAATCAATTGAAAAATAACAGTTTAAAAAATTTGAAAAGCACTTTCTCTTTTAAACGACAAATGAAATTGCATCTCTGTAAATTCTGACATATATATAAGAATGTTCGTATATGTGTGTGTGTGTGTGTGTGTGTGTGTGTGTGTGTATGTGTACATACACATAGGTATGTATGCATGAATCAGTTTTTAACGAATATACAAATTTTTTAATGCATTTTTTGTTTCTGCTAAAAATACTTGGCTTTAACTGTTAAATTGGGTAAAGTCTAAAGTTAAAGCGAGAAGGATTGGCATATTCATTAATTATGACTCTGCATTGCACATAAATTATGATAAATATTAATACTATCATTGCAATTAGTTCACTCGGGGGGAAGCAAGGGTGTTAATGAATGTTGACGTAACTTTATAGGGGTTGGGGTCAAAAAGAAAGTCTGGAAGTTCGACGAAGGGGAAGAGGAGATAAAAGTTAACATAAATATTTGTTTTTAGTTTAACTTCATAAAAAATATTATAGCCTGACGTCATCGGTACCAAAGAAGACCCTGAATTTGACCCTTAAGCATTTTAAAAATGACTCGTAAGGTTTCTTCAGGGCATTAACCTTGAACTACCTTACCGTGGGGTAATCAAACACCTTTTTTGTAGCTTTTTTTAAAATAAAAAAAAACTTGTAAAAAATTTTAAAAAATGATAAATGTTCTTTTAGTACTACACTAAATCTTTCTTAGAGGAATGTTGGATTTAAGAAAAAATAAAAAGCAAAGAATTTATGTTATTATATTTTTAACGTTTCACTTTTTCCTTTTGTTTACCATAAGATTTTTTATCAGCAGCTTCTTTTAGCTTTATATACATCTCGGAACTTGAAGGCATATCATAATCAATAATTTCTTTTAAAGTATTCAAATTTAATTTAGAATTTCTTTTCTTTCTTTCTATATTCAAGGAGTCATTAAGTAGTGTACTTTTTATTTTAGTAGCATCCTTGTCTATAGTGGCCTTCTCGGCCTTGAGGAGGTGACTTAACAAAAAAAAAAAAAAAAAAAAAAAAAATTGATTAGCTTTTGTTTTGATTGAGATTTAGAAACAGAAGATTCTGTTGCAACATCTTTAAGTGAAACATTTTTTTCAGTAATAACAAAACAGTAATCATCAAACCAACCAGATTTTGTACGATTATATCGTTCACCAATTGGACATCCAAGTTTTCAAGTGTCTATTAAACGTTCAGCTTTATACATTGAGCATGGAGGTAGAAATTCACCATTAGCAGCACATACAAACATTATAGACGCTGATGACTTTGATGTATTTATAATTCTTTCAGCATGTTTAGTGCTTTTCCGGAATATCGTTTGTTATGACTTTGGGTTATCAGAAAGATAAGTTTCATCATAGTTTACTATGTTTTGTAGCAGAACATTTTTTATAGTATCTTCTAAATTGTTAAAAAATCTATTTACAGAATCACATGAAGTTGCAAAACACTTTCTACAAATATTTTGACACGCTCGATAAGACAAAAGACTTTTATGCCGCTCTAAAAATGATCTTATCCAATCATCACCAGGCAAATTTCCTTTAAAACTTGGGCAGTCTCTTCAGATTTATTAAGAGAATTTTTTATAATTAATTTGAGGTTTATTTTATGAAATGCATAGCCAAAATCACTAAAAGTTGCAATGTATTGTGCAATAGACATCTCCTCGTTTGGTAGCAACGAACTCTTTCGATCAACCACACTACTTTTGCGCAAAACACTAATATGACACCTGAAAGTATGGTATACTACAGAAAATTCAAAATTCTAAGAAATTTTTAACTACAATTGCTAACCCATAGTGCTTCCAGTTAATAGTTTTTACGGAATTCAATGAATCTATACCGTGATATAATTAACTTGTTGTCGAATATTTATTTTCTTTTAACTTACAATTACAATTTAAACTTTCTTAAAGTTACTTTATTTATTTTTAGCTTGAAAATGAACAAATCATTAATACTAATTGTTTTATTTGTCTTTTTAAATTAATATGTTAACGGGTGCGCATTACCCCATGAAGTGCTCGACTACCCTATGCTACGGTATTTAATTAGATTTTGTAATATCCACGTCATCTCCAAAAAAACTACACATAGCGACCTTTCAATTATAAATTTTCTATTCTTCAAGTCGGCTCACGACAGTAATGATTATTGATGGGGGAAAACATTAGACAGCATCTTTTTACTTAGAAGTTCTGAAGGAAAAGCAAGTAAGTGACGAAGGATAAACCTGAAGTAATAATTTAAATAGACCTTTAATAATAATTTAAGTTTATCCTAATAAAATTTTACGATAAACCATGTTAAAATGTTTTACCTGCAAAGTAACTTACCATTATTTTTTTTTCAGTGTTGCACCCAAATTTTCTAAATACTCATAAATGATTTTCTAAATACTCATTAAACAAAAGTTAGTCGTTGTTCTCAATTATAATTATATCTTAAACAATGTTAGTTTCTAAATGAAATAACAATAAGTGTAAACAACAACAATATAAAACAATATAAAAACAATATAAAAACAAGAAGTGACTAATGTCACTATTTCTACATCCCTTTCCATGTTTTTAAGTGTCAATGAATATAAACATAATTTCTGGGTTCATTTTTTAAAATCATCTAATGTCAAAGATTTTCCGGTTTCTGGTTAGTAGAATTTCTTGGGGATACGTAACCTGGATGAACGTTTCAATGGTTGATCTCCGACGACTTCAGTATTCAATAAGGGTGGCATTGCTAGGTGCGGCGAGCTTGTTGATAAAGAAGCTGGCATCAACGGTAAGGGTACTGGAGTTGTTGGTAGAGGTAGTGGTGGTACTGCTGGTGCTAATGAAGGAGGCGGTAGCAATACTTTAGATGGTGCTAGTTCCGGTTGGGATGGTGTGACTTTGTTGCTACTTTCTGGGACATACTCTGTAAATGGTGTTGGCAAATTGGCAGAGTTATAGTGACTAGAGCTTGTTTTTGGTGGCGTGGTCAATGCAACTTCGGTTTTGTATGATTTTAGTGGGTTGAGGAATTCGCGCAAATATTTTCTATTTCTCAATGCTAGTCGACCTGTTCCGTCAACCTTAATGATGTATTGGTCATTTTCCTTACATTCAACAACTTTTCCACTACGATCCCATTTTTTAGGGTGGTTCCCTACTTGATTTTGTATGAAGACACTGTCTCCTTCATGTAGTGGTGTGAGAAAACGTGTGTGTTCTTGAAGTGATTTAGTGGTCTTTGCATATCTCGTTTGTAATGCTTCTTCTTTTGCAAACCATGCATGTCTCCATGTTTTCGAGAATTGGTTGTTATTAAACATAGGTATTCTGGATTTTATCCTGGGCATGGCGTCGCAAATGGGATGGCCTAATAATACTTGAGCGGGGGATAACTGACAAATAGGGTCTGGTGTGTTTCTTATTGTAAGCATTGCTCTCACAAAAGCGTTATTATTGAGATCACCGTTTGGTCCCACATTATTTTTGAGGAGGCGTTTTGTTGACTTAACTGTAAGCTCAGCTCTTCCATTAAATTGTGGGTGGTGGGCTGATGAAATGCGATGAGTTATACTCCATTGTTATAGAAACTCTTATGTCTCTCCAGAGGTGAATTGAGGACCACCGTCAGTTGAAATTTTTTCTGGGACTCCAAATGTTGTAAATAGTTTACGTAAGCACGTGATAAGATCTTTTGCACTCATTTCTGATGTTCCTGATTTGACGGAAAAAAACACATCTAAACTTCTTTTTAGTATTTGTGTCAATAAGAAACTAACATAAACAAAAGTTAGTCGTTGTTCTCAATTATAATTATATCTTAAACAATGTTAGTTTCTAAGTGAAATAACAATAAGTGTAAGCAACAACAATATAAAACAATATAAAAACAAGGAATGACTAATGTCACTATTTCTACACTCATGAATAATGATGAAAATAACTTTTCTAAATACTTATAAATGCACTCAGCTTTTCCAAATACTCATAAATAATTTCTAAATACTCATAAATACTCAAAAAAAAAAAATGTCGACTTTATTATAATATAGTTGCTGTGTCGATTAAATTATAATATAGTCGACACAGCAACTATTTATTTTTTATTTTCATCATTATGGCATTTATGAGTATTTAGAAATTATTTATGAGTATTTAGAAAAGCTGAGTGCATTTATAAGTATTTGGGGCCATCCATAAAGGACGTCACTATTTTTTAGCCAATTTTTCGCCCCTCGCCCCCCCCCCTTTGTCACCGGTTGTCCTTTTTCCATATACCCCCTTGAAAAGGACGTCATAATATCCTGAACCCCCCCCCCCCCTATTTTTAACTCCAAAAAAATTTATTTCATCTCGCAATGATGTTTGAATCTGCTGCTACAAAAAATAAAATTAAAAATATTCTCATATATTATCTTCTTAAAAACACATGTTTACGTAGTTTTCCATGTTAATTAAACTAAAATAAAAAATCTATTAAGTGACGTCCTTTTCTGACAACCTCACCCCCTCCCCTTGTCCTTTTTAACTCGACCCCCTCCCCCCTATTTGGATGACGTCCTTTATGGATGGCCCCTTTAGAAAATTATTTTCATCATTATTCTTTTAATATTAAAAGACACTAAGAGCGCAACAACTGCTTTGATTTGTTTTCCCGCAATTCATAATGCCTTCCGATCGGATTGTGATCACATGACTTCAGTCGTAGAGCCAGAAAAAACCAAAAAATTATTGTTTTCCTAAGAAATTTAAATTTTTTTGAATTTTAAAGATTTAAAATAATGTTAAAAATCATCTGACAGTTTTTTTATTAATTTGTCTCGCCTAACCCTACTTATATAAAACATAAGCCCAAAAATGAGGAAATTTCAAAACACACTATCACAAAACTCTAATCAACAAATCAAAAAAAATTTTTGTAGGTTTGTTCTTAACAATAGATAATTCATTAGAACTAAAATCACTTATGGAATCTTAATAGAATAAAAAATATGCATCATTTATTATGTAAGCACCTAAAATATACCAAATTCAGAATAAACAAATAATTTGCAGTAAATAAGTTTAATTATTTAAATGTATTTGAATAAACTACATGTATACTGAAGTATACATATAAAATTCAATTATTTAAATACATATAAAATTTAATTATTTAAACGTAACTGAAAAAACTATATGTATACTGAAATATACATATAAAATTCAAATGAATTTTATATGTATACCAAAGATGCTGTGAAAATTTAAAGTAATTTGAACTTTTCGAACCTGAGATATTTAATTTTAAAGTTACAAAATCTTGCTAAAAACTAATAAAATGCAAAAGAAAGTTGCAATATGTTTAAAAATACCAGAGAATAAAATTTACCAAACCAAAGTGATTTTTATATATTCTTTCTGATCTTGTTGGGATTGCTACAATCAATTTGAACAATAGTCCCAATAGACGCAATTTCTTAATGGCCAAATGAAGTTTTGGACCATGAGGGTGCGTTTTGAAATAAAATAAAAGGGTGGAACTTAATTTTGATATTATTTGTTAGAATATCTATCTCTGTATGCATTTCTACCTATTAAAAAAATTATACTTACATGTAACAAAATCATTTACATGTCATACAACCACAACATCAAATACTTTTGACTGTATAAATCTATCTACATATTAATACTAACTTTTTGTTGAACAAATAATTTCAATTTAGGTATGTGATTGTGTTAATTTCTAGTCCATGGAACAGTTTTTCCCATAACAAACTGACCATTTAGTTGTTGTTGCCTTGCTGTTACTTTGGTAGTTTTATAAATGTGATTGTATTTATATTGACAATACAAAACTTAAGGATATTATCAAATGACAATTTTCGGTTTTCCAATGGTTGTTGCAAATATGCTCTTGCTTTTTTCTTCTTAACAGTACCACAGTACCATCAATAGAAAATTTTCCATGGGTGGTTGCTAAAAAATCAGGAAATCTTCTTTATGGTGGCATATGTTTAAAAAGTTAGTAATAGTTTTTGTAATGAGCTGATTATCCTGCAAAGAAGTAATAAATTTTATTAGTATCCACTTTAATGTACTCTACAGTTTTGTTCAGAAACTCAAGTAACTTATGCAAAGCATAAATAATAGTTTTTATCATCACTTGAAAAAAGTAAAACTTAGGCAGAATAATTAGTTTAGAAATTTCATTAAAATTAATAATAACAGGATGTAATGTACATTTTTATTTATTCCAATGGAAACTTTGTATTGCATCATGTATTGAAAACTGATAGATTCTGCATTTCATGCAAAAACTGCCAGTATAATACATTCATCGTAACCTAAACTATTTTCAAGCTCTTTTAGATAACGAGTTTGGCATTTAGCAATATGAATGCAAATAAATTGAATAATGTAACTAGTTCTTTATATCAGTACTTTTCCTATTGAATTTCTACATCTTCATTATCTAATTTTGATATTAAATTTTGATATGTAACATTCCATTGGATAACATTCCAATTTTTTTATCAGGTATAGCAAGTATCTCGTTTTCACTTTTAAAGTGCCTAGCTTGTCATATAAGATGTTCAGATACTTCAAAGTATTCTGCAGCATGTTTTCGAAACTGAAATTTAAGTGTAAGAGTTAATATTTAAATTCTACTTTTTGATGGTTCAACTTTAAATTTTTTTATTAAAATTGTCAATTGATCAAGATCATTTGCTTTTGTTTTATCCGTAGGATGACTGAAAAAATTTGGGATGATTCCACCTACTCCATTTTATTATGACCTTTGTTTATTAATTTTTACTTCTTATCAACAAAAAAAACTATATCGCAAACCAAAAAAAAAAATCAGTGTATTAAGCATGTGAGAGTCAAAACTTGCTACTACTTCTTCAATTTTGCATATATAAGTATCTAAAATCTCTTTCTAGAGTGCAAAAATCTTTTAAACCGTGTTTTTATAAAAAAAATATTTTGTGACAGCCATTATCTAAAATTTTTTCAATTCCACAAGATTCCATTTTATCATTACACTATTATTGATTATACCTATAAAAGATAATGTATACCTATAAATGAATTTTTTAAATTTTTTCAAACCATCCAATTTTCAATTTTTTTTTGTTAAATTAAAACTTTTTTTTATCAATATAAATAATTGCTTATATTTATTTTAACATAAATTTTAAGTTTAGTTGTTCGTTAAAAATGTTGTTAAATCACATATCGGGCCACTTTCCAAATTGGTCATTTAAAAAGATTTCTAGAACAAAATTTCATTTTAAACTTTAACCTGCTCTGAAAGAAAGCAGTAGTGACATAGTGGTACAGCGCTTGCCTCATAAGCAAGAAGTTCTGAGTTTGATCCCCACTATGTTTCTGGTAGTATTGTGCTTAACTTGTTTTCTGGGCAGCTGCCTTGTTTGTTAAGGTTAGTTTTTTTTTTAATTATAGACTTAAGGGTTGTAACAGCAATTAAAAGTAGCCTTGTCAAATGTAATAACCTTTTCTGCCTTAGGGAGGTGAATTAATCTTACCTCTTGCAAAATTCACCTGACATGCTTGCTCTTTGTGAGACTAATTTAAATTTGGCTGTTCTCACTTCAGATCTCAGTATTGAGAGGCACTATCTTTTAATTTGCAAAGGATCTAGTAGTCACATGTTTGGATAAGGGTATACTTACACATAATGTTTACTTTTTTTCACCTTTTACACTTTTCTTTTTATTTGTTGTTCACCTTCTTCTCAAGACTGCTTTCTTTTATGATTGAAATGTTATGAAATTTTATGATGTGTCTGATCAAATGAAGTCAACCTCTTTACTCCTCTACCAATATTTTTGTAATTAGTGACTTTAATGCTCATCACACTGAATGGCTTGACTCACGGATGACTCTGTTGACAATAAAAACTTTTGTGTTTCTCAATCTCGTATATAAATAAACAGACTTCCTACGTAGCCTTCTGGAAGGAATAAAAGCTTCTATACCTTCAGGCAGGTAGAGAAGCTTTTATTCCTTCTTGTCGGTTACAAGTCAAGTCCCATTCTACTCCATGGTTTTACCTTGTGCAGTTAAACTCCATTCTCAGTTTACCAAATCTTGTATTTTATCTCTGAAGTTAAGCTCTAGAGACTTTTGGAAAATCTTCTATTTAACAAAATTTCATTAACAAAAGAAAGTCTAATATTCCATCTCTAATTTATGGCACTGATCTTATAAACCTCTCTTTGAAAGCAGAACTATTTACAGAGAACGTTTTCCTGATTTCTATTTCTTGAGCCTTATGGCCATACTTTTCCTACCATCCCAGTTAAACAGGTTAATCAATGGTTAGAGATTTAAATCACTCCAGTTTCTAAAGTTGTATTTCATTTAAATTCTTCTACAGCTTGTGGTTCATGCACAATTCCTGTAATAGTCTTACAAAAGTGTATCCAGAATTCTCTTTAATTCTCTTTAAACTATTTAATAAGTGCTTGACAGAATCTTGTTTTCCTGCCTGCTCTAAAATGCATCTGTGGTTCCAATTTTCAAAAACTCTGAAGAACATTCTGACCCTTCTAACTGTTGTCCGATCAGTCCTCTATCTTTAATCAACAAATTTTTAACATCCCATCTTGAGTCAAATAACTTACTGTCAGACAATACATTTTTTTTTATTCTCTTTCTATGGCTGGTTTTATAACTGAAAAATTATTTCAAAGCAATGAAGTTTGGCATAGAGGTCTTCATCAGCTTTATTCATATGTTATATCTGGAAAAGTTTTTGAGATTGTCAAATCATTTTTTAGTAACCGCTTCTATAAAGTCATTTTCAAAAGCCAACACTCTTTTTTTTTTTCAAATACCTTAAGGGTACCTCAAGATTCTATCCTAGGTTCTGTTTTGTTTCTTATATACATTAATGATCTTCCTGACAACCTTACATCTAAAGTGGGTCTATTTGCTGATGATTCACCTTTATACTTCTATCTTGACAAAAAATCTTTTATTTTGGCAACTGATTTTGAATCTTATCTCATTTCTGTTTCAGATTGGAGCGTGCAATAAGTTATGAATTTTGGATCCAACAAAACTCAGTTATTTACCGCAAACAACTATTGCAACACTATAAACATTCCTATATTAATGGGCAAGCTTCTGAGTTTATATTTTCTCAGATTATCATTCACTATTGACCTCTTATGGAAACCGTATATACAATCGGTTTCAAAGTTAGCTTCTGCTATGGTTGTTTCTCTTTATTCTGCTTGCCATTATCTGACTCTTAATTTTCAATTCTCTACTTGTACAAATCTCTTATTTGTCTTTGTATGAAATACTGTTGTCATATATATGCTGATTATTTTCATGATGCTCTTTCTTTCTACATAAGGTCCAAATATGCATTGTAAATCTCTTCCACAGTTGAAAAGTTACATCACTTTCTCCTTTCTACAAATACTATCATGGTCATTGCTCAAAGCAGCTATCATCTCTAGTTCAATCAACAAAAACTCATTCTTGCCTAATTTGTCATTCAGAAAAGTCTCATTATTATACTGTATTTGTCCCTGCATGCTCTGAAAACCATGCTTTGTCAATTTTTTTTTGTGCACTTTAACCCTTTGGAACTCTCTACTATCTTCATGTTTTCCTTGCTCATACAATCTACAACTTTTCATGTCTTTAGTCAACTGTTACCTTGCTTTTTAAATCTACTTTTTGTTTTCTAATTTTCAATAAACTTTCAACCTAATATTTACATTAAAGTTATTTTCAGTTTGCCATTTTTTAGCCTTTTAATTTTTTAAGTTAAGGAAGTTATAACTTTTTTCTAATATAATACAAGTTAATAAAAAACACTATTTTAACAACAGAATTATCCAGATAAAAGTGTAAAATAATCAGATATTTGTTAAAAGTTAGAAAAAATATTACAAGGTATCAATTATATACTTTTACATATCATTATCTGATATGTAAAATTATTTTTCCATTATTTACAATTATTGATTTTTACATATCATTATCAGCATAATTTACATAATGGTATGTAAAAATCAATAAAAACAGAGATGTAGGTCTTGTGACTTATGTCTTGATCTTGAGACACATTATTTTTTTATTTAAAGGAATAATATAATTAAATAATGACTAAATAAAATATAAATAAATAAAAACATCTTCACATTTTATTCACAATTTATTGGACTTTAACTTAAGAGTTGAGCGAATTTCTCTATTCTGAAATTTCCGCGTGGATAATTTCTTCGAGCATGCACAAACAGTTTAAAAAAATTTTTTTGCCAACTTTTATTGTAATTTTTTATTCGCGCAGATTACTTTATTATTTTTTCTTGAAAGCCTGGAATATTGATCTTAAACTAGTACTGCCTTGTACTTTCTTGATCCTTGCAAAAAATATCAACACAGTCAATGGATTAGGAATTAATAATAAATTGTTACTGCTAAGAATAATGTGTTACCTAAGTTATAAAATAAAGTAATGCAGATTTATAATAATAAGTTATAAAAATAAGTAATGCAGATTTATAAAAATAAGTAACGTAAAGTAATGTAGGTTTGTCTTTCTTCTTACATAAAGTATTTAAATAGAATATTACATAAAGTATTTAAATAGAATAATTTTTTTTTTCTTTTTTTCTTCCTTTTTTTTTAAAAATAAGAAATAAAAAAATATAAAAAATAATAAAATAAGCAAATATTTTTAAAAATAACACTGATTTTAATTTTTGAAATATTTTGAAATATATTCATTACATATTCAAAACATTAATTCTACAATTGCATATGTTATTATATTTTATTGAATAGTATTGTGTATAAATGGTAAAATTGTACATCACCTAAAGGCCTATAATTAAACATACATGTTTAAGCATGAGTTTTATTGTTTTGAACTTCTAAGAATCTACCTTTAGATCTTGGTTTTGTAAAAATTTGTCTTGGTCTTGCTTTAACTTTTTTGTGTCAGTCTTGGTCTTGAAGTCTTCAGTCTTGGTCTTGGTCACAAGCCCAGATGTCTTGGTCTTGATCTTTGTCTTGGTCTTTCCTGTCTTGACTACATCAGTGTTCTTAATATTATGAATACTTTTCCATGATAAAATAATTTTTATGGTAATAATAAATTAATTTAATATTACCATGAAAAATATTTTCTTGTATAGAATTTTATCAATAATAAGACTTTTAGTAAACTAATTTTATTTAAAAATTATTATATAATAGGCTTTGCTGTTGTTCCGTTGGTACATTAAAGTTGGTAGATAATACATTAAATATAGTAGCCATGTGAGCTACTACCTATTAGTGCTGTTGTACAGCTATAAGAGTTGTCAATATAGAAAATATATTTGTTAGATGTATTGGCTATAGAGACAAAATTAGAAATTAATGGTAAATAAGCGAACATAAGAAAAGTGTTAAACTACAAGTAAAGATGAAGCGATATATGCCCAGATCTGGGCATATTTTGCTCCATCGGTTAGGAAGGAGGTTTGAACTTTCTAGTTTTCTTTTCTGATGTATGATTATACAGCAACCGCATTGCAGTGATTAGAGCGCTTGCTTTAGAAGCAAGATACCTTGGGTCAAGCTTGTTTTGAACCCTAGGTCTCTTGCTTTAAAAGCAAGCGTTCTAATTACTGTGCCGCAGTTGCTTTATAATCATTTTTTATAAACTAAAGTTATAATATTTTAGCTTGTAATTAACCATAACTTAAAACATGATATAGAACAAGTGAAGCCAAGTAAATTTTAATTAAAAAAATATACGCTTACAAAAAACAATTTGCGTCAAAATTTTTTTTTAGCTGAATTCATGTTCCCATGGCCGAGTGCTACACTTTTGTCAAGGAAGCTACATCTAATATTGGTTAAAACCCTTTCTCAACTCTTTAACTCAGAAACATTTTTTGAAGTTAAAGAGTTAAAAGAGGGTAGTAACCAATAGAAACAGGTTGATATACATAAAACATATCATATATAATTTATAATTCTTCTTCTTTATAAATTGAAAAATGATATAAAGAAATAAGGCATATTTCGAATCTGAAGAAAAATGATTATACAAGTTAATAATATAAGTTAATAATACATGTTGTTAAAAAAAGATATTTTTTATGATTAGTTGAATAGTCTAACTTAATAAAGCAAACAAATTATTAAGATGAATATTTTATCAAGTTGCTTTATTTATATATAAGCTTTTATTTTTATAAATGTGTTATGATTTGTGTAGTTAGAATTTTTAAAGGAAAAATTACAGTAATGGAAAAAGGTCATTGACTATTATTAATGTGCTAAAATTGTAAAATGTAGAGTCATAGGCTTGATATCACATTTTCAAAAAAGTGAAAATTTTACTATTTTAACATATTTTTCATGAGTTTGGTAAATAGTCTTTTTTTTGGGATACAGTAACAATACAATATAGTATTTAAATATAATACAATTAAATAATAAATAAAATATAACTTTAAAACATAAATAAAAAAATTATTTTGCCATGTTGTCTGATGCCGTCAAATAAAGCACTGATTTTAATTTAAGTTATTTTTTTTATAGTTGAAAACTATAAAAAAAAAAAAAATTTTTTTTTATAGTTTTCATGAAATCATGAACTTTTGAATGCAAGGAGAAACAAGTGTGATCCTACCAGCCATTTGGTGAGGGTTAAGTTCCAAACTAATAAAAAAATTATTGCTTATTGCATACAGTGTTGAATCAAATATGGGCTTACCACACAATTATATTTTGCTTTACAATCCAAGTTATTTTTAATGCTATGTCCTGCATCAGTACAATATGATTATATTTTTGTTTATTGTCTAAGATATTTTTAGGTATATCAAATTATTTTTAGGAAAATGGTGCTCCTCCACCATATGAAAATTCATTCTCACAACATGTAAATAAAAAAGGCATCCGTCTTTCATGGAACAACCTTAGCGTTACTACTATACCTAAAGTCTCATCAGTACAGAAGCTTTTTTCAAAAAAATTATCATCCATAGAAAACAATGGAAAAAGGATTATTAAATCAAGTTAGTTTTTTTCATTTAATAATATAATATTGTAAAATGTTTTACTTTGTTTGCACAAATATTCAATATATTTGCAAAACACTTAATTGATTGGTTAGTGTTTTGTAAATTCTCTTAATTACAATAAATATTTGTAAAAACTCTTAATTACACTTACATATTGTTTTGTGAATACTCTTACATACTTGTAAATATTCTTACCCAGCTGTCATATATACATTAAGCCAATGTATGTATAACTATCGCAAACATTGGCTGTTTTTTCTTATGCAAATCCAAAACTGATGATAAGTGTAATTAAGTAAAATTCGTTTATTAGCTTTTTCTATTTCTAAATTTTCTATGGTAATTCCCTAGTCCAATAAACATTAAATGTAATGTGGAGCCAACATAAAGTACAACGCTGTGCAATCTAAAAAATGCAATGTTAAATAATTGTAAAATATTACACTTTGCTAATATAAAATACAACTTTGTGCCAATGTTGAACTTTTCTTGTTAGCAACATCACATTTGTAACCAAAATGATATAAAAACAAGGTTGGCGACCGATGTTGTGCTAATATAACTTGCAACATTGGTCTAACGTTTTACCAGCGTATGTGTGCTAGCTGGGATAAATGCCAATTTGTAAATACTCTTACAGCTATTTCCTTTGAAAACAACATATAGTTCAAGAATAAAAAAGTATGTATATATATATATATATATATATTTATATGTATTTAAATGTATATGTGTGTGTATATATATATATATATATATATATATATATATATATATATATATATATATATATATATATATATATATATATATATATATATAAATGTATATGTGTGTATATATATATATATATATATATATATATACACACATATACATTTAAATACATATAAATATATATATAAATATATATATATATATATATATATATTTATATGTGTATATATATATATATATATATATATATATATATATATATATATATATATATATATATATATACACACAAATAGTATTGCGTACTAAGGTTTGGGATTGGGCAGCAATCGTTTTATTCATCATTCTTCTTTTTTTTTTTCTTTTTCTAAAAAAGCCGTATGGATTAAGGTAAGCAAAAAAAGTGAGCAAACGCTTATAAAAAATACGCTTTAGTAAGTGTATATATATATATATATATATATATATATATATATATATATATATATATATATATATATATATATATATATATATATATATATATATTTATATATATATATATATATACATTTTTTTTTATTCTAAAGTTTAATTGAAATGGTAATTTTAAATTACCATCTCAATTAAACTTTGTGCATGACTGTAAAAAAAAAACAGGAAAATGAATTTAATTAATTTGTTTTCATTTTTTAAAAGATTAATCTATTAGCTATACAACTAACATTACTAAGATAAGATAGTTAAAAAAAAAAAAAAAAAAAAACTAAATAAATAGTTATATAATCATAAAATGAGTTGCATAAAAGTTTAATTGAGTTTAGGTTTTTTTTTTTTTTTTTTTTTAATTATCTTTGCTTCCAACAAGGTTGCAAGCAACCACTAATTAGTGTTGGAAGTTACTGGAAGAGAAAAGATGAAGATTGTAGAGCAAGATAACGATTGACAGACGACTTAAAAGATTGCAAATTATATGAATCAGGAAAGCAAGATGAAGGAAGCGAATTCCAAAGAACTGATGTTCGAGGAAAAAAACTAGACGAATAAGAGTTTTTGGAGCACTTAGGAACAGTAACAGAAAAAGGATGAGACTTAATTGAATGACAATTAACACGAGAATGAATTTTAATAGATGGTACAAGAGGCGTTAGCTCTTTAGAGCAGTGCCCATTATAGTATTTGTAGCAAAGAGAAAGAGAACCAACATTACGACGATGTGACAGAGGTTGAAGGTTGGCTGCAAGAGCAGTTCCAACTATGTTTACAATTTTTTGAACACAAAAAATTAAAAAAAATACAAGTTTATTATTTAAAGTGTCTTTCTTTGGCTCAATAGCAAAAAAAAACTTGTCTGCATTGATTTGACCAATGCACATCCCATGTGGCACTTTTAACCAGTACTTATTCAGAAGTTGCTTCGAATGCTCAGATGATTGAATTTGATGGTTTACAAATAAAATGTCAATACATGACCAAATATTTTCTATTGGGTTGATATCTAGTGATCTAAGGCACCAAAGCAACAAATTGATCTTCTTTCTGGTAAACCAGCTTGTTATATTATGTGCTGTGTGTGCTGCAGCCCCGTCTTGCTGGAAGATGTATTGCTTGCTTCTGCCGTACGATTGACTTGTCTATGGAATCAAATGTGTTCCAAGTGTGTTTTTGTAGGTATAATGGTTAATATGGCCATTATACAGCTTAAAAAATAAAGGTTTTTGTGGAAAAAACATCCCCTTGTGCCTATTGAGCCTCCACCACCTTGTCGTCTTGCTTGTAAATAGTGCTCACCATATTTTTCAGTTGCAAATCTTTCAACGTATATTCTTTCTTTGTGATTCGCAACCTTAAAATTTGACTCATCACTCCAAATCACTTGCCCAATCTTCAACTACCCAATGCAAATGTTCTTTGCACATTTCCTTTATTTTGTGTTGGTTCATGATTGACAGGATAGGATCTTATTGCAGTGTAAGACCCAGTACCTTTTTTTGCTTCTAATCTAATTTTTTTGCTTCTTCAAATAAGTTCTTTACTTACATTTCAATTAGAAAAGGATTGGTTGAATATGTGAGCTAGCTTTTTGTTGCTAAGCATGGGATTTTTCTACTGGTTCTGAATATGCTACTTTTGTCATGGTCACTTAGTGCCAGTGGTCTTCCAGAACGAGACATGGCAACAACGTTAGCTGTTAGCTCCCAAGTTTTCACTGTTTTTTGCATGCGAAATTCAGAAACACTCTTAAGTTTACTAATTTGACTAGTCTAATAATTTGCCATTTGATTCTCTCTGACACTACCTTTTTACCCATTTGCAAGTGAATTGAAATTTAAAATATTGCGGTTTTGTAATTAAAATTTTTTTTGTAATTTTAAAAATTTTTTTTGTAATTTTAAAAATTTTTTTATTTAAGAATCATGAGTAGTTTTTATTTAAGAATCATGAGTACCCTTTATATTATAATTTATAGCGGTAATTAAGTATAATAATTAGTTATCGAGTATGAAAAATGTATAAGTAATTAACTTGATTAAACTTTTATGCCATCAGTAAAATATAACATTAGTATACATTTAATTAGTATTCAGAAGTAGTTTAGTATGTGTGAATATTTTTTTTGTCTATTTTATGTATACAAACATAAATAGCAAAACACACAAAAATCTTAAAATCTATATCCGTTAAACTTTAATGTTAGAAAAACTGGGACATAGTTATGAAAAACTTTCTCGATTAAACTTTTGTGCATAGCTGTATATATATATATATATATATATATATATATATATATATATATATATATATATATATATATATATATATATATATATATATATATATCAAGTAATCAAATTTATTGATAGGCTCAAGGTCCTTGATAATAGAGATATGGTAAGTAAAATAGTATAAAATTATTACTGTCCTAAGTATAGTCTACTCCATTTGGCCAAATGTTTAGCGCTCAAGTCTTTTCCTGCTTGCCTACACACCTGCAAAAACTTTACTCATGGGCAATTTTTAAAAATTGCAACAAATCTTATTTTGCTTATCAAATACTTTCATAAAAAAATTGTGAAACACTTTAATCTATGATTAAATATTTTTCTTTTGTTTTTTTAATTGTTTTAATTTAGAACTTAAATCAAATGTGTCTTTTTGTTTTTATTTTAATTATTTTGTATAATATTTATATAAAAGGTTATTTATTTTTTTTTTGTCATTTTTTTTTATTTAGTTTATCTAGATTTTGCGATTTGTTTTTATTAAATTACTTTGTATAATACTCACTTTTTTTTTCCTATTTCTATTTTAATTATTTTATCTAAAATTTAAATAAATGTTCCTATTGACCTTTTTTTCTTTAATTTCATTTAGAGTTTATGAAAAGCATTCTTTTTACTGTGTTTATTTTAAATTAAATGACAGGTAAATATGAACTTTTAAAATTGCGCGCGCCAGCCTTAAAATGACCATCGGTCAGCGCTTTTTTGTGCACTGGCTTTCAATTTCAAATGGAGAAGACTGTAAATATATATATATATATATATATATATATATATATATATATATATATATATATATATATAAAGATGATATCAATTCAACTCTGCTCTCCATTTGAACATTAATGGAAGCTGCAAGAACCTGTCTGAGTTTACAAAAGTTTTTATAATGAGGTTATCACTGTTCTGCAACATTAATAAAGAGGAGTATTGTTGCTTCTTAATAACAGCATTGAGTGGATGGCCACCATTCTTCAAAAATAATTTGTTAGCACTGTTCTAAGGTGTTTTTTTCAGAATCAGACAAAGTGCATTATTATTTGCAAAATGTAGATGATGGAATGAGTCTTTTTGTAGAAGATACTGAAGCTGAAAACCATAAATAGGACTGCAAAAAGGAATTAAGTAATGTGATTTTTATGAATGTATTTGTTTTGAAATATCTATATCATTGTGCATGTCATTTGAGTAGTGTATGAGAATGTCTCAAGTATTTGAGTAGTGTATGAGAGAACTATTTTTGATAATATGAAACAATGGCTTTTTATTTGGGATTCATAATTTTTGAAGTTTGAGACTTGTTGTTGTTAAAAATTATATCATGCTTTAAAGCAAAACTAGAATATAAGTCAAGTAAGTTCTGAAGACCTTTGACTGATAGTACACACAAGACAATGTTATCAGCATAAAAAAATGGTTAACAAGAAGAAGACCTCATAACAAATCTCATAATATCAGGCTTCATATAAAATCTCATAACAAGGCCTGATATATGTATATATATATGTATATCAAGCCTTATTACGAGATTTCATTGCATAACGAAAACGCATAACGCTAATAAATGTAACTTTAACACAGCTTTGCATTTACATCTTTAAAAGTTAAATTACATTATGAGAGTATTTTAAAGTACTGCGCTGTAATCAAATTCAATTTTAAAATGTGTTGAAATCATTCAAAGTAATATAACAAAAACTATTAACAAAAAGTTTTTGAAAAAAATTATACCTCCTTATAATTTATTTTTTATAATTCATTTCTTAAAACAATTTTATACTTATCATAGTATTTTGTTTATCAGGACTTATTTGATTATATTTAACGTGTTTAATGAAATATTTTTAATATAGATTATAAATAGTATATATAATAATCTATCTATATATTTATGGATAGATTTTCTTAGTTACCAATAAAGTATTTGTAAACATAATTTATGTTTATAAATATGTTACGTCAAAAGAACTTTACACGATATTGAATTAATAAGAAACAAAAAATTTTCAAACTATTTGCAAAAAGATTTCTCTTAAACAAAAACCCTTCTCCCTTATAATAAAAAAAAAAAATTTTTTTTTTCTGCTTTCACATAATTCAATCTATAATGAGACTTAGGTTTTTGATTTTAAAGTAAAACTGTAGATTTTTTTTTTTTAGTTAGTGGTACTGCTGAACCATCAAGTTTATTGGCAATTATGGGTGCTAGGTATTTTGATAAAATTAATAGATTATACAATAATATTATAAGAATTTGTTCATTAGCAGACTAATCCTAATTGAATGCTTTAAATCTAGGGCACAACAACAAAAGTAGTATATAGATAATTCAGTCTAAAATAATATTGTTTTCTTGAGTATTTTTGTTATTTGATTTTTAATGATAAAAATTTGTAAAAATAAATTAAATTTTAGTAATTTAATTTATTCTACACCCTAAAAAACCTTTAAAGAACGAAACATTTAAAATTCAACTCAACCTTGCGCATGTAGTACCTAAATTTCTTTAGTTATTTTTATAAAGTTTAAATGTAATTTATGTACGTTTATAAAGATGACCAAGGTGCAATTAATATATAAATATCAACCAATGTCAGTATCCCTCAAAAATTATATACTAACTATTTTTTTTTTAAAGTTGAAAATTAGGTTTAACTTTTTTTTTTTTGTAAGATATCCTGTAAATTTATTAATGATTTTTTGTCTTTGTTTATATTTATATTATACTTATATTTATGTCTAACACAAGGAAATACAAAAATGTGATAATATAAGTGATCTTGAGTTAACCCGCTTGTGTAGGTATTATAGGTTTATTTAACATGAAATACCACACTAAAAAATTTGTTTATTAGTATGGTATTTAATATTAGATAAAGCTACTGGAACAACTTCAATACTTTATAAAACTTACACAAGTGTCTTATTATTTAAAATACAAAGTTTGACTTGTAAGAATCTCTTTATAATTAAAAAAAAAAGAAACAATTTTTTTCTCCACAAAGTAAATAAAATTACAAATAGATAAAATGCAAGTAAAAGAAGCCTATAGCGAAAAAATTGAAGTAAAATAAAATAAAATAAAAAAATAAAAACCTTTTAAGAAAGTTCATTTAAAACTTGCTAGTTACTTTCTTTTTTTTTTTTTATAACTTCAAAACTTGCTAGTTCTTTCTTTTTTTTTATAACTTTCTTTGAGGAATTTTTTTAAAAAGGTATAATTAGTAATTGTAATTTTTTGAAGTAGCATCTGACCTTTTACTTGAGACTAAATTAGATTAATTGGATAAATTTTTTTGCCCCACAGTGACACTTTTAGTTGCATGTGTGACCCTTACAATTATTTTGTGACTTTTTTCAAATCCAATCTGATTTCTCCATTATTTATAAAAAAATTATTTAGTAAGTAATAATAATAAGTACTTAATTAACATTTGTGAAAACATTGCTTTTAGTGGAGCTGGAAAAACTACTCTTTTAAATGTTCTCTCGCGCCAGAATGTTAAAAATTTGTTTATTCAAGGTGAAGTTCTTGTAAATAATAAATTCATTCGTAATAAGATCAAAAATATATCTGCATATGTCATGCAAGAAGAGTTGTTCATTGGAACTCTGACTGTTAGAGAGCACCTGCTTTTTCAGGTATTTAAAATATTATGTTCTCAAGTTTTGTTATTTTTTTTCTGTTTTCAGTAAAAAAAATAGAAATATATTTGATTTTTAAAAGTAATAAAATTTTTAAAAACTCATAAAAAACATTGAATTCTTTATTCAGGCATATTTGAGAATGTCAGATCAATTTTCAACCAAAGAAAAAGAAAAAAGGGTTGATGATGTTATATTGCAGGTAAATAAAATTGATTTACAGCAGAAATCTTTTTTTTTTTTTTTTTTTGAATCACCAAAGTATTAGTGTAATTTTTTTTTTTTTTTAATATTTGATTATAAAAGTCAAATAAAATTCATTATTTTTGTGTCTTTTAAACTCTTTTATGCAGCTTGGTCTTACAAAATGTCAAAACACAATAATTGGTGTACCTGGAAGAATTCGTGGAATATCTGGTGGGGAGAATAAAAGACTTTCATTTGCTTCAGAGGTAAGTGGTATAGTGATTCTTTAACAAAATAAAAATATATAAATTTTACAAGGAGAAAAATGTAATTTACTAGTTTTTACTTAATCTTCTTTATTCTTTTATTCTTTTTACTAGATAATCACAGATCCTCAACTTCTTTTTGTGGATGAACCAACATCAGGACTGGATTCATTCATGGCGGAGAGTGTAATAACTTGTTTACAAAAGATTGCTAGTGAAGGTACAACAATTATTGCTACAATTCATCAGCCTTCGTCTGAGGTTTTTCAGTTATTTGACAGGTAAGTGTGTTTTTTTATTTCGTTTTTATTTACGATTTGTAGTTGAAGCACAAAACAACAATGATTTAACTGTATTTAACTTTAACTGTATAAAATATCTGCATTAAATCAGCTATCACAAAAATGAAAAGATCTTTTGAATGCAGCTGTTACTCATCTTTTATTTTTTAATTCAAAACACCCATGACAACAAGACATGAAATGGAAACTCTTTATTTATTTATATTTTTTTTGTCAAAAAGGAAATTCTGATTCTTTAATTATGGAAATACAAGGTAGAGGGCAATTATTTAAAAGCTTTTTGAAAAACTATTTAAATTTATTTTACCATATAATACCATTTATATTAACTTTATTCTTTAAAGATTTTTAAAACTTGTATTAATAGAAATTTTATTATTAATCACTGATTTTAAAAATGAGTCTTTATTAAAACAAGTAAAAATATATCTTTCAATTATGATATTTATTTATAAATAGTAATATTTTTGATTGTCTTTAAATCTTAACTGGTTGCAGAGTTTTTTTTTACCACAGTAAATTAGTAAAAGGAAATCAATAATCAAATCAACATGACATCAAATCAGATTAATTAACAAATTAATTAAGCAAAATAAAGCATTGGCATTAAAAAAAAAAGATAAAAGAAAGTGCTTTTAAATTTTTGTTTATGTAAACTAAACTTCAAGTTAATTAATTTTCGGAGAAAATTCACCCACATTTAAAAGTGATTTTTTTTTTTTCTTTTAATTTAAAGTTAGAGCATAAAACAACAACTGTACACTAACTTTATTTCTTTATAAAATTTTGATCTGCTTTGATTAGACTGGCAGCATACTTAAAAATTTATCATTAATTTTATATCTAATGAAAATCTGTATAAAACAGGTGGAAACATCACAAAGAAGAAAAGATGTTTTGTATGCAGATGTTGTTCATGTTTATTTTTTAATTTAGATTATCCATACAACAAGACATGAGATTTAAACTTTTTAAGTTTACAATGAAGCTATAATGAACAATTAAAAAAAATTTAAATAACAATTATTATTTTCTTCTTTATTTTATACAGTTTACAACCTTAATAACATAAAACGAAGTTTAAAATAAAACGAAGCAAATAAATAAAATTGTTTTAATTAATAAATTAAAACATTATCAATATAAAACTTCATATTTGCGCAAAAAAATTGGCTTGCAGTAGTGGTGTAGTGGTAGAGCACTCGCTTCATAAGTGAGAGGTTCTGAGTTCAATCTTCACCATGTCCCTGATAGTACAGCGCTCAACTTATTTCTCTGCGCAGTGGCCTTGTTTGTCAAGGTTCATGATTTGGAGTTACAGAGTTGAGAGAGGGTTTATAACTACAATTAAGTAGCTTCCTCATTTGTTGTAGCCTTCTCGGCCTTGGGGAGGTGAATTTAAAAAAAAAAAATTTTTAAAGAATGATTTTGAAGTTTTTAATAAACCCAACCAATGCTAATGTGAATCAGCTGTGCTGTAATAAGATTTAGAAAAGTTGTTCATTCAAAGAACAAGTAGAATATATAGCCATCAAATGCAAAGAAGGAATAGATTGAAAAAAAATTAAAAATGTTTCAAAAATTTTTTTTAATTGATTAGTAATAGTATTTCGCTTCTCATCTACTCACTGGGCATCTGTCCTTTTGGGCTTTTATCTAACTTTCTACTATTCTGTATGCTTCTCAAAGGCGTTCACTCTCTGTGTAGCTTTACTAAATTCCATTGTATTTTGAGAAGGTATTAAATTTTTTAACTCTCACATCAACTTTAAGCAAATTTTTTACCTAAGATACCTAACATAAAAGAATTCTTGCAACAACAATGGAAACATTCTTATGCACATTTTACCTCCTAAAATATTGCTTTTTGTTCTTTTTACAGAACTATATTTTATTTTAGTTTATTATTCTAGTATTTGAATCTTAATTTCCTTTAAAATGTCACAAAAAATAACTTACACCACTCTTCTATATACTACACATGAATACTTTTATACACCACACTTCTATATGTTAAATGTTTTCTATATGTTTTATATATGTTTTATATATGTTTTCTATATGTTCTATATGTTATTCTATTTCACATGTTTTGCTAAATAGTTAGAGGCTGCATAATGGATGTCAATAAAATGGGTAATTCCACTCCACCTAAGGAATCATAGCCACGTAATGTACACATAGTCTAGTTATTCATGCACTCTTAGTTAAAAGATGTTAAATTATACTAAAAAGATGAATGAAAAACACCAAAATTTAAAAAAATTATACTAAAAATGAGCATGAAAAACACTGAAACGATGTTAAATTACACCATTTTGGTGTATTTCATGCTGCACTCTTTTTAGTGTAATTTTTAGTAATTTTTAGTAATTTTTAGGGGCAACAGCTTTAATGCATAGAAGATATTTGTCTCCGTAATAATAGCCTGCAAGCTGTATATTAGTGACTTCTAAGTTTTGTTTAATAATAGTTGACCAAGGATTTAAATAATACAGAATAGCCATTAAAATGATGTCATTATCGTATTCTATTATTATTTTTATTTTATCACTAATTTTATCAATTATAATTGATTATTAGTTGGTGTACTGAATAATATGTTGACATAATTATAATTTTTGGGATGAAGATTTAAAGAACAATTATGATAACCCAATTAATGATGAATTATTTATAACATTAGATTTAAACTTAAATGAGAAATCAGAATTAACTCTGTTGCCTGAAACAGAAAAAGTTGCAACAACAGTTGCTGGTACAGCAACTGTTGTTGCAACTATGCTTGCTACAGATGCAAGCAATATAAATATTAGCCCGTATCTACAAATACTTTCACAAGGTGGTCTTACTGTGCCTTTACTTTCATTTAAGGATTTCACATGTGGATGTCTTGTAGTCTTAGATAATATTTCCAATTTAGTAACTAAAAAAGGTGCTAATGTCAAAGGTGTATCAAGCTTTGTTTTATCAAAATACTTTCCAACAGTTTGCTTTAGTTGCGATTTACACAAAGAATGGGGGTTTAAATTTGCTTCTAAAATTATAATTAATGTCTTTTTTAACAATAAGCAGAAGATAATCAATGCCACTGTACAAAAAGATGCTTTTTTTTTTTTTGTAAATTTCCTGTGTTGTCAATTTAAATGTGTAATGTACAAATATATATATATATATATATATATATATATATATATATATATATATATATATATATATATATATATATATAATACATATATATATATATATATATATATATATATTTGTACATTACACATTTAAATTGATATATATATATTGTTTTATAGATACAAATATATATATATATATATATATATATATATATATATATATATATATATATATATAATATATATATATATATATATATATATATATATATATATATATATATATATATATGTATATATATATATATATATATATATATATATATATATATATATATATATATATATATGTATGTATATATATATCTATATATATATATATATATATATATATATATATATATATATATATATATACATACATATATATGTTTATAAATACATAAATCGCTAGTATGAAAACAAAAAATGCCAGTTTTTCATTAATACTTTTTTATTAATAATATTCTTAATCGTATTATTTTTACTATCTATTTAGTCTAGTTGTATGTTTTCTCTCTCTCTCAATATATATATATATATATATATATATATATATATATATATATATATATATATACACATACATATATATACACATACATATATATATATATATATATATATATATATATATATATATATATATATATACACACACACATTGCATATATATATTACATAAATATATATATATATATATATGTATATATATATATATATATATATATATATATATATATATATATACAGTGCTCGAAATAACGGCCGATCAACGATCAATGATCGGCTATTTTTAGGTAAATTTCGAAAAATTCAAGGGAAAATAACCTGTTTTTGTTAAAAAATTACATTTGATCGGGAAGCTTTGAAAAACTATTTCGAGCGCTGTATATATATATTTACATTTACAAACACCTCAATTCATCGCAAAAATGCAAAAATTCAACAAATCATGATTGCTTTTCCATTACTGACAGAGCTTCCTCCAAGTATGAACTCAAAATTAAGGAAGGGATCCATATTGAGATGGAAAAACCTCTTCTTAACACACAATTAAAGTCACTATTACTATCACAATATAATTTTTAATGAAGCCAAAAAATTTGTTTATATGCAGAAATTGTAACCAATTTTTTATACCTGATGATGTCAATTGATATTGATAAAACATGTTAAAAAGTATATATATATATATATATATATATATATATATATATATATATATATATATATATATATATATATATATATATATATATATATATATATATATATATATATATATATATATATATATATATATATATATATATATATATATATATATATATATATATGTATATATATATATATATATATATATATATATATATATATATATAATTTTTCAATGTTTAGATTACTCCTATTATCAGAAGGGCGAACTGCATTTTTGGGAAAGACGATAGATGCTATAACATTTTTTAATAGGTAACTGATTATCAATATGGTGACCATATCTAGATTATGCCTGACCTATGCAAGAAATTTATTTAAAAAATTAAATGATACATTTTTTTAAGTTTTTATACATAGCATGTAGGTAGGTAGCCTACAAGTTTTTTTACATAGCATGTAGGTAGGTAGCCTACAAGAAATTGAATTATCAAATATTAAGTTTTACAATTTTAAATTAAAAATACTTTTTGTATGAACTTGTAAAAAATTCTTACAAATTTAAAATTATTTAAGATCTTGTAAGAAAGAAAATAGTTTATTCCAACGTTGGAATGAAGTCTTTTTTTAAAATATAACTTTTTTTTTTAAATATGACATTATGTTGCAACATTTCATATTTTTCAAATTTTATTATTATCAAATTTTTATTTCAACGGAATGTTTCATAGTAATCATATTTATAAGATAATGATATAAAATTTTATGTTCTCAGGAAATTTAGTCACTTGTTTTTTATTTAGTTTTGTCCAATAAGGTTAAATTTTGTCCAATAAGGTTATTCTTAATTGTTTGGAAGATTTTTTATTTAAACATTTGTAATTTTAAAACACACCAAATGACATGTATTCAAAATGTATTCGGTAATTTTTTTTTACTGCTTTTAAAAGAGATTTAAAATAAAAAAAGGAATGTGAAAAATAAATTTCTGAAACTTAATTAAAAAGAGGTTTTTATGTTTAAATTTTGCACAAATGCATATACATATGCATACTAATCCCAAGTTTGCCAATCTTTTAAATGCGTACTGTACATGCCAAACATGTACATATTTTACCTTACTATCAAATAATTTTTTTATTTTTATTTTAAGTAAAAAAAATAAATTTTAGAGTTTAATTTATTAAAATTTACAAAAAATAATTGTAATTAAAACTCCATTTAGAGTAAACTTTCCCTGTCCACTTAATTATAATCCTGCTGATCATTACGTACACACACTTGCAATTATTCCTGGGAAAGAGGATGAATGTAAAGCTAGGTGTAATGTAAGTTTCCTAAAATTCTTTGTTATAAAATTTTGTTGCTAGTTATGGTGTTTTTTGAATGATGTCACTTTTTGTAATTTTATTTTATAAATAGAGATATTGTCTTTATGACATAAAAAATTAAATATTTTCTGTACTAATTTGCTTACCATGCAATTTATTTTGGTCATGATGTATTTTTTTTTTTGTTTATGGTATAATTTATTTGATTATAATGTAATTTGTTTGGTTATGTTATAAATTCATTTGGTTTATTTTTTTTGGTTATATTAAAAAAAATAATTTATTTCATTAGTAAAAGTATAAAAAATAATTTATTCAGTTATGGTATAAATAATTAACGGAATTTGATAAATAATTATTATATGGTTATTAATTATAGGCCATATGTGATGCATTTGAGTATGAAAACAAAACTGCTCCTATAGATTCTCAGCCGGTAAGTATTGCAATTTTATTTATTTATTTTATTAAAGTATAATTTAATAAATTAATAAAAAGGCAAAAATCAAGTTTTGGGTTGTATTTGTTGCAATTTTAATTTTACATGTCTTCAATAGTTCTAAAATTTTTTAAGCATAATTAAAAATCAGAATAAAACAAAAACTAAAGAGTTTAAAAAAATAAAAACTATACATTACAAGTTAATTTTTTTGCTTGAATGTTTACTAAAATTTTTTTAAGTATTTCCTAATAATCTACATAAACATGGTGTCAAACGTTTAAACATTTACAATAAAAATCCATTTTTGGGACTAATAAAAAACAACATAATAAAAATATTTTTGATTTTTTACATAGATCGTTATCAATGAAGATGCTGATACTGGCTCAAAGTAAGTTTAAATTGTTTAAAAAATTTTACGAAGTTAAGATTTTTTAAGAAGATTTTAAGGAGGTTTCAAAACTCAATGTTTTTTTAAGGAAGTAAAGCTCAAAGTACCTCAATTTTTGAAGTATGCTGTGGTTGTATGTTTCTAAAAGCATAAGGTGCATTTCTAAAGATATTAAAAGTGTTTTCAGTTCTAGGTCTAGTGAATCAATGAAATATTACTGATAAAATAATATTGGTTATTGATTAAATATTATGATGAAATTCTATGATGAAATGCTATGATGAAATGCTATGATGAAATACTAAGTTGAAATATTATGATGAAATGTTTTAATGAAATACTGTAATAAAATACTGATGAAATACTATGAATTAATAAAAAACTACTATAATAAAAAATTATAAATAAACCACAAGGAAAACTGATCAAATAAATATTATTGACTTGGATAGGTGTAATTTGAGGTTGTTATTTTAGTTTCATTGTAAGAGTTACTTTTAAAGTGTTTTCATTGTGCATGATTCATTATTGTCAATCATTATGTATTTGTTTAAAAAAAATTTTTTGTTTATAAAAGTTTTATTTTAGATCTAAATAAAGTTTTTTTAAATGAACTTATGATTTAGTTTTTTCCAAAAAGTTAGAGAAGAAAATCAAATGCTAAGTCCTAATGCTATAAATTTTATAAAATCAGTTTTTAGTCAATGTAATATTCACCTTACTAATTATAAAACTCAAGTAACTTTATGTGCAACCAATTGCACATTTCTGAATTTATTCTGAATTGATAATTATTATTACTACACTTTCTCAAGTTTCATTAGTTTTTCAAAAATGTGGTTTTTTAACTTCACCAGATCTTTTTTTAATTGCACATCATTTTTAAACTAACTATAATTTAATGTCAATATATTTGGTATGAGGTTCTTAACTTCATTAGATAAGGAAGTTGAGTATTTTAATTGCATTTGATAATTTTCTTGACTGCTGTTCTAATGAGTTTTGAATTAAAAAACCAAAGTTTTAAGTCTGATAATATTTTTTTTCTGCAATGCCTAGTCTTGGAAATGGTCGTGTTTGACCAAGTTGTTAAAAATAAAATACTCATGCATGTACATTCAAGGTAAAAAACAGCATTTAAATCAAAAAGTAAGACAAGGATCAGTTTTTATCTCTCCGTTCTAACATTTATACTCAAAGTCTTCTTGAAACACTAAAAAATTCTAGTCAGCACATCTATAGATGGTAATTTGAAACAATTTGTATATATAAACTATTAGCAGTGCTGACCTTAACTTATGATATGTAAGTATGTAAAACTATTAATGAAAAATTATATATAATGGGAATTAGGTGCGATTAAAATTGAAATGTTAAATGTTAAAAACTACAAAAAGAACCCTATAAATTCCTTATTTAAGATCCATGAAAGTTGTTGATAACAATTCTGTTGTCAGAGGTTGAGTTTTAAAGGTTTAATTCAAAATAGAAATAATGTTAAAGTTTGGAGTGTGACCTGAAGAAATTGAGGAATTTTGAAATAAGAAATCGAGAGCTGGAATTTCAGAAAACAAGGAGACATCTTCTGAGTTTAAAAATGAAAATAACATTTTTTAGATGGTTTTTTGTGTTGTAAATACTATTACAATAATAAATTTTAACAAGTTAATTTAACTACAATCAGAGAAATAAGTGTCCAAACAATACATTTTATTGTGAAAAATAAATTTTGTCAGGATATCTCAGAAAAACATAAGTTTTTAAAAAAAGCTATTATAATTATTCTAAAAGCAAATTAAATCACAATATATATATAGCAAAAAATTAATCAAAGGTTATAAACTTGCATTGCTAAAATTTAACAACTCCCGAAGGAGTGATAAAACTTCAACAAAAATTAATTATCCGAACATGTTGTTTTGTACATGAAGTTTTAAAATTGATTAATAAAAAAAGTTTTTAAATCAATAGTTTTACAATGAGTAATTTTTAATAATCTTCTAAATTCATTTAATTTACCAATTATATCAAGTATGGGAGTTAAAATCAAGGAATGGTCCTAAGCTCAGCGCAATTTGGTTATTGACTTGTTCAAGCAAGGTAAAATATTCAGGTCGATAAAAAAAGCAACTGGAATGGCATTAGGAACCATCAGCAATCTGATTAAAAAGTATAATATGTTTGGATAAATGCAAAATCAGCCAAGATCCGAAGCTAAGCAGAAAACAACATCAAGAATAGGTATACAAGTTCTCAAGATGGTTCAAAAAAACCGCTTTTTTTTAGCACCAAAAGTGTCAAGCCTCCTTGCGTAAGATTTTGGGTTACAAATGCGCTCATGTACTATTCGAAATAGATTTAAAGAAAGTGGATGCAAGAATTCTATTCAAGAAACCGTTCCTTTCAAAAATCCATCGAAAATGAAGACTTGCGTTTGCTAAAAAATATGTAAATATGCAGGTATCATTCTGAAGGAAAGTTTTGTGGATGGACAAGTCAAAATTTAATCTTGTGAAATGCGATGGAGCTGATATCCACTCAGATATGACAAAGCAATTAGTTTAATTGATGCCATGTTGACTTGCAGAAGTCATAAAAGCTAAAGGTGGTCCAAATTGATATTAAAAAGTCATAAAAATAATTACTCAATGACTGGTAGCGCCCAGTAAAAAAGTTCTTTTCTTCTTGAAATTTTTACACATTTATTTTCTCACCAAAATGAACCACTTCAGTGGGTGGCCCACTGAAAAACAAAAAAAAATTTTTTTATCCAAAATAGAAACACCTTATCCAACACCTATAGGTAGAAGAGAGTATGTTTAAAAATTGAATTTGAAGAACAAAGCATTTTGAAAAATCTTGCAAGTGTCCTGATATATTATCAGAAAGCTCCAACTAATGCAGTACCACTTGCAATACTACTGCATACATACATCTGTGTGTGTGTGTGTGTATGTGTGTTCTATATAATACAAAAACACTAGGTTTACATTTTTTTTGAGTAAAAAATATTTTCAAGGGTAGCCCCTGACCCTTAAACATTCGACAGGTCCCTAATATTTTGAAAAAAAAATTCTAAATTATGTCAACCTGATACTCAAAAGTAATAGTTTAGATAAAAAAGAAGTTTATAAAAACTATTTACGAAAAACTCGAAAATTTTGACTTTTTTTATTTTTAGCTTAAAGACAACAGTTTTTATGTAATAATGTATGAAAAAATTATTTTTATATAAAAAGTATTAATATTTTTAAATTTTTAATTTAATTTCACTTCTTTTGAGTACCAGATTGACATATTTTAAAAGAACTTTTTTTTTCAAAATATTAGGGATCCGACAAATGTTTAAGGGTCAGAGGCTACCCCTAAAAAAATTGTAAACCTAGTGTTTTTGTATTATATAGAACACATTTAGGATTGTGGAGCAGATTTTTTTCAAAAATGTTGTTTTTTGGACCACCCTAATATATATATATATATATATATATATATATATATATATATATATATATATATATATATATATATATATATATATATATATATATATATATATATATATATATATATATATATATATATATATATATATATATATATATGTATATATATATATATATATATATATATATATATATATATATATATATATATATATATATATATATATATATATATATATATATATATATATATATATATATATATATATGTATATATATATAAATGAAATATGTATATATAAAGTGAACTCCCTATATCTCGAGCCCCAGATAACTCAAACTTCTAGTAACTCAATGTACTTTTAAATTCCCCTTGAACCCTCACTAATATTTTCTCATAAAAATCACTTGATAACTTGAACCCCTGTTAGTTCGAACATGTACCAAGTTGAACCAATGTATCTGTTCCCTTGGTTAATATTCTTCCGATAACTCGAACTTTAGAAGAAAAGTTAAAGCAAAATCTTTGTAAAAGTTTTTTTTTTTTTTAATTAAGTTTAACTTTTTGCCCTCAAGTGCAATCAAGTTTCCCATCAAAATTTAAAGAAATTTATTTAAACCGCAAGAAGTCCTTGGATTGCAATGTAAATAATATTAACAACTTTAATATTAGAATAGTTTATAGTATAAGTTATGCTAATATGTGTTGGAATATTATAATAAAAGTTGTGTATTATATTTACATTTTACAATAGCTACTGTCGCTGTAAAAAGAAAAATAAACACAAAAAATATATTAGAGAGATGATCATCAAAGTCTCAGGTTACTATAAAATATGCTGTCAACATGGATCAAAAGTAAAGAAAAATTTTTCAAATCTATGAAGACGCTTGGGAACAACTCATTTTATTCTTATATGTTTTCGAAGAAACATTTTCAAATTTAGATAATCTCATTTTTAAATGGCTTTGAAATGTAAGGAGTTGAAATGTAGCTGTATTGGCATCAATTCCTAAAACAAAAGTGAGAGAACTTGTTAAAAAGAATAAGATTTCAAGTGTCTGATGGTTGGCTTGATCATTGGAAAAACATATATAATATTTCTGATATGACCACACCATGCAAAAAAAACAAATCTCCCTACAACTTTTACCAGGTATTAAAATGATGAAGTTTATAATGCAGACGAATTTGAACTATATTTTTGTATTTGTCTTACTAGGATGACTGCAGCAAATGCAGTTTGTGATAAAATCCCTATTTTTGTAATAGGTAAATCAAAATCACCTTACTGCTTCAAAGGAGTTAAGTACTCACCTTGCAGATACAGAAATTAAAATAAAAGCTAGATGGAAAGTGTACTGTTTGAAGAGTGTATAAGAGAAATGGATACAAAGTTTTACAAAAGAAAAAAAGAAAGTAGCATTTATAATAGATAACTACCCAGCACACCCGGCAATCGATAATCTAAAATCTATTGAGCTTGTTTTATTACCACTGAATACCACCTCTAAACTTCAATCAATGGATTAGGGCGTTATACAGTCTTTGAAAATTTATTGCTGATCTTTGGTATTACAAAGACTTATCGCAGCTTCAAAAAAAGAACAGATCTTATTTTTTCGATTTTAGATGCAATGAAAATGTTTGATTTTGCATGGCAAAAAGTGAAAACCTCCTCCATCATTAATTGTTTTGCAAAATTAGGAATTTCGGAAGATCAGCAAAAATCTGCTCATTTGGATGAGGACAATGACCCATTTAAAGAGCTTCAAAATCAGATAGAAAAACTTGTTTTTCTATCTGATTTTGAACATTATAAAATCAAAAATGTTTCTTCAAAACTATTTTTGAATTTATGTGTTGTTTTTACCTTTGATATCACAACATTTGCTAACTCTAACTATTTTCTCGGTTCCTTGAAGGTTTGAGATATTGTGAGTTTACTCTATAAATATATGAAATTATATATATATATATATATATATATATATATATATATATATATATATATATATATATATATATATATATATATATATATATATATATATATATACATATATAGGTATATTATGGCTGATAATTGCCTACAAGGCATGTAAATTCAAGTCCCATAAGTTGTTGTTTTTTCTTCATTTTAATTATATTATGCTCTATTTTAAAATTTAAATTAAATTTTCAAATTATTAAGCTCTTTTCTATAATCAAAAATTTTGTATTTTTATACAATGTTAAACCACTGAACATTAAATACATATAAAACCAAATATAAACACGCCAGCTCTAGCCCAACAAGTGGCATTAGTAGGGAAGGAGGCGTGAACTTCCTGCTAAATGCTCTTCCATGGTACTCTGTGATAAGACCGTAAGGACTTCTGGGAGTACCTTAATAACTACACAAAAAAAAAAAAAAAAAAAAAAAAATATATATATATATATATATATATATATATATATATATATATATATATATATATATATATATATATATAAATTAATATAAATTCAATAAAGGAAGCAGGTTTTAAAATTAACATAATGAATGATAAAACCTTATTTAAATCATATGTATAAACAAACATAATGAATAATAAGACCATAAATTATATGGTTTTATTATTCATTATGTTTGTTTATACATATAATATAAATAAGGTTTTATCATTCATTATGTTAATTTTAAAACCTGCTTTCTTTATTGAATTAATCATAGTCCATTACTTAAAAATATTAGCCATTTCATTGAAATTTTAATTAAATTCATTGAAAATTTAAATTAAGTATTCATAATTTTTTTGAATCAAAATTTTTTTTGACATTTTTAATTTAGATATAAAGTAGGATTTTTTACTCAACTGCGTACCACACTTTGGCGAGCCTGGATTTCAAATTTAAGAGAACCATACATTACAAAAATTCGACTTATGCAAAATATTGTGAGATATATTTATGTTTTTTCAATTGTTAAAATAATTTGAAATAACTATTAAGTTAAAAACAATTTTGAAAAGCTTCTGTTTCTGATATTTTCTTTCTGATGAATTAAAAAAAAGCTTCTGTTTCTGATATTTTCTTTCTGATGTATCAGAATTCAAATACTATTGAAATGTAATGACATTGAACTAATAACAATGATTACGTTTTAGTCAAAGTTTTTTAAGTTTTACACTGTAATGTTTTGTATCATATAATAAATACATCAGAAAAACAGCTGTTTTTCTGATGTATTTATTTACATCTAAATATATATATGTCTTCAGCTGTTTTTCTGATATTTATTTACATCTAAAATTTATATTAAAAATTTTCTATAAAATTGTTGAAAATATTGTTGCATTTTATCAAATTTTTTAAACTCTATTTTATTATATATTTAAATCACTTTTTCATTGAAGTAAGTTATAGTTTTATAAATATTTTTTTGTATTGCATTTCTTCATATTTTCTTATTTAAAAAGTTCCTTCGTTACCCTTCTTCTTTGTGTAATATGTTTTTTTAATTTAAAAAGATTAAAAATTGCACTGAAATAACTCTAAACAAAAGAGCCAGTAGTTTTAAGAAAAGACTTTGGTAATTAAAACTTGAATGAATGAGTTTAATACTTTTAAAATTGTTTTTGTGTCAGGTAATTCAAATCGTACATTTTTTTATTAAAAAAGATTTAATTTAAGTTTTAATCATGTGTATATCCATTATTTTCACTTTATTAAGTTGTATTTTAGATACTAATTTAAAAACACAACTATAAATGTATTATGTGTTAAAAAGTATATAATATTTTTCAAAAGTTTTTAATTAAAAATATAAAATTTAAATAACTTATTAAAAACTGCTAAAGCTTCTTAGTTCTTTGTTGATATTTTTTTACAGTTTATTTTAATTTTTAATGAAATTTGTTTAAAACTGTTAAATTTAACAGTTAATATAGCAGAATAAATTGAACAGTAAATATAACAGAATCAACATCAGCGTTATACAATTAACAGATTTATCTGTTAATTGTATAACGCTGATGTTGATTCTGTTAATTGTATACTGCTGTTAATCTGTTAGTTGTGTAGCGTTAATCTGGTAATTGTATTAAATCTGTTGATTGTATAATATTGATATATAAAAGCAGCAGTAGCGCAGTGGTTAGCGCACTTGCCTCAGAAACTAGAGATCTGTGGTTCAACGCCACCTCATGACAAATTTTATAACATTGATAAGGAAAGAGGCGTAAACTTCCTTTCTAATTCTTCCACAGTGCATTGTGATAAGAACATAAGGACTTCTTGAATACCTAAAAAAAAAAAATTTAAATTTAAAATGTAACTAATATAAAGTAATATTTTTTTATACTTTTATTTCACAAAACAAAAATTATAAATATAAACAAAATTACAAAAGCTATATTGCTTCAAGCTTAAGTACTAACAATAATTAATTAAATAAAAAACTTTTTCTATGGATATAACTTTGTTATTAAATTTTCAATTTAAGGAGTTTAGATCCTCCTTATCAAATATATTTATACTTGATAGCGTTATCAAGTGTTTTTATTCTTGATAAAGATGGATCTAAGATCTTAAACTCCCTCTAAATATTATTTTAAAAAAGCTAATAATAGAGTTATACAGGGATTATCTTTTTCTGGATATTTTATCCAGAAAAAGATAATCCCTGTATTATCCAAATAGTTTTCTGGAAATACAAATTAAAAGTATTTTTTTTTTGTTATCAAATAATTAAAACAGTATGATTATCATTCATTTACTATTCTACGCTATTTTATATGTATATTACTTAGGTGAGGCATTATTTGTACAAATAGTTTTTTCTTATTTGTACACATATATTTATTATTAAAGGGATTCCCAAGTGTCGAGACAAATTGGAATAATTGCTCAGCTTTACGTGGATAAAAATTTGAGTAAAATCGCTAAAAATTTTATTTAGCGATTTAAAGTTGTAAGTTTAAATGTAAAGTTGAGCAACTCAAAAAATGCTGAGAACAAGCAATTGCTTTTTTCTTATTTACCCAGTCTATTCGAAAATGTATGTATGTATTCAAATTATAAATTAAGCTTTGAATTAATTAAAATTACCAAAACAATTTATTTATTGAGATATTAACAAAAAAACATTTTTTTGCCATCATAGTTCCAGGTTGATAGGTTAATATAAAATTAATATTTTTTGTTGTAAAATATCTGGTTTGATTATTAAATGTACTTACTGCATAGTTTTTTAAACGATTTTCAAACAATTTCACAATTAGATTAGGGTTTTCTACTTGAAAAAACATTTGCCTTTTAGTTCAAGTGGAGGCTTTGCGCTATTTTCTTACCAAGTTTTCATTTACTGTGAAGTCAAATCACTATTTTCACTATTTGCACTATTTTCTTACTAATTCCAAACAAAATAAAAAAAATTTTGGTTTTAAGATTTTATTAGAAAAACTTGTATCGTGATTTTTAAATTTCATTATCTTGTATTTATGGCTCTAATATTAATTTTGTTTTTAAAATAGACTTTTTGAGCGTTTTTTTATTGAGATTGTTATTTTTATTTGGTTATTATTAGTTTTATAAATGGTTTTATAAAAACATTTGTTATCATTTATTATCTACAAAATGCCAGTATTTATTTTTAAAAAATCAAAGAGCCGGAACTTACCTTTGAGAAAAAAAATGGGGTCAAAAAATGTAAAGTTTTTTGCTAATGTTTTGATAAATATTTTGTTTTAACTTACTTTTTTAGGTTTATTAAAGATATGTAAATACTCAGCACTTGAAGATGACTTTATTTTTTTGACTATTTCACCTAAAAATCTAGTTTAATTTAATTTATAAACTCTGTTTAAATTAAGTATTAAAAAACTTTTCTTTCATATAAAAGAGTACCTGGCAAAAAATTCATTTTCAAAGACATGAGTCTTAAATACATAAAAAGTTTTTTATTCCCGGATTTTTCCAAATGTCTTAAAATTATTTTCCGAATTTTTTGCGGAAAAATTTGAAGATATTTTAAATATGACACGGATAATCTCTGGTTGTGCCCATAGAAGTTTTATAAAAAAATAACTCTTTATAAGACTATTTAAAGTTTGTAATAATTATACCAAAACAAAAACAAAAAAAAAAAAAATTTAATATCAAATGTGGCGCTAACATAAAATCAAGTTTATAATTTAGGCAGATCTCAATTGAAACGGATTTAAGCCATGCATATATAAGTTGTGAACTTCCTTGTTAATTGCACTTCCACTTTGTTCCATGATAAGATCATTTGGTCTTCATAGTCTAAATAATTTTTATGTGTAAATAAAATAAAAAAATATGACTTGGTTATAGTAGCACTGATTAGAGCTAAATTTCAAAAGATTTATCTTTCTCAATATCTTACTTAGTTAAATTTCGACTTGTTTTTGAGACAACTTGTATCACTTTTTTTTTATTACCTTCCACTTTTCTTTAATTACCTTCCACTTTTCTTTTCTTTTTACTTTCGTTTGCTCCTTGATTAATTTTTCATTTTATTATAATTTTATTCATTTTTTAAATTTTATTTCTTCTTTTTTTGTTGTATTTTTTTGAAATGTCTTCCTCGCTGCTGAAAAGTGTGCTTCTATAATAATCTTTCATATATTTTTTCATCTCTCAGCGAAAAATCATAATCATATGGAAGCTTTCATTCTTTTTCAGTTTTAAGTCAAGTCTCACTCTCATGATTTCTCCTTCTTTTGCAACTTCTATTTCTAATTTTTATTTTTAATCAGAAATTTTCATTTTTCTCAGATTATTCTCAGATAGTCATTTCTTATTTCAGGTTCTAGAGGCTTTTGAAAAATCTTTCCCATAAGAAAGATTTTAACTTATCTAAGAAAGATAAGTTAAAATCTTTCTTAACATCATTAAGAAAGTTAAAATTCCATTTCTCAAAATGTTTTGTCTATGTCGTACTATGACCTGATCTTATTCCCTTTCCCAAGAATGAGGTAGATCTATTTCCAAAAATTTCTTTAACTCATCTAAATTTAATGACTCTTGATCTACTTGAGAAACAAATAATTGTTCAACATCCAAATCATATATTTAAAAAACCTGTTGTTAAATTTATTTATCACTTAAACTTTTCTAAAGTGTTCTCCAGAGCCTTATTGAACACTTTCAAAATATTTATCAAATACTTAACGGAAAATATGTTTTCCTATCTGCAGGAAAATAGCAGCTGTGTATCTAATTTTTAAACAAATCTAAGTATAGATCAGACACTTTTAACTAATGCCATTAACACTTATTATTATTATTAATATTATTAAAAAATTCTTCGAATCTATAATTAACAGGCTTTTGATGTCTCATTTTGAGTCCAACAACTTTACTGTGGATTTTTTCCTTGCTCATTTTTTTGATTTTCTGTTTTTATATTTTAAAATTTGTTTTTTATTTTTACCATTTCATCATGATGATAATTAATTTAGTGACTACAAACTTTTTTTTTTGTCTTCTTTTACTAATTGATTTACCAAGAACTGCTGATTCTATTTATTTGTTTACTCTTTTTTATTTGTTTTATTTATTACACAGGCCAACAGCTATTTTGGTGCCGGGGTATTTGCAGCAAATTTTATATGAGTTTGATGCCCTGAACTCAAATATACCGTTAGATTTTGCCAATCAGCTTGCATTTTTGAGATCATTTTAATGAAATAAGAAGCGCTGATGAGGGGGCTAGGGGCGGCGATGGCTCCTTTACCCTAAAAAACAAAAATCTTTTATACCTATTATGAAAATGGTTTTTATCCTTTTAAAAAGGGTTTTGATTGGGATCAAATTAACAAAATAAACATGAAATTTTGATTAAATTTTGATTATTATGCTATAGAAATGTATAACTATTTGGTATATTACATTCTCTATTATATATATAGTTATTATATATAAAGACAAAAGAAAAAGTATTTATGAAGCAAACTATAGTCACTAAACAACCCAGAAACTTCTTTTCCGTGACATTCTTGAATGTATTTTAGAACAATCTCTTTTTAAATTCCAGCAGTAATCCGCTATCATATGCGTATCCCATCTTCCTTGGTACCGATCCTCCATAGTTTTAATATCTTGGTGAAATCTTTCACCTTGCTCCTCACTCATGTCTCCTAAGTTTTTAGGAAAACGATCTAAATGGCTGTGTAAATAGTGCACCTTAATACTCATATTACATCCGAGGGATTTGAAACTGCTAAGCATGTCGTCAACCAGTTTAACATAGTTTTCATCTTTGCGTTTGCCCAGAAAATTTCTGACAACTGCAACAAATAAAGTCCAAGCTTTTCACTCAGTTTCATTCATTGAATTCACGAAGGCAGAGTCATTAATAAATTGTCTTATTTGCGGACCATTAAATACTCCTGTTTTAATTTTTTCTGTTCTCAACTGTGGCATCTTCTCCCTTATATATCCAAAACACGATCCGTTTTTATCAAGAGCCTTTACAAACTGCTTCATAAGGCCCAGCTTGATATGCAGTGGAGGAAAAATGATTTTATCTCGTTCAACTAAGGCGTTGTTAATTAAATTATTAGTCCAGTGGTGTGTTTCATCCCTGCTATCCCAGAGGCACAAAAAGCAAGGATATTTAGTGTAACCAGCTTGCTGTCCCAGGAGAAAGTTAACCATTTTAGGTCCACACAAATCACCCATTGATGTTGCTGATACTTTAGCTTTTCCAAGATTAAAGCAATGGTGTTATATTCTTCTTTCATTTTTGTTGAGTGAGCAATTGGTATTGAACCAAATTTGTTTCCATTGTGCAGAAGAACACATTTCAAACTTCGCTTTGAGCTATCAATAAATAGACGCCAGTCATCTTGAAAATATTTAAGAAGACTCATCTTTTCTAAGAGCCCTCTAATTTCGTGACAAAATACAAGATCCTCTTCTTGAGAGAAGAAGGGTAGCAGATCCTTTTCTCGTGTACGGTAGAAAGTAATTTTGATTCCTTGTTCCAGTAAATTTTTGTCTTTCAATCTGGAAGCAAGTAACTCAGAAGCTTCTTTTGATAGATTGAGATCTCTGGTAAGGTCATTCAACTCATCTTGGTTGAATAGTTGTGGAATAGATGCCTTTTTTTATAATCACTGTCAGTTTCATTAGTATCAAAAGAATTAGAAGCACAATATTCATCCTCGCAGAGCTCTGGTAGCTGGAGAAACGTTGGGATTAGAACTTCCTCTGAGTGAAGAACCGGTTGTCTTGCAGATAATAAATCAGGATAAGTCCACTTGCTACGGTTGTTTTGATTGATTCCAGTAATATTTAATATGCAGAAATAACAATCATTAAAATGGTTTCATGGTTCTCTCCAAACCATTGGCACCCCGAATTTCATACCTTTTTTTTTTCCTGGTAGTCCACTGTTGTAAATGTTCTGTACAAGTTTTACAGACCTGATGTGGGGCCCAGGTTTTATCTTGATCCCCAAGCCTAACACCAAAGTATGCAAGATAAGCCCTCTTTAAAAAATCACTAACATTTTTTCTGTTTTCTTTTAACATATATTCTCCGCATATGTAGCAAAACACAACAGGGTGATTTACACAACTTCTTCTATTTGAACTCATTTTATCTAGATCTAAATACAAAAATGCAAGAACAATTTACAACACAATACTATTTAGGTTAACTTAACAACAACACTTCAGAAAATAGAAATATCACGCAACACCAACTTTCATTTATTCCGCACGGCAACAAATCTCATACTAATCTCAATTATAGTTAAAGTTAATTTACAGTATGGTTAATCCACCTAGTGGATTTTCCTGTTGCAAACAGACCAATAAACTGAATATATAACAAGTATATAGAATACAGTAACCAAACATTGTCTATACGAGTTATAACATTACTAAATGGAGTTAAAACTGTTAATTTCATGTAAAATCGCACGTTAAAAAAATTTACCTCAAAAACTAGAGCTGATAGAGAAAAACTTCAAATTCAGATTCAGCAACAAAAATATAGCTAAAATCAATTATTAAATCTTAGGCACCAAAAAACTTTTTTTTTTTGTAGGCCTGTGTTATGGATTTATTTGCAGTGAATAAATTTTTGGCGAAATAAACTTGTAATTAACTCATTTAAATGTTAATAATTTTTAGTATATAATTTTTTAAAAAAGGTTCAAATAAAGTTAATTAAAATCTAAAATTAAAATGTTGCTTCAAAAATATGGTTTTGAAGTAGAAAAAAAATGATCAATGTAATTACAATTAGTTAAACAAAATAAAGTTTTACTTTATTTTGTTTAACTAAAAAAACTGTTAAGTTTTTAGAAATACATTCATGCATCTAAAAGCGTATTTTTTCACTGTGTAACCTAGGTGATAGCAATTATTGCTGGTTTAGTTTATTTACGTGTTGGTGATTTAAAAGACAACAATGATAAAGTTTCAAATATCAATGGTGCTATCTTTTTTACTGTGACCACAATGTCATTTGGATCAATTACAGGCTCACTTTTTGTAAAGATTTTTCTTATTTAATAAATAAAAGATTTTCTTTTTTACTTTTTTGTATAATTTTAAATTTTAAAAGATATCTTTTATTTTTATTATTGTTATTTTCAGGTGTTTCCGGCAGAAATACCTGTTTTCTTAAAAGAGCATAAGCTTGGAATGTATAGGACAGATGTCTACTTTTTGTCAAAAGTTATTGCAGAAGTAAGTTGAACAAATCATATGATATCTGTATTGTTTTTATGTTTTTTTATTAACTATATATTCTGTATTCTATTTGTTTTACTTCTGTTTCTTTATTATCTTCTATATTATTTACTTTGTTTATATATTTGTGAGATTTTGATCATGAGTTTTTGTTTAGTTTCCTTCATATTTGATTGGGCCGATTCTTTATTCAGTAATTTATTACTTTATGGTTGGTAGGTAACATTTCTAAACTTTTAGTTCTGCTAGCATTCCTTATAAATAAAATACAACATTACATAATATTGTCTAATTATATTCATTAGGTAACTTTGGTCAAAAAAGAATCTATAAAAATTTTTATTTGCAATTTACTGAAATTAAAATAAACAACAACAACAACAACAACAACAACAACAACAATAACAACAAGATATTTATTTTCTGTAAATCATTTTTACAATATTAGTAATAATAATAAAATAATAATAGTAACAATAATAACAATAATAATAATAATATAAGATAACAAAAATAATCCAAATTATAGTAATAGTAATTATCAGTATGTTTATAAATATTAAAAGTTGTAAAAAGACTTATTATAATATAATTATAAAAAAAAAATTATTATAAAAATAATGATAGTTTATTAGGATGGTGTCACTAATACAAAAGTCTGATCAAAGAAGTGACACCAATTAATAACAAGTTACTTGCAAAATAACAATTTTTAAACCACACATCATAATAAAGTTTTAAACATGCAACAGTGAAATGATTAAATTTAACATTTTTATAATGAAGAGTTATCAAGAAAAATATACTTATAGTAAAGTGTCAAAAAAGTATTTAATTTTAATTACTACTTTTTTTTTTAAAATCATAAATTTAAAATACAGTTTTACTTATTTGAATATTATTGAAATAGCACATACTAAAAAAGTACAAAGTACCTAGAATTAATTTATTATCAATATGATTTAATTGATTGTACTTTAATTAATTGTATAATAAAATAAAAAAAGACAGTTACATTTTTTCTCGAGGAACATGCTGAAATTGGGTTTGGTACCTTTTTATTAAAATGTGCATTTATTTGTATTATTTTTTTTTTTTTTATTATTATTATTTTTTTGACAATAGAAAATATTATATAAAGTGATTGAGCCTATGAACTGTTATTGAAAATTTATTCAAAAAAAAATGGCAAAATTAGTTAGCCATATGTTTCCAAAAACAAACAAAACAAAAATATGATTGCTTTGACACTATTATGTTAATGTTATTAAAAATGATCTGAAAATTTTTTAGTTTTGATTATTTTTAAGGATTTCGCACAACTGCTAGTGCCTTTTTTGCATCATTAGGCATTTTGGAAATTTTAGTTCAATGTGCATTATCATTTGGTAGGTTTTACTTTTTTAGTAATTTTTTATATATTTATTACAAAATTTTAATGCCATGCGTATTGCGAGTGCCAAAAAATATTAATTTTGATATTTTTTGAAATAACTTGTTTATAGTCTGAATAAACAACTTACTTATTTTTGAAAGAGAATTCTTTATTAACAGAAAAAAAAACAATAATACTCTGTTATAAAAATAACATTAATAGTTCCTATTGATCATTATTATAGCAATATAGAAAAATTAGAGGAAAAAAAATACAGAATCACATTAATTAAATACAGCAAAAAATTAATTTAGCATTAAACAACAACAAAAAAAACAATAACAAAGTTAACAAAAAAAAAACTATTTTAAAAGTGCATTAATAACTAATTTAAATTTGTAATGAGCTTTACTGTTAATATTTACATTTATTTTTTTAAGTTACCTCTCATTAACTTAAACATAACAATGCAAATCGAAGAAGAGAGGTCACATTTATGATTGGCTGTCTGTTTTAAGAGATCAAAAAGTTATGACTTTTTTTCAAAACTTGAGTATATAGTTGTGTCCAAGGATGGAGTCTTATTATATCCTAGAATTTACAGCTAATAAAGAAGAGTATTGTCCATCAACGACAACTTTAGTAGTTTGATTAGAAAGAAATGATACAATAGTTTTAAAAAGTTTCTAAAATTCATCGTAAAAAAAAAGATTATTAAATCAAAAACCTATATGTTAGACTTTATTGAAAATCTTTGAAATGTCAAGAGTCATAGCTTTTGGCTAATGGCTTCCTTGAAACCTTTTTATTAAAATGCACAAGGTACTTTTCTGTTTCAAATTCACATGGAAACTTTCAGTTATAATGGTAAAAAATTCACCTTTAAAATGAGAGGGTTCAAATTGATATTGATTTTCCAGGAGTAGACTCAAATAAGATATTAGAAGATAGACTTTTAAGTCTTAATAATAGTAAGAAGATTGGGCACTAAGTTTGAAGAGTCCAAGCGATAAGTGTAGTTTTTATAACTTCGAATCACAGTTGCGATTTATCTACAGACAACAAAAATTATTTAAGCATTTGTGAAATAGTTTAGGGAGTATTGAAGAGACTACTTATTGTATTGTATTGAAGTATTGAAGAGAACACTTTTGTATTGAGTATTGAAGAGAATGCTTTTATAAAACTGTGACTGAAATGTTGTCTGGACCCAAGAAAAAGACTGCAAAAGGCTGGACCCAAGCTGAAGAGTAGGATAAGTGAGAAATAACTTTAACAACAGGGTTTCTATCAGTTACATTGAACAAAATCATGTAGTCTGGAAACCACAAGCTTAAAGGGTACTTAAAATCAAATCATAGAATTGATTGGTCTCAAACTGAAAAAGTAACATTGTTACATTGAACAAGTTGTAGCAGAAAAGAAATTTAAAACTAGCTGGGTTACATTGAACAAAAGTTGTAGCAGAAAAGAAATTTAAAACTGGGTTACATTGAACAAAATCAAACAGCTTGATTTTGTTTAACCTAAGTGCTTAAATGAAATTAAATTGAAAAAATTTCTAAAATGGCACAGAGTGAATATCCATTAGAGCTATCACCAGAAATCAGTTCATTCACAATGCAATCAAAAATGAAGGATATCAACATTGTTGGAATTCTATACCTACAATGATTGATCCACTGATTAAAACAAAACATAGTCTGTTTGAGATATTAGCATAATTAAATATGCTCAATTTGATCAATAAGGTGGATTTTAATACTTTGTTGATGATGATAACTGCTGTGGACCCCAGCTGATACTGTTATGGGTTATATGCTGTAAAAACTTTTGAATTTGAATCACAACATTGTAAAGTAGTTATATGAAAGAAGCGAACTAGTGAAAGATGGAATGAACTTATTAAGATCACTGAGAGATCCTACAATGATTTTAACAACACTTCTAATTCTGGTGATTCTGAAGGTTGTCAGGTTAGTCCAGCTTCACTATCTCTTCAAGAAGAGTTGGATTTATTGCTGAGAAAAAAAAAATTTACTCCCGTTTCAACAGTGATTAGTTTAAAAGGCTAGAACAGTAATTTTTTCTTTTTTGGAATACAGAGAAAAAAAGAGAAAATTTGCAAAAATTGTATGAGGCTCTCCTTACAATTAAACCAACGTCCACAGATTGAGTTGAACTTCAACAAACTTTTGCAGAAAGACTCAATCTTAACTTTTGGACAAATCTCTTATTCACTTGTGTTCCTTAAATTTTACGATAACAAAAAATAATACTTAAAATATTTTGTTGTAAATTCTATAAAAAACAGAAAACAACTGTTAACAGCTGTGTTTTTTTAAATGTAAAACAGAAAACAGCTGTTTTCTGAAACTACCTGTTTTTAAGAGACTCTAGCAACAGTAGCAGATTTGAATGTCAAATAATTAACCTTTCTTTAGTGTATTAACCTTTCTTTAGAATGACGAGAAAGTGTAGTCATTAGATTCAAGAAATAAATTAAAGGAATTCAAATACATTTATGAAAAAATGATAGACTTGCCTTTGTTTAAAATATTGTAAAAGATTTTCCAAAAGTCTAAAGAATTGATCTTTTGAGATAAAACATCATTTGAGAATAATGGATCTATGCATCATACATTAACTTTTTTCATGCCTTAATTTCATGTAACAATAATAGACATAACATCAAGAGAGAGAAAAAAATTATTTCATGTAACAATAAAAAGATAATTGTTCTCAAGAGAATGAAAAAGATTATCATGATTAAGTAATGATTAGAATTAAAAATGCACAAGAAATAAAAAATCATTGATGAGAATTTAAGTTAAATCTGACAACAAAAGGGTATAAGCTTTTACCTGTCTGCCTCAATCTAGAAAATAATGTAAAAAGAACTATTTTTCACAAAGACGTTACATCAAAGAAAGAAAAAAAGAAAAATTACAAAGGAATAAAGAAAAAGATAAATCACAAAGATGATGATAGAGTGAATTTAATATAAAAGAAGTGATAAAAGTTCTAGTAAGATTATAACATAACATGAACTATTAAGAGGAAAGCAAACAGAAACTGAGCTCAAGCTATTGTAGGAGACTAGGGAATCCAATACCGGTCAAAAAATCAATACCGGTATTTCGATATTATAAAAGCATAATACCGTTATTTCCGTTATAATACCGGTATTTCGATATATAAAAGCATAATACCGTTATTAAAACCAGTATTAAATATTTTAAATTTTTAAAGGAAAGTTAATAAATTTACAAATCACAAAAACTTGAAAAGAATGCAAATTCATTGATCTATATGGTAGAACCTTTATCTTTTATTCTATGAAAATAAGCTCTTAAAAAACAAAGAGCATCCAGAGTTTTGTCATCCATTCTGCACCGCAACTTATTTAAAATAATACCGGCAGTAGAAAATACTCTTTCGGATTCAACGCTAGTTGGTCAAATTGTTAAAAGAAGATCATAAACCTTTTGGAGTTATTTTCTTTACACACCTTCATCTTCAAAGAGACTCATTTCTTTTTTTTAACACTTAATTATATCACCAGCGCGTTCTGGTTGTTTCCTGACAACCTTATAGTTTATTTGTTTAGAAATGGCCTTGTACATCTCTTTTTTCATTGATTTCTCAGAATTTTTTCCATCGTCAATCTCAACTTTGCTAACCTCAAAGTAAAGAATTTCCCAGACTTGTTCTTCAACAGCAGTGTTTTGATTCCAAAGTCCTTTCTGATTTACAATGCCCAAAAGTGAATTGAGATTGTTCGCTTTTGATGCATGTGGAAAGTTAAAACTTAATAAATTTGAGTTTCTAATACCATCTTCTAGACCTTTATGCAGATAAGAAATTAAATCGAACAACTGCCTTCTTCTTGCAATAATACACTGTTTTAAAGCACACAGAAATTCAATGCTCAATGATGACTTAATTTCACATAGCCTGTCAAACATAAATGTCAGTGCTACATCCGCAGAAATTAAGTTAGCATCCTTGCAACTAAGTGACTCAATGGCTAAATACCAGCAAAAGTGCTGAGATAGTAGCTAAAACTGTTTCAAAATCAGTTTCTGTAAAGTTTATATTAAGTTTTAAATCTATGTCTAATTTTTGGATGCAAGACTTTAATTTTTAAAAACGTTCGAATTGCTAATAAGCTATTCCATCTAGTTTTAGAATCTACAATTAAGAAGTATTCTTTACAAAATTCGAGCTTTACATAATTCTTTAGTACCTCATTTTTTAACGGTGAACCTTTAAATATTTGCACAATTTTCCTTACTTTTTGTATAAGGGGACCAATTTGACTATGTGTTATTTCTGTATCTTGTTCTTGTATATCGTAATCCATAACTAAACCTTCTTCGTATGTATTTGAAATATTTTCAAAGGCACCATAGTTTTCGTACTCTTCGGCATCTGAATATGAGTCGAAGTTTATTGATTCATTTGAGCAAATGGTTCTTTCTTCGGTTTTTTCTTTTTTATATAAAACATCTACAACTGTAAGTTGAATTGCATGGGCTAAACACAACTGCTGAGCAGCCGGTATTAATTTGCCTACTTTTTGCATAACTGCTGCACCATCATTTGTTAAACAAACAATATTCTTTTCTTATGACAAACCATACTGATTAAATTTTTCACTTAAAAGTAAGATTGATTCGGAGAAGTCCTAAATTCCAAAACTTTGATTCTGAGTGAAGATTCATGTTTATGTACCGCTGGTTCCTTAAGGAAGTCCACTCATCGAAAGTAATACTAAAATCTTGTTTATTTAATTTATATTATGATATTTCTTTAATTACTAACTGCCGAATAATTTCGCTATAACTAGTGACAATTTTTTTATAGTCGTGGCGGAAGTTCATCACTTAAATTTAATGTTTTTAATGATTTTCGAAGATCATCAGATGTTATGAAAATTCTGAATGGAAGCCCATCAAGTGCTATCATTCTTGATAAGATTGTTGCCAGCGAGTCTTCTGTAGTGTTTTTAAAATATTTAGTAATTTTTGGAAGAGGCAATTCAGTGTTTTTAAAATATTTAGTAATTTTTGGAAAAGGCAATTTATTGAACTAGATTCACCAAGAGGTTCAATAACATCTCATTTTCGTAATATTACATCATGCTTTGTTTTTAAACATGTTTGAAGGTCGCTTGTTGAGCCACCTGCTGTTTTTATAATTTTTGCGCACTTCTTACACTTTGCACTATGCTCTTTTTCATCTTTGACAAAAAAAACCAAACAGTATATTTATCTCTGCCTTTTGAATGCTTAATAAACTTTTTAATTTCATTCTCCATTGGCTAAATTAGAATATAATCTCAATTTGTAAATATGCGTTACATATTTTATCCTCACAATGTTATATCAGTCATAATGTGACTGATATAAACATTAAATAAAATTAATTTAAATATATAAATTTAAACTTGAAAATGTTAATTTTTAAACTTACCAAAGTTGTTCTTGGAAATTATTTTTAAAAAGTATCTAATATATAGGTATATAAAGATTTTGTAATTTGTATTTTAAAAATGAGTTAAGCAATAATGAGTTTCATCAAAGAGTTGTCTATGAATCAGAGTTTGACAACTTTATTTTAATATACTAGGTTTTTACTCAAACAAAGAGTTTAAACACATGATAGAATAAAAAATATTTTAAAAATAAGCAACAAATGTTTACAAATTTTTGTATATTTATAATCTGAAATACGACAATGCTATATGTTCAAAAATAGTTGCATTTTAATATCTACTTAAATGTTGTAACACTTTTTTAATTTAAAAAAGTACATGAAGTATACAAATATTGCTAAAAATAATGAAAAATAAACCAACCATTCAAATACCGAAGTACCGGTATTTAAGCCTTTTAATACCGGTATTCAAAACTAGACAAAATTGACCAAAATCCCGGTTTTTGGTTTTGATTTATTTGATTAAGAGATTAAGAATAACAAAAACTTTGAGATTTAGAGCCAGCAGGGTCAGTGGTACTAATTGGTAATAACTTTAGTGGTGAACCATTCAATCTGATTTAAAGTCATAAATAAAACTATAAAATTAAAATGATAAAGTGAAATAGATTATAGATAGAATAGATTGCAATCTAAAGTTGGAAAAAAAAGTACAATGTGAATGGTGATTGAGTTTTTAAGTAAAAACACATAAAGAAGCACGTCAGACCGTTTAAACTTTAATTTGTCTATATTTTTTTTAAATTTTAAACTCTAGGTTGTTAAAACTAGAAGATTATTATTGTGGGTAAGAAACTATACAGGAGCAAAGATAGAACCTTGTGGTACCCTTAAAGTTACTTGAAATAAAAAGTTAATATTAAAGTCTAAAAAATATATAGATGAATTAAAACTTAAGCATATAAGCATGTGAATCAAAGTCTTTTAAATCAAAGAGTAAAAAACACTAAAATATCTTACTAACAGTCAGCCTTAAAACCATTAATCTATGTTTTTGAGCTGTACCCTCGTTAGGAGAAAGTAAAGAGTTGCATACCTGTTACCAAAAGTTGTATATCTACTACCAAAGAAGCAAAAAATGTCAGAAGATTTCATCATTCTAGCAAGAAACAAAATTTATTTTCAAGATATTCAAAATACTAAATTTTTTGTTTAACATTAGACACTAAAATTGACAATCACCTTCTGTATTTAAATAATATAATTATTTGTTCTTTTTTCTCTGATCCATATGTAATCAATAATGATATTAATTAGTTTTAATGATCCATATGTAATCAATAATGATATTACTTAGTTTTAATGATCCATATTTAATCAATAATGATATTAATTAGAGCTCACTAATCACAAAATAAATCAGCACACTAATCACAAAATTCTTTTATCTACACTCTAAAGTAATACCAATTATAAAATGTAAATTTTCAAGGTGAATATAGGTCATATAGTAAAAGTGTTTATATAAAGGTTCTTGGTCGTGTAACTCTATAAAACATAATGTAACAATTAAATTATTGAACAAAATACTTAAAATATTGAATAATGTTCAATATTTTAAGTGTTTTTTTATTTTAGTTTAAATATTATTTTTATTTTTTAAACTGTTTTCTAAAAAAGAAAGAACTATTCAAAGGTTATTTCATTATTAGATTGTGTTATATAATGGATAAGTTTTATACAAATAACCAAACAGATGTAGAAAAATACATTTTCAAGTTTCATAAAAGTCATGTTAAGAAGCCTCTAAATATAATTTGGAACTCTTTATTTAAAGAACTCTGTTAGAGCAAGTGCCACAAAAGAATAAATAAAAGAAAAGTACAGAGATAAATTGTAAAGAAAAGTATACAAAAGATTAGAAGAAAGAAAAGTACAGAGATAAATTTTAAAGAAAACTTGCTTGTTTATCTGATTTACTGGAAAGCATTTTTAATCTTTTTGCTAAAAGTATGCAGAATAAAAATAAGTAACCTGATGTGCAACCAATTGAAGTTTTTTAAAATATAAAGTGCTTATTGCTTTACAAAAACAAGAGATTAGTAAAATGTTTTTTTCCATCTATAAAGTCTTTCATTTAATGAACTTTCATCTAATGTTTATTTCTAACATTTTTATAGGTTACTTAGTCTCAGCAATGTCACCATCAGTACAAGTTGCTACAGGAGTTGGTCCTCCTTTAATTATGCCATTTATGTTATTTGGTGGATTTTTTCTTAAAGATAAGTATGTTAACATATATTTTCTTTTAATTTTGAATATATATATATATATATATATATATATATATATATATATATATATATATATATATACATACACATCTTGTACTGAAATTTTTTATAGAAAAACTATAAAAACCATGGAACTTCAGTTGGTATTTGGAACATGTCTCCGTGAAAAAACCACGAGTTTTCCATGGAAAGTTCATGAGTTTTCCATGGAAAATCTATGAGTTTTTTATGGAAAATCCATGAGTTTTTCATGGCATTTTAGTAACATTTATATAGAACAATGCAGTAACAAATATAGTATTACTTATAAATTGTAATTTAAAAAAAAAGTTACTTCTTCCTCTGTGCTATCTGCATGATGTACAACATTATTTCTATTGCCGGTCATGCCTGCCTGTTGATAATGTGTTAATTTAAATAAAATGATAAAGTTAAAATGGAAAGACTTATGTGCATATATGAATGTTACCTGTATGTTGGTAACATTTATACAGAACAAAGAAGCAACAAGTGTATTATTACACTAGTTGTCCGGATCAGTAAAATATGGGTTTTGGTAAATCTATTCCACACCGACCTTTTCTACACTTATTCTGTTTTGATTTAGCGATTTTTGTTCAATACTTTGTAACTACTATCAAAAACAGAATTAAAAAAAAAGCGAGGAGGAACCATATTATTTTTTTCTTTAATATGTTTCTATTTTTCTTAATTTTTCTAAAGCATTTTCCACAGCATTTTAGAACTCTTGCTCTTTTAACTTCCTTCAAAATTAACTCCCGTTAATTTTGAAAGAAGTTAAAATTTGTTAAGTTTGCGTTATACTGCGCGTTATCATGTTCCTTAAACGCGCAGGATTAACTAATTACTTGAGCACATTATTAACGTATCTCTATCATGATATATACACAAAAAAGTTCCAACGGTGTTTTCATGTTTTTAGAAATCTTTAAAAGCTTTTTAAAAATTTCTCTTCCTTCCGTTTGTTATAGTATGTATTATCTTTATATATGTTATGCATATAATATCCATAGACCTTAAAAAATTTTACTTCGTATTCTAAAAAACTAAACAAGATAAAAAAAAAAAATTAAGTGTGTAAGCCAAAGGATTTTAACCCACATAAATCACTTCAACTACTTTGGCAATGCTTTATCAACTTATAAAACTGTTTAATAAACCAAAGACTTATTAAACTTTATAAAATGGCATATAAATGCTATAAATCAAAATTATGGAAGTTTTGCCGCTATGAAATTTTCAAGTAAAAGTAAATCTGTAAAATTTGATATACTTTACATAACTTAAGTTTACATGTTGGATATTTGCATAGACTTTTATTCAAATAGATAAAATACAAATCGTTACAGATTGTGGTTTCAAAAAAATGCTTATTAGCTTTGAAAATTAAAAGATATTTTTATTTATACATTTATTAACAAATTAACAAAACATAACAATTTTCAATCTTCTTTAGTTGTATGACTTTATTGAAGAAAATGTCATCTAATTAATCTAAAAAAATTAATTGAATCAAAATAAAATTTAGCATAAACATTTGCTAAAAGTATAATCTTTTTGTACTAAAAAGTAGAAAATAAACTTTTAAATTTAAATTTTATAGTTTAGTAAACTAAAGATAGGTATGTTTCTATATAAATCTTTTATATAGAAACTATCTATTTTAAAAGATAAAATTTTTTTATATAAAAGTAAAATAATATAAAGTACAAATACTTCATTTGCATTGTATCCGGCGTCCTCCCACAGATGTAGCATATTTTTATATTAATATTAAACAAAGTTAACATAACTTTATAAGTTACTTTTTCAATTTTATTAAAATAAAAAATTTAAAAAAAGAAAAAGTATTAACAAAAAGATTTAAAAAAAAATAAAAATCCAAAAGCAATCTTAGCTGAATTTAAAAAATAAAAAATTAATTTTTAAAAGAGACCAAAGTATATTAAAAAAAAATTACTAACCCAAAATCAATATTAGCCTATTTTAAAAATAAAAAGGTTTGTCAATTGATAAATGTTACTATTTTAAACAAACCCGCAAGCAATTTTGTGGTAAATTTTTATATAAAATGTTAGTTTTTAGTGGACTATGCAAGACAAAGAAAGTTGAGGAAGAGATCATATTTAGTGAAAGAAAAGATTATAAAGTATTAAATTTTTTAGCAAAAGTTTTTGCTATATTTTATTTTCTACTTTTTAGTCTTTACAAGAGAGTCACAATATTTAGCAATGCCAAGGCATTTGAAATTAATCAAGCTAAATATGTGAATGGTGTAAGTACGAACTGGCATAATTGCGAACTGGCATAGTTACAAAAACTGGCACAAGAGCAAACTGGCATAAGTGAGCCAAAAGAATTAGCAAACATTGGCATAAGTGCGAACTGGCATAAGTGCGCTGAATAAAATTGAAAATATTGGCATAACACAAATTGTTATTTCGCTCTTATGCCAATTCGCACTTATGCCAGTTTGCACTTGTGCCAGTTTTTGCAATGCATTGCACTTATGCCATTACTTGAGTAGTACTTCTGTACGCAAAAATGTTATCAATTAGGAATCTTACTTTGGATTAGTCTTAATGACTATTTGTGGCTGTTCCTATGCTAAGCCAACAATATCTTCAGATATAACATTGTATAGCAAAATATAGCATGAAAATTCAAATAAATAAATAAATAAAAAACAACATAAACAACAACAATAATCAAATAAACAACACAATAACCAATAGTTTTAGGGGCTTTTTATTTATTTCTTAGTTGTTCTAAAAGATAAGTAAATTTAGTTTAAGTTAATAGTTTAATGTTTACAGTTGCAGTATAATAAAAAAAAGATGTTTAATGTTGAACTTTTTATTTAGTTATTTATTTTTTACCTACATTTGTTATAAAAAGACTTCAGAACCCCCGTCATTAAAATCATTTGTTTTAAATATATTTCGACATCGTTATTCAAACTAAGTTTTTTCATTTGGCTTCCTGAACTTCATGCAAAGCAAATTCAGACAAAGTATTGTCTAACCAAATAAAAATGCTGTTACTAATTTTGTATGTGTAATAAATATAAAACAATTTTTTTATCAGAATCTTGATTGAGATAATAAATATTCATCATTTATTAACATTAAATATAGTGCAATAACAGTTTATAGCAATGAATCAGTATATAATATTTAAGGTTTTTAATACCTTTTTAAATGTTAAAAGTAGAAAATAAATAACTAAACAAATAATGTAAAAATTTATGAAAAAAATAAATAAAAATTTTTACAGAGTTTCATTTTGTCAATAGTCTACCGTGACGTCATATACTAAAAATTTTATGAATTAAACGCGCTTCAAAGGAATCGCCCAACTCTGTAGATTGCAACATAATTTAAAGACTCTGAGTTTTTGAGTAAAATGGAGAAGGCTTTGGCTAAAATGACAAGATTAGTTGTTCTCAGAATGCATTCATTATTTATTTTTAATCAAAAAAACTTGGTTCAAACCTTTTTTTTCAACATTATCTTTAATATGAAGACAACATGTGTTGGGAGTTTGGGATCCCTTTAATTTAGAATAAAGCAAAACAAACAGCCCATAACTTATTTACATATCAGGGCAACATAAAAGTTTTAAAACTCAATAAAAAGGAAAAAAAAGGGGAATTTTTTTTTTTTTTTTGTTGCTGTTTTTCTACAAGACACCAATGGATCAGAAGTGCACAACAGTCGTTTTGTTCTTCGTTGCATTTTGATTGACTTTTTTTTTGACATTTGATTGACTTTTTTTTCTTACACAGTCTTGTCGTTAACTCTTAAAATTTTTATTAAATGCCTCTTGATTTTTCTCCGACATAACATCAATAAGCAATATCATTTTTTCTTCTATAAGATATCTGTGTTTTATTATTTTATGCAGACTTTGATTTTGATATGGTTTGTATTAGATATTTTTTGCCCTTCAAAAACAACGATGGATTATATCAAATTTTCTATTTCATTTTTAAGTTTATTTTCTTTATCAATCAATACAGAATTAGTCTTTTTTAAACTCAAAACTCTATCATCAACTTTATAAATGGTTGACTATGGCTTTAAGTTTCTCCATATAATAACTTTTTTTTATTTACACTTGTAAATAGCTCTAAACGAAAAACACAAGTCAAAAATAAAGAATTTACATTTGATAAATTACAAGAACTGCTTTCTGATAATTTTTGTTTATAAAACCTTTGAATAGTTGAACCATCAAATCCAGCTTTGTAATATTGAGTTGCTTTATCAAACGGAAGACTGATTATTCCTGATTAACTGGAAAACTGATTATTCCTTATACATTTGTATAGTTCAAAATATTTCATTTTACAGCTAAAAAAAAGTAAACAGTATAACGTGAATGAAAATAAGTAATAATTAAAAAACAAATGAAACTAAAATAACAACTTTAATGTTAGTAATTTCCATACAAAGAGAAATGCGGTGGAGCTATTACAGGTAGTCAGTTCTCAAATCTAACATATTTTTATTATCCTCATTTTATAAAAAGTAATAAAATTCATCAACAGCATTTTTAAGTTATCAATATCAAATATTATTACCTTCTCAAAGTGAGGGGGTTATACAAAGTGTTTTCAGCTCTAGAGCTTGAAAATTAATAAGTGACCAGGGCCCCGGCTCCTGCTAAAAATGAGATATTTTGCAAACCTAGCCCTGGCAAAATTATAAGATTTAGAATGGGTTGATAGCCGCGGCTAGAATAAAGTTTATGATACTTAATATGTTATAATTTTATACATTTACTATTTATTAAATACTGGCATACATTTATATATTTTTAAATTCTAATTTATTTCCAACAAGATTGCAAGCAACGACAATTAAGTTATGAGTTACCTTAAAATAGTGAATAAGTTAAAATACTAGGAAGCGTATAACTGAAGACTTAAAAAGTTGTAATTTGTATAAAAAAGAAAAACATGAAGATGGGTAAGAGTTATAAGGTTTTTTTGATGTGCAAGGAAAAAAACTGGATTAATAAAAGTTTTTTTAACATGAAGGGGCAGACACAGTAAAAGGATGCAACTTGTTGAATAAAAAGCCAAATCTAGAATGAGTTTGGCGTTATAGAGATGATAGGCGTTATAGAGGTGATAGCTCTTTTTGAGCATTGACCATAATTGTATTTGTAGAAAAAAGAAATAAATACAACCTTACAACAATGGGAGAGTGGCTCATTCTTGGCAGATAAGGCAGGTCTTATTACATTTACAATGTGCTTTTAGACTTTGCCTGAGACTAAGAGGGTTGTTATTTGTCAATATAGGAATGCCAACAATGTTGCAATATTTTTTTGCAGTAAATAAATGAGTTTTGTTGTCTAACAAAAATTGTGAATACAAAGTCCTGAATTAAAATCCATAAGCCACTGCAAGCCTTAGGCTGTTGCAGAAAAGAGATCAGATTTAAAATTGACTGCTTGTTCTGAGCAACTAAAAAGGGAAGATTTTTAGTCAAGACAAGAGTATAAAGTTGAGTTGTCAACAAATAAAGCCACCATAGATTCCATGAAGTTCGTTATTGTAGTTTAGAAACAATAGAGGAGCAAAGATTGAATCTTGTGGTACAATTAAAGTTACTTGAAATAACGAAGAGGGTAGCCCTTCAAGAATAACTTTACTATTGCAGTTAGAAAGATATAATATAATAACTTTAAAATTTTTTTATAAAGAAACAGAGTGAAGACTAATCGTAGGATAGTTAAAGAGGTCAAAGTGTTTTCTAGAGTTTTGAAAAATGAAACCATCTATATAGCACTTTTTAAAAATTTATCAAAAATTGAGAGAGTTCTGGAGAGCATTTGATGGAAATCTATTCTGGAGCACAAACTGTATAAGTCTTTAATTGAGAATTAATTTTAGCATTGAAAGCCAGAGTGATTTCAATGTTTAACAATGGGTTAATCTGTTTGTCTGTCAGGAAGAGTATGGCCATTATATTCAAGAGTCAAATTAGAGTAAGATTTCTTTGCAAATAACTCTGCTTTATTCTGGTGAGTAAAAAGATTAGACTCATGAATTCAAGAATAAATGTTAGACTTACTTTAGTTAATGAAGTTAGTTGAAGATTAACCAAAAGTCTATAGATAGAGATAAGATACAAGATTTAGTAAAATAAGAATAACAAAGCTTAACATCAGACAGGACATTTTTACATGGGCTTCTTGCAATTATAAAAGAACTAATTTCTTTTCTTGTAAAAAAGATGAAAAAAAATGGTTAATGTTTTATAAAGCAACTGCTCAAGATAGTGAAAAATGTGGAGAAGAATGAGGCTTGACTTCAAATTGAAGAAAAATAATAAAAGCTTCTAAACTTTTATTCCAAAAAGAATAAAATCTTCCACTTCCACAGATGCACTTTATGCATACATTTTATAAATATAAACGTATATGTTTGTTATTTATTTAGATGCTGGCATACAATATTCTTTCATTATTATATAAACTTTGGTATTTATATGGTTTAGTATTTGCTAATAGAAAAGATGATCAGATGGATGAGTGGTGTGACTCTAGCAAGACAAGAAAAGGAGGCATAAACTTAGATAGATTAGAAAGAACTTTGTATCGAACTTTTTTTAGAAAAGATTAAAGTATTTTAGGTATCAGCATGTAGAGAGGTAGCAGCTTTAGTAGAAAATGGTAGTGGTAGAAGTAAGAAAACTTGAAGAAAGTGCTTTACATATTGTATGAATGAGTTTTAGTTAAAATGTTTATGTTAGAGAAACAGCATAGAAGAGGAAGGCTAAAGCCTGATGATGATGATGATGATGATGATGATGATGATGATGATGATGATGATGATGATGATGATCATGGTAATAATGAGGATCATCATGATTATCATGATCATCATCGTCAGGCTTTAGCCTTACTCTTTTATGCTGTTGATGATGATGATGATGATCATCATCATCATCATCATCATCATTATCATCATCATGATAACAATGATGATTATGATGATCATGTTGATCATAATGATGTTTATATATGGATATATATATAAAATATAACATGAATTTTGAATTAAAAAATATACTTTAGGATGTATAAATGTGTTCGCTTGTGTTTCAAAAAATATTAGGTTTTATATATACCTCCCTGATAATTGTAATAAAGATTTTTTACACATTATTTTAAACAGTAGAAAAAAAAGGTAATTTACATTCATATTTTGTTATTATTGCAAGAAAATGACCAGCTATAAATATATATCAAAATTTACTAAAAGAAGCCCATCAAATAAAATTAATTTTAAATTTGTTAAGAAATAAAGTTGAACATATTTTTCATTGAATTTTAGTTGTTTTGAATATTTGAAAAATCTTTAATTTGTAACTGTATAAGTAGTTTTTTGGTTAAAAATAATAATATTCATTTTAGAAAGGCCATGATATATACTATACACATATCTGAATTATTTTTTTTTATGAACATCACTTTTTTGATTCTTGTCACAGCCTGGCCCACTGTGCACCTACATTATTTATTTTTCATTTATGAATGAATATGTGATGAAAGTTTAGCTGGGGAGTGGGAATTATCCAAATTAAATTTATTTATTTTTTAATTTCTTTAGTAATAAAGGAGAAAATTTAACTATTAAAAAAAGTTTTTATGTAATGTGTTTTTTATTCAGGTCAATTCCAATTTATTTTATCTGGTTGAAATGGCTTTCTTGGTTTAAATATTCCGCAGAGTGTCTTCAGATTATTCAATGGCATGATTACGATGGTTTAAGTAAGTTTGTTTGAAACAAGTTTTTTTTTTTATTCACTCTCATTTAGGCTGCTAGTAACCACTATAGAGTTAAAGAGCAAGGAAATAGTTGGTAGAAGACTTGAAATTTTGTAGGTTGTATGAGTCAGGAAAACATGAGAACAGGAGAGAGTTCTAAAGGGTTGATGTGTTCAGAAAAAAGCTAGATGAAAAGAACTAGACTTTTTGACAAGACAGGAGTATAAAATTGAATCATCAGCAAATAAAGCCACTTAAGATGTAAGTTTGTCAGAAAGATCATGTAAAGTTGAATCATCATCAATGTAGATAAGTAACAATACAGGATCAAGGTTATAACTTTGAGGTACTCCAGAAGCCAATCTAGCTGACCCAAATACCCCATTTATATGGGTTGATAGTGTACACATCAAGGTACCCGGTGATGCAAATTTTGATATCTTTAAATTTTGAAAAAAATTTATTTTTAATGTTCAAATTAAATTAAATTTTGACTTTATAGTGCAACAATAAAAACACATGTAAAATAAGAATAAAATGAGAACCACTTTAAATAATTAAGTAAAAGTTGGTGCAAATGATGCTACATTTGCACCAACTTTTACAGCTGCACCAAACTCTAGATTTCAGTCGGATTGGTTAACTGATTAAGGATTTATGGCAGTTTTAATTTATATTTTGTTAGTTTTTTGCTACTTATACCTTAGGACGTTACTGATTACTGTGTTATTCCATCACTATTTCCACTATAATGGTTACATTAGTGTTCTACTATGTAATACCAAGAATTTTTATTATAATTATTTTATTGCTGCAGCTACCATTTTTATTTTATGTACCAAAATATTGATTTGCTATATAAAGCGTGGTTTGACTTAAGCATTGCGTGAAAACATCAGCATGTTTTAAAGTATAAACTACTGTCAGAATGCATGAAAATGTTAAAAAATGGTTGAAAAGCTTTTATAAAGATACCTACAAGATAATTAAAATAATTGAAAAATTAAAAGTTTGTAAAAGAGATAGTTTGATTCAGTAAAGTTGGATTTAGTGAATTGCCACAATGCCAAATCAAGCAAAGGTTCATGATGAAAATCAAAATTACATGTGCTTGCTCTGTCTAAAATTTTTAAGACAGCTTACTGCTTTCCGAACATTCCGATCAAATATGCCAACTTTACGATAAATATCAATATCTATGATTTTTTGGGTATCACAAAAATAAGAATTGAGAATTGTGTAGAACAATTTTGTGCAGGAAACAAGAGGGGAAAGAAGTTATACTCCTTCCTTTGTTTAATTTCAATTCAATTCAAGTGAGACCTGAAATATAAGACCCGATGTATTATTGCTTTATCTGTCAAATTGGTAATTCAAAACTGCAAGAAAAATATCTTCTTGAAGAGGAAACTACCATCAAGAAAGAACCAATTGCAAGCCTTCCCAGGAAACGTGTGCAGTTTTTCCTCTTATATGACCAATCTGTTAAAACTTTTGGTGGACATTTTGTAAACCTTGGAATTGATGATGGTAAAGGTTTTTCGAGTTTTGTCTAAGTTTTGTCATTGTTAATACTGCTTTAAGGGTTGATAAGTTTGTTGAACAAACAAATAAGGCTGGCCGAGGCACTGGAATTAGGAAACAAATTGTTGTTTTGGTATCAGAAGATTTGGGAGAAACTCACTTTAACATTAAACAAATCTGGTCACTGATTAATGCAAGTTAAGTTAAACTAATTTTAGCTTGCAATATGAAAGTTGCCAATATAATTTGTGGTCTTCAAACCCATTCAAGTATGCACCCTTGTATATGGTGTGATCGAATCCAAGTATCTTTCCAATTCTCGAAACTTGTTAACAATGGGCTCAATCAAATCTAGCTTCAAGTCTTTTCAGTTATCTAACGGGGTTGTTGCTAGTTCAAAATTGTTTGGCAATGTCATTCGAAAGCCAATCAATAGTAGGCCTGACGATATTCTGATTTTGGAAATAATCTCACTGATGAAATTGTATCTCCTTATAGGAGTTGTCAATCATATTTTCAAGTTATTAAAAACTGCTTGGATAGAGGCTGTTAAATGACCAGCTACCCTCCACATTTAACTGACACCTGTATCATGGGGGCCAGTTCAAGGGAAATGAATGCAGGAAGCTTCTGTTGAAACTTCTCATCAAGACTTTTATCAACATTGGTCATGGTATAAACAAAACAATAATCATCCAGAGTACAAAGAAAGATTGCTATGATGCATAACTAATCTGAATAGTTAGTATATTTAAAGAAAACCACAATTCGATTTATTAGATTTATTTATTTAATTTCTGCTTAGACTTAAATTCTACAGCTTGTGGCTCGGATAACATACCTGTTATAGTCTTGCAGAAGTGTTCTCCAGAGCTGTTGTCTTTTCTTTTAAAATTATTTAACAAGTGCTTATTAGAGTCTTGTTTTCCATCTTGCTGGAAAGCGGCATCTGTAATCCCTATTTTCAACAATTCTAGAGAGCGATCTGATTCATCTAACTACCGTCCCATTAATCTTCTTCCTATCATAAGCAAGGTTTTTGAATCTTTAATTAACAAACACTTAATCTCTCATCTTGAATCTAATAATTTACTTTCTGATCATCGAAATGGATTTCAATCTTCTCGTTCTATGGCTGATTTGCTAACAGTGATAACCCACAGGTGTTATCGTACATTAGATAAAAGTGGAGAGGTTAAGGCCATTACTCTTGACATTTCTAAAGCTTTTGATAATGTTTGGCATGCTAGTCTTCTCCATAAGCTTTCTTCTTGCAGTGTATCTGGTAACATCTTTAAGATTATTGAATCCTTTCTTTCCAATTGTAGTATAAAAAGTGTCCTCAATGGACAGCACTCTTCTTATTATTCTGTAACTTCAGGAGTTTCTCAAGGTTTCATCCTTGATCCTATACTCTTTTTAATTTACACTATTGATCTTCCAGATACTCTTACATCTAAGCTGGCATTATTCGCTGATGATACTACCATTTATTCTTGTCATGATAAGAAGCCAACACTCTCTGATTGCTTGGAGGAGGCATTTGAACTTGAAAAGGATCTCACTTCTGCTGCAGCATGGGGCATACAGTGGTTGGTGAACTTTAATTCAGATAAAACTCAATTTCTTTTAGCCAATCATTATTGCAATAATCTAGATATATATTTTTGAACAGTAATTTACTTGTGTATATAGTACACTATAAGTCATCTACGCTTCATCTTCTAGATTTAACTCTTATGTCCGATCTTTCTTGGAAACCATTTATCAAATCCGTTAATTTAGCATCTGCTAATGTTGCATCTCTTTATTGAGCTCGACACTTTCTTAGTCAAGATTCTATTCTATCTCTATAAATCTCAAATCTGGCCTTGTATGAAATACTGTTGCCATATCTGGGGCAAATCTTTTAATGATGCCCTTTCCCTTTTAGACAAGGTGCAAAAACGCATTGTAAACATAGTTGGATCTGCTCTTGCAGCCAATCTCCAACCATTATTACATCTTTGTAATGTTGCTTCTCTTTCTCTTTTCTACAAATACTATAATCGGATCTACTCTAAAGAGCTAGCGTCTCTTGTGCCATCTACTAAAATTCATTCTTGTGTTACTTGTCATTCAATTAAGTCTCATCTTTTTCTGTGATTGTTCCTAATACCCCAAAAACTCTTATTTGTCTAGTTTTTTTCCTTGAACATCAGTTCTTTGGAATTTGCTTCTTTCATCTTACTTTCCTGATTCATATAATTTGCAATCTTTTAAGTCATCTGTCAATCATTATCTTGCTCTACAATTTTCATCTTTTCTTTTCCAGTAACTTCCACCTCTTATAGTGGTTGCTTGCAGCCATGTTGGAAGCGAAGATGTTATAAAAATTAATTAATAAATTAATTTAATTATTTATTAAAATAATTTTATTATTTATTAAATTAATTTTATCATTTATTAATTTAATTATTTATTAAAGCGACCACAATCATTATCTTGTTCTACAATCTTCATCTTTTCTCTTCCAGTAACTTCCAATACTTATAGTAATTTTATTAGATTTATTTGATTAAGCAGTAGAAAATCATAGCTTACAGTTTATAATGAACATTTTAACCATTTTAGTCTTTATCTGCTGTTAGTAATCATGAGTTTTAATATTGTATGTAAAAATATTGAAGAGTATTTTACCAAATGAGTATATTAAGCTATTTTAAATAAATTTCTTGTGGAGAAATCAAAAACCATGTTTTACAATTAATTCAGATCCTATTTGATGGTAATATAATTGAAAAAATAGGGTTTTTATAGTTATTTTTTCACTGCATTTTGAAAGTCAATGTATATAAGAAGGTTTTAAGAGCCAGTAAAAATACTTTAGGAAATGTTGAAATATTTACGCTAAGCATAAGCTAATTCAAACCACCCTTCAAATTTACATGTAGTGGTTCTCATTCTACATGCGTTTTTATTGTGGCACTATAAAGCTTTTGTCTAAAACAAGGAAACTCTTTAAGGCAGCAAGGCATGCTGTTGTAAGTTAGATGATACCTGTTGCAGGTTGATCACGATGATCATGAATCTGACCTGGAGTAGATAAAAGAAGTTATTTCCTGTAAGCAGTACTTAAAAACATTGGTGGCAATATTTTGGTAATGTATTAAAAAAAACTAACAGAATACTAAAGATTAAGTGAGCATTAGTTTTGTAGTTAGAGTCACTAGTTGGTTAGACACTAGTTAGTCACTAGTTAGTCACTAGTTGGTTAGTCACAAGTTAGTCACTGAATTACACTACATCAGATGTTTAAACAGAACAACAAATATGCACAAAGTAACTTACGGGTGGGCCAACACCGTGCCAGAAGTTCAGACAGAACATAAACATACGTAGAGTAACTTACTAGTAAATATATAGTATATTACAGGTGAGTTAATACAGTAACTAAGACAATGCCAATTGAATGAAAGACAAATAATATATATATATATATATATATACATATTAGGGTGTCCCAGCCGCCCCTTATATACTAAAAAAGATCAGTTCATACTCTGAAAAATTGCTATTAGTTCTCACTAGGGTGTTCTGGATTGGAAATTTTGAATATATTTATATATATATATATATATATATATATATATATATATATATATATATATATATATATATATATATATATATATATATATATATATAATATATATATATATATATATATATATATTTATATATATTTACATATATATATTATATAATATTTATTTATAACATATATATATATATGAATATATATATATATATATATATATATATATATATATATATATATATATATATATATATATATATTATATATATATATATATATATATATATATATATATATATATGTATATATATATGTATATATGTATATATGTATATATGTATATATATATATATATATATATATATATATATATATATATATATATATATATATATATATATACATATATATATATAATATATATATATATATATTTATTTATTTATTTATACATATATATAAAATATTTGCTGTATTAGGAATCCTATACTTTTTAATAATTTAAAAGTTAAGAAACATTAAAAATAAGGCTATTGTCAGAGGCAGTTAACATTTTTGATGAAAAAAGAGATTGTTTGTTGCCCAAAACTGCAACTTATTTTGCACCACAATATTCCTAAAATTTTACATAAGTGATTACTGCAAATAAAATTAGGCAAAGCTATGATAGAAATGCTGTCTAAAATTACTTTATTTTATTGCTTTTTACACTTTCATGTGGAGACTTTCTTAAAGTGGTGACTTTTTAATATAAAAATTAAAAATATTTATAGGCTTTAGTACATACATCGACTATCTTATAGCCTGCTGCTACAAAGAAGAGCTACTACATCAACTAACTTATAGCTTCCTTTTACAAGGAAGTGCTGCTACATTGACTTAAGATTTTGCATAGGGGAGTTGCTCTTTTATCTTTCAATTAAATCTTTGTTTTCTAAACAATGCTCAGAGTACCAGATTCAAAGTAGTCTATTTGCTAGATTCAACCATCTTGAATGATTGTAGGCCAATTTGAATTTTCTTTAAATCATCAGGAAAAGCACCTGATCATATTGCATTATATATTCTGTATAAACACTTCTGATCTGTAGACAATGAATCTACAACTTTCTCTAGATGAATTAGGTCTACAACAAAATCAAGCTGAGGGATGTATGTCAAAATAGGAAGATTTGTTACTTTGTTAATAAGTTTTCTGATATTTCCTGAGAATCTTTTTTCTAATAAAGTTTTTCCATTTAAAGCTAACACTTAATGCTTAAGTGGCAATTGGTTGGTATGTAGCGCACAAATAATAAAGATAAGTTTTAATCCTAGTTTCTTCTCTAAAAATTTTTTATTTTAAGTTAAAAAAATAAGTACATAAAATTTTAAACTACCATTTAAAGAAATAAAAACAAAACCTGCATTAAGGTCAGTTGAATATCCTCCAATTGCAACTAATTGGTTTTCAACGCCATGTGCTATTATCCAATCATACAGTTGTTCAGCAATATGTTCAGCAGGAGTTCAAGTTTCTCTCTCCTCTGAATTATTTACAAAGTGGAATAAATATTTTCCACCAGGTTCAGAACAGACACTATAATGATCTTTTTTGATCTCCCTAGTGTAAGATTTACCATCATTACCATATACAACTGTTTTTGTAAAATCTTTTCTGCCATCGAACATTATACATTATATGCCCTCTTCCTTTATTTCATTATTATGTTTCTCTTTACAGACCTTAATTACTCTTTGCTTTGATATTAATTTTTTTACGATCTAGAATCAGATATATGATCTTTCAAAAATTCTGCATCTTTGGCTGCTTTAAATGCTGCAGTGCCTTTTGATGAAGTTGCTCTGTTAGTTGTACCAAATCTTAATGCCGACAAAGCAATATGATTTACATTTAAGGTATTTAGATGAGAAACTTTTTGTATTTCTGGTAAATAAACATTGTCATTATAATCATTCTCAGCATGGATTGATTCCACATCATTTTGAGATAATACATCAGAATACTGTACAGTCTTGATTCTAATTCTCTTTGATTTGTTCTGCTTTCTTTGATGATATTTTTTTGTCTGGATATTTCTTTTCTATCAACTGAACCTATTTGCATTCCACTTTTAGAACCAACTTTATCCCTCTGTGACTTTAAAAATTTAAGTTCAATAATAGGAATTTTATTTTCCAGAGAACATTTGCAAACAATATGAAAAACTTGGTTGCAGCCATAATAATCGGATTCTTCACATGATTTTTTTATGTCAAACAGTTTATGTAAGATTAATTTATGATCAGAAAGTTGCTTAAATGTTCCTCTACCTAACGCCAGATTATATGCTTTTTTCCATTCATATATGATTCTTTCTTGTCCTCTTTTATCAGATATAATGGGTATAAGTGGATCAGCTTTTTGTCATAAATATTTTACTGAGGTCCACAATTTTTTAGAAGTTAGCCTTAAATTTTGATCATTTTCTTCAATCCTTCTAAGAAAAAGACCAAATCTTAAAACATCTCTTGAAGTTGGTAGTTCTGACTCTAATAACGTTTTTCCTGTACCAATTAGCTTTGTTAAATTACATCTAACTTTATCACAAGTTTTTTGAGCCATTATTTATAACTGTAAGATTATTTCTATACAATAAATACAATGATATTTCTTCCTCTTATTAATTAATAAAACTATTACTAGTTTATTAATTAATAATATACTAGTAATTAGTATTAGTAGTTAGACTTTGGCGTGGTCCGACTTTGGCGTACATAAACAATATTTGCAGAAATACATATTACAAAATTAGTTATTATCCATTTCTATGGTAAAATACCCCCTTAGTTGCTATAATTTAGGATTATATTTTGACATTTTTATTGATAAAATAGTTATAGTTTAAGAAATTTATTTGATTTAAAGTGGTTTGAAGATGATAATAGGAAAAAAAAATCAACAAAACACTGGGAAAATTATATATTTATGATAAAACTAAAATTTTCAAGCTGAAAATTACCTAACTAAACATTAAATACAAATAAAATGAGAATTGATTCTCAGTATCATATGGTCAAAGAAAAATGCCCAGCCACACCTAAATTCAAAAATTTTTCAAAAGTGACCCACCCTAATATATATATTTATATTTATATATGCTGAAGGTGTGTCCCAAAAATACAACTTTTTCACAGAACCAAAAGGTTTGAAACACATCCTTGTTGTATACCTTAAATAAAAGAAAAATGCAAAATGCAAATTCTTTAAACATTTAAGAAGTGTTAGGTGTAGATTTTCATTTTTCTTTAAAAAGTTTTTCTTTTAAGTTTTTTATTTAAATAATAGAACAATCAAAGAAAAAACAGTTTATTTTGATTCGAAACATTTCTTGTTTGATTATAGTTAAAAAATTGGAACTTGTATATATATATATATATATATATATATATATATATATATATATATATATATATATATATACATATTGTATATATATATATATATATATATATATATATATATATATATATATATATATATATATATATATATATATATATATATATATATATATATATATATATATATATATATATATATATATATATATATACATATTGTATATATATATATATATATCTTTAGTAATTGAAACATGTATATATATATATATATATATATATATATATATATATATATATATATATATATATATATAAATTAAAAAATTAAATTTTAACTATATATTTATTTAGCTGTATGTGAAACCAATCGAAATGTGACTTGCTTTTACCCCAACGGCAATGCTGCTCTTGCTTCATTTGGATACTCACCTGTAAGTTTTTTATGGTGTCTTTAAAATAAGTGTCAAGACTTCAGTATAGCAGCAACTCTTGTTATATTGGTGTTTATATAACAATATTGTAAATCCAGATATAACCATATAAAAACATATATTATTCATAGCTTGCAGCATTTTTAAATGGATGGATAAAAAGTGTTAGCTTTTTATCTGGCTATTTAAAGCACTGCTTAAACAGGAGTTGACCGGTGAATGATGGACTAAAAAAAAGCTTTTTTTCAGTTTAAAAAAATTACTCCACAACTATAGTGAGTAGTATAATCAGTTGCGTCAGTGGCCTCTCAGTGGCCTGTAGACAAAAACTTTTACAATAATTTTTCTGCAATTTATGCTTTAATGAAATTGAAGTTCCTCTGGATCATGCCTACCATCGTGCCTACTACTCAGCTTTGTCTGATTGTTTTTTGTTTTTTTTGTTTTGTTTTTTCTTATTAGTCTTTTTCTTAAATGATTACAAAGTTAATAGCAAGTAAATTAGATTTACTTGCTTAGGTTTTACTTGCACTTTTTTTTGCCAATGTAGTCTTTTTTGAGAATGGCAAAAATGGTTACAAGTTGGAAAATGAATTCTTTATCTATTTGAAAACTGAAAGTTTATTTAATTTATTTTAAATTATTACTTGGGTATGCAATAAAATTTTATTGTGAATTAGAAAATTTTCATAAATTAATAAAAATGATAAGTAAAAAAAAATATATGAAAAAAAGATTTTAGAGTAAAAAATTGAAAAAAAAAAATCTGAACCCTACATCACCAAAATAGCTGAAATTTGCCACAAATGTTCAAAGACATAAGTTAGGAAAGACTAATTTTTTTTTGATAAAAAGATATACTAGTCTCAACAAACTTGAAACTATTTTAAAGGGATCCCTAAGTGCTATAAAGATATGATCTCATATGAAAGATCATTAAAAAAAAAAATGTTTGATGTATATTATTTTTTCAAAAACGTAATAATGAACACACACTAACAAATTTAATTTTCAAAAAAACACTTTTCTTCGATTAAAAAAAAAAGCGTCTTGTCCAAAGTTTATTGACTCTAGTGCCTCAAAAAACTAACGTTAAGTACGTCAAATTAAACAAAGTAGACAAAATGTCATTATTGGTTGGTAATTAAATTTAAAAGTAAAGTCGTTTTTTTTTCAACTAACACATAATTACTTACAAGAATAAGTTTTGTAGCATTTTGTGAAAATATATTTGTATATTAAATTTTTTTTTATAATATTAATTTATATATTTGTGTTATAAGGGCAATTCCACGGCTAAAAATGAATAGAATAGTCAAATTTTAAACTCTTTTTAGTCAATTAAAAACAAATGAATATTGACTTAGACATATGAAAGTTTATTTAATATATTTCCTTAGTAAAAAAATAAATTTATTTCAGTAATTTTTATGGTTTCAAAAGTGACGGTTGCTATATATTTTTGGTTCAAATTGATAAGGTTGAATAGACATTTTATTAGAAATTAAACTAAGACAGGGCTCGAATTAACGCAAAAAAATCTAATCGCGAAAATTTTTTTTTTTTTTTGCTCTCTTCCCCCCCCCCCCCTCTCTCTCTCTCTTATAGCTCGCGTCGATGTGCGGTAATAGGGGGAAAAAATTATCGTCAATAAATCAAAAAACATCGTCAAAAATTTAATAAAAAATTAGATACCACGTTTTTTATAATTCATTGTTTCATGAATAAAAGACTAATAAAAGTTTAAACATAATCAAGTTTTTCATTTAAATGGTTGATGTTTTTATTCAATTTTTATATTTCAAGTTTTTCTATAAAAGATAAAACAAAAAAATTTGGTTTAATAAATCGAATTATACTTCATGTTTAAAATAAGGCTTAAAAACATTTAAGTAAAAAAATTGCTGGTTTTTATTAGCATTTTTATACTGTTTGAAAAAAAAAAACTAATAAAAAAGAATTAACTAATAATATATTAATTAATAATTATATATTAATTCTTTTTTATTAGTTTTTTTTTAAACAGTATCAAAATGCAAATAAAAGTCAGTAATTTTTTTAAGCCTTATTTTAAGCATGAAGTTTTAATAAACAAAGATAAAAACAAACTTTTCAACTTTTCGCTTTAACGACCTTGTAAAAATTTTCCTTATAACTTAAGAAGTTTAAAAATTGTTCCTTATAACTTAAGAATTTTAAACATTTTTACGTGCCACTTGGAAAGTGCTTATAACTTAAGTTAGAGACAAAAATTGATGCAGCTTATTGAAAAGATTTCAAGCATGATATATCTGCCATGTTGTTTATCAAAGCATTAATTTAGTTTTAACAAATTATTGATAGGGGGTTAATTGTTTGTAAAATTAGATGTTTTAAATACAATTACTCAAATCTATGTAACCAAAACTTCATAAACCTTATTTTAAAAAAAAATTTGTTTATAATTTTTTTTTTAATATTGTATTAAAAATATGAAATAATTTTAATTTAATAAATCTAAGAAATAAAAAAATGTTCCCGTTCTTTGTTTACGTATAAAAATGTTTACTTTTCAAAAACTGTTTACTTTTTTTTATTTTATCGAAGTTCTTTTTAAAAGTAAAGAATTGCTGTCATAAATAAAAGAAAAAAATCAAAGTCATTTTTATAAATAAAATAAAATATTTGCATAACAAACTGCAATCATTTTAAAAGAAACGGTTGTTGCAAAAATATAAAACAACGTGTTTTATTTTTATTATTTATTAACTAAAAAAACGTGGTTTATTTTTATTTATTTATTATTATTAAACTAAATAATGGCGAGTAGCCAAAAAATGCAGCATTATAATCTGGTTCCCAAAAAAGAAATTAAAAATGCTTGTATACTTCATCATGGTGAAGTTGGTCGTAATAATAACAAATTGTGTGGTTTTACTGAAAATGCGCTTGCGAAAGTGAAGACTTGTGGATTGTGACTTGCAAACCAAGCATTGTGACTTACAATGCTTGGTAAGTCACAAACTAAATGTACAACTCAGTTTATTTTTTTATATATGCCTTTAGCAATTTTTTTTTACTATCGTCAAATTCGAAATGACTTTAAAATCATAAACATTCTACCTGAAATTCATGTCCGTATCCAGCATTTTTTGGTCTTCGAGATATCTAACTTTTATACATGGAGCAAACTCCAAACATTTATATGTTTATACTTATGTCAAATAAGGATGCTTTGCAAAAAACTGCGATAATTGGAGCTTGGGAACAAAAAAGCCCCAAAATTTGTGCTTCCCCTGCCCTAAACGTGAGTGCAACAAGTTGATGAAATATTTTTGTACCATTTTTAGCCAGACTTATATTTATCGATAAATTTTAAATTTCATAGTAAAATATTTCAGCGTTCAATAATTATAAAAATATAAATTTTGCGACCCCCTCAAATTCAGGAGGGTTTAAACTTTATATGGTCAAAAATCTCTAAGACCAAATAATGCTGGATACGGACCTGCTAATACGTGCCCAACAACTTTCTTATTTCATCAAAGATGTTACAATAAGTATGTGAATATAAAAACATTAAACATTTTATAACATCGGAAAAATAGAGCAGAAAATGTCAACGAGAGTGTAGGCGTGGATAATGCATCCTCATTTAAGCGTAGAATCTCAGCTCGGAAAAGAGATTGTTCAGGTAAATTAAAAATCCTTTTAGTGTGAATTGCAAATCAAAGAATATTGCCCTCAGTTTTCACGTTTTTTTTATGTTTTATGTACTACTTCAAAATTAAAATAATTCCTTTGTTTCATGAAAAATTATTGCAGATGAAAAGTGTTGCTATTGCAAAAAGACTAATAAATATAGGAACGGATATAAAACGCTTTCACCCAATGGGCACTGAACCTAAAAAAGACGTCTTTTTTAACGTTCAAAAGACGTCCAAAACGTTCAAAAGAGGTCCAAAACGAGTATAAGACGTTTAAAAATGTCTTTTTTACGTCGTGCCTACTGGGCAAAATTTGTAACAGAAAGTGCAGCAAACATGTTATAAGAAAACGCTTAAGTAAAGCTGAAAACCCAGCTAGTATAATGGGCAAAACATAGTTTCCTTAGAGTTATATTATCATCGGACTTGTTACCTTAATTATACAAGACCCCAAAAAGTTCCTTTTATTTTAACAGAAGATGCAATTATGCGTTTTCTCTTCGACTATGTGACAGAACACGTATTAGACAATTTAGAGATTACTCATACAAGTAAGCTATTTGAATTTTAGAAGGAAAACTGCACAGATAGAGATTCTAGATAAAAGGACTTTGCAGGATGCTGTAGTTGCAGAACTTGCGGGTCTGTTCAGTTGCGGTCACCAAAATAGGGTATTTTTTCTTATGCAACAATACCATTGAGAAGGGGAAAATAATCCAAAACTGATTGAACAGCTAATCCATCATGTCGCACAAAAGATTCGCAGCGAGGTTTTGTCTTTAAAAAAAACATACTTTAAATTGCCTATATATAATGCATCTATTGGTTTCGAAAGCGTTTGCATTCACACGGTTGACACAGATATTGCTATTTACGCTTTGTACTTTCAAAACAAACTTCAAATAGAATTATTTGTGGATATTGGCGTCTCTACTGAAAAATAGACTCTTGATATAAGTCTTATTGCCTCACAGTTAGGTATTGATTGTTGTAATGCTCATCTTGCTCTTCATGCATTTAGCGGGAACAATTATACAAGTGCATTTTACGGGATTGGTAAGTCAAAGTTCCTCAAAATAATGAGACAGTCTGAAGAGAGCACAAGTCAATTTTTCCAAGGTTGGTGACTCTTATACCTTTAATGTAACCCATTTTGACCAAATCGAAAAGTTTATATGTCAGTTATAAATATTTTAATGCAGTGATACGAACGAAGGAAGATACCTTAAGTTTATTGCCAAGAAAGAAGCTAGGGAACTTTAAAAGTTTCTGCCAACTAGGGATGCTCTTATGTGTCATTGCAAGAGAGTTTTGTATCAAACAGCAATTGTCAAACAATCAGTGGAGGCAAATCTCAATATTCCAAAACCCAATGGATATGGATGGCGAGAAATTGGCAATCAACTTAAGGTTAAATTGATGCACATTAGACCTGTTAATTCCTATTCGTGTAAAAAGTCAAAATGTGAAACACGGGTTGATTGCATGGATTGACTTGTACGCAACTGTTCGTCTTGTGAAAACACAAATGATTGAGACGACACCTAGACAAAATATTATTCAACTGATTCGAATTTTCCTTTTTAAAAAACTGTTCACTAAATATTTTTTTTTTCGTGAAATTTGAAAAAATTATTGTCGTGACGTCATCAGTACCAAACAAGGGCCCGAACTTGACCCTTTAAGCACTATTAGAATTGCTCGTAAGTTTTTCTAAAGGTTTTTTACTATAAGGTTTTCTCAAGAGATTATCTAGCGTTTGACTTAAATATATATTTTTTATTTTAATAAAAAAAAAAGTAGACCAGTGTGACGTCATCAGTACCAAATAATGCCCTAAATTTGACTCTTTAAGCACTTTCAGAAAGACACGTAAATTTTTTTCGAGATTTTTTTATTTATTATAAGGTTTTCTCAAGAGTTTATCTAACTTTTGACGAAAATATATTTTTTTTAGTTTGATTTTTAAAAAAAATGTCAAAATGACGTCATCAGTAGCAAATAAGGGCCCAAATGTGACCCTTTAAGCACTTTCAGAAAGGCACGTAAAGTTTTTCTCATTCGAGATATCAATGTTAAACTATTTAAGTAGTTTTTGTAATGTCCACTTCATTTCCAAGAAAAAGTTACTTGTAGCGTCCAGACTATATTTAAAACTATTACTTATAACTTTTTTTTAACGACGTCTTTCAACCGAATGCTATTATACTGTTTTTGCAAAACTAATTTAAAAAACTTGGTTAAAACTTAACTATTTAATCACGACTTTTTTTTACTTGAAAATCGAAGTAGATATTCTAAAGTTGTTGTGACGTACTAACGTGATTTTTAACGACTAACAATCGAGTTTCAATGGTGAAAAAATCAAATCAAAATGGAGTTGCTTTTTAGTGATTTCGGCAATTGCTTTTTGTTAGGATGCATTTATTATTACAATTTAGTGAAAAAGAAAAAAAGTTTACATATTTTTTTTTTATGCTCTTTCATATGAGATCATATGTTAGGAGCACTTAGGGATCCCTTTAAATATAAAAAATGTTTATCTCCATTTTACAAACAAATTTCTTTTTGGTCTTTCGCGTTTTGTTCAGGAACAAAAAAATAATGTTTGATATTCGCACAATTTTTTGCGATATTTTTAAAATCATAAATTATTACCGTCTCTTAACAATTGCGCAAGTTAAAAAATAAGAATTGAATGAATTTATTACAATGAAAAGATATTAAAATATATTTTTGAAAAAGAAATCAATTTTAGTGATTTTATATATGTTTTATATTCACAATATTTATACATTAAAAAAAAACATTAACTAATTTTGTTTTTAAAGTATGCAAAGGATATACTAGTCTCGACAAACTTGAAACTTTTAAATATAAAAATGTCTTTTTCCTTTAATTTTAGAGTAAAAAATTAAAAAAAAAAATCCGAACCAAAATAGTTGAAATTTGCCACAATTGTTTAAAGACATAAGTTAGGAAAGGCTAAATTTTTTTTCATAAAATTCCTATCCGATTAGGTTTTACAGTGACTTGACTGACTGAAAAAATCAGGAGATGAGAAGGGGGGATGAGATTTTATATCACTTTGAATGACTGAAAAATGAGAGGGGAGGGGTCTTGAAAAGGTGGTTGTAGTAATGCTGTGATGCTGAAGTTTGGTGCCAAAAAAGTTTAAAGTTTGTTGAATCTGAAAAATTATATTTTTGTAGCTTTTAAAACAAGGCAGTTTATTTTAAGATTTACAAAGTGACAATAAAAAGGACATTGACAACTATAGGTTTAGAAAAAATCTGACTTTTAAAAAAAAACTTTAATTATAATTTTCTTAAAGATTAGATGTAAAAACGATATACTATCCTCAACAAACTTGTAACTATTTAAAATATAAAAATGTCTATCTCCATTTTACAAACAAAGTTTGTTTTGGTCTTATGTTTTGTTCAGGAACAAAATTGATGAGGACTATTTGGACACAAATCTGAGGAGCACATTAGTTTTCTTCTAAATTAATGTTTTCAATAACTCCTACCCACAACTTTGGCTCATAAGAATCACCTGTTACCAAGTTTACAATACCTGGATATCCAAATATTCCAAAGTTGTGAACACTGTATAGCTTTGTACTTACCTAAACAAAAAAAGAAATATTAGCATTTATTCAGTTTTATTTTGTTAAACAACTTTTATTGAAGATATTAAAAAACATTTTTGAAAATGTTTGTCCTCACAAATAAAAAGTATATTAAATAAGTATTTGTTTACCTTTTGATGATCAAGTGCTACAAACTGATGGTAACTTCTTGTTCCAGATATAGTATTTGCAGTATCTTATCCTTCTTTAAGAGAGCCAAAAGATTTAACCAAAGTTAAATCTTCTGGTGATATATAAGTTAATTGTACACCTTCAGTATTTTCATTGCAATTTAACCTCTATAATTTTATATATCGTGTTCACATCATGTGTCATATCATCTGAAGCAATACAATAAGATTTGTGCTTAAGAACAACTTCCTTTTTTGAAATAAATAACAATAGGATACATTGTAAATTTGTCCAATAAAAGCTTTGTACTTTGTCTTGAACTACAAATTTATAGTTTTTTGAAAAACATGTACATAGCTTGTGGAAATAAAATATGATTAACCATATCTCTTTGCAGACTTGCTAGAGTTGCTAACTGTTTGACTGTACTACCTATCCCATCAAAAGGTTGCATACTATGAATAGTTGCAAAAAAGTTCTATTTAGCAGAAAGATCAAATTTTTCGGATGGAAATAAAGATTTAAAATATTTTTTCAATTTTTATTTTGACTTGCACATTCATCTGAGAAGTAATTCAATATTTTAAATAATTCAATATTTTTAATCAGAGGTAGATTTGGTTTAATATCATTGATGTCAACCTCTATAATTTTATATACCATGTTCACATTATGTGTCATATTATCTGAAACAATACAATACGATTAGTGCTTAAGAACACCTTGATTTTTGAAATAAATAACAACATGATACAATGTTAAATTTTCCAATAAAAGCTCTGTACTTTGTCCTTAATTGTAAATTACATGTGTTTTTTTATAAGCATAACGTTTATAAGCATATGGAGGCTCAGATTTGGAAAAAAAATAAGCATACGTAAGCATATTCCGGAGCCTCAATAAACCATTTAAAAAATTTGAATTTTATTTATTTTATTATTTCATTTATTTCAAATTTTATTTATTTTATTATTTCACACTAGTCAATTCTAGGTCATTTAGGTTGAAAATTTGATTACTTAAAAAAATTTTATTACAAAGTGTTCAGGACTATTATACAGACAATATTATGAAAAGAACAAATTATTTGGTGTACGTCCTGATGAGAAAATCAATTTTAAAAGGGGATCAGGGCAACTTTTTCCCCCTCCCCTTTCCCCCCTTTATTTATTAAAAAAAAAAATTATGCCATCTTTAAAAAAATCAAGCATCAGTTACATATTCAAAAATTCAATAAAAAATATCTTGGCGTTCAAAAGATATAACCATTTTAATTGAAACTACAAAAAATTAAGTTATATATTATGTATATATATCCCTCTGTATATGTATATATATACTCTGAAACAGTATAATATAATCCATAATATATACTGATTTAATGCAATCTTCAAAACTATATAATATACAAGTATGTATAATTACAAGTATGTATAAGTACAAGTATGTATAATTGTGTAATCAATAGCAAAGAAAAAACTTAAATTCTATGACTTGAATATTCAACTATTGCCTTTCAAAGAAGCTCTCCATGGTTCTCTCTGAATTCCGAAGTTGAGAATCTGCTTAGTGTTTTCAACATATTATGATGAACAGATTCAGAATATTGTTCAGAAAATACTCCCAATGGCAGCTTAGTTCTATTTAAAAACATGACAAGATGGTGTTCAATTATATGACCTTTCCATCCCATAGAGAGATTGTGGTTGAATGTAGTCGTCACATACTCTTGGTTTTCCTAAATTATATATTATAATAATTTAAAAAATGGTTAATATAAACAAAAATTAAAACTTTATTTTTAAATGTATGAGTTGTTTATGCATTTATGTAACTATTACCTTTAACTTTCTTATATATGTTGCAATGGCATCAGCATAACCGTCATGGAGTTTCATTCCGAAACACATGTTTACTACTAAATGTAAATTTTAGTGTCATTTGTGAGAAATTGCTTTTGATTCAATAAATATTTCTTTTTAAATCATAATTAACTTTTAATATACAAATACTTTGTAAAATTAAGTATATTTAAAATTTACCTGAAGAAAAAGACTTTAACAGTTCAACAACTGGATAATAAGAAGAAAAGTTATCTAAGATAAATTTTTCCAAATCTGGCAAAAGCTTTTGTATTTTGTTAGCATTTCTACCGTCCAGTCCACCTCCATTATACCCATGCCAAATAATTCCATGCTTTTTTAACCAGAGAGCGACATCAGGTTCCTTACAGAAGACATTTGAAATTTCTGTTATAATCATCATCATTCAATGTAGTTCTGGAGGAGGGATGACATCAAGCACATACATCTCCAGACTCAACCAGGAGACATGGATGTATAACATTCCTATAGAGTTGCATAGAGCTTTTTTTAAATCCACTTTCAGCAAAGTTTTTATTCGTGTTCTTAAGCATATTAAAGGTTCTAAGTTCTCCAAGATTAGTTTTATCACCATCACAAAATAAACATGAATATTTTCCCCCATGTCCTGACAAATCTAAAACTATGTTGCATAATTTAAGATCTGCAGCAAGGTAAAACTTTAAATTGTTTAGCTTTGTTTTTTCTATAAGAATTTGAAGATTTGTGTGGCTTTTGCAAACATTTTTGGCAAAAGCCAATATTATAACTTTGTTCACTCCAGTATTCTTGGTTTCCTTGGAGTCATAATTTACTTCTCTGTTAAAAACATTCATAATAACTTTTAAAGATCCTTGGCCACTATCTATTCCTATACTAATAATAACATTCTCGACTACTAGTCCCCTAGCAATGCAAACATGATTAACTAGAGATACTGGATCTTTGACACACACTAGATCTTTAATGACAGTTTCAATAGTTTTATTTTCTTTAACTTTATTTTTTGATAGAAACTCCACTTTTTCCACTGAGTAATAGTTATCTAAGGCATGTGACATTATCTTAATTTTTTTGGAAGAATTAGATTCCACACCTAATCTACCCAAATCTTTTCTTAATTCCATTGCTATTGAATCAATAGTACAGTCTGACATATCATGCTTTCTTTTGATATTATAGAAAGTTTGGGTAGAGATAGTTTTAAGGGTTGGCTTTTTCCCTATCTGCAGACTTAAAGTAGTTCCTCCAGTCGACAATGTAACAGTGATGTCTAACTCAATATTTTTAAATTGTTGAATTTCTTTCAAAGATTTGCTAAGTACTTGCTCAACTGTTTTTAAACCTGAAAATTTGTAAATATGTTTTAGGATTACGTAAAAATTTAGGTTTAAAAAAACTATAATTAAGCTCTTACCTGTTGACATTAGCAGTGTTTTTAGGTTCTGTACAATGTCTCTCTTATTACAGGTTTGTTGAATTCCAGATCCAATTCTCTGATAACAAGTACAACAAATTTTATCTATAACCTCCTTTGGCACTTCAGGGTCATTAATGTACATGTTTAATACATCCTAAATAAATAAAAAACTATACTTATTTAAAATATACTTAATTAAACTATAATAAAAGTTGTAATTTTATAAATGTTTTTAATGTAAATAATTGAGCTACATATATGAGTTCTTTATAAATTACCTGAAGGTTTATAGATTTGGATTTATCTCTTGACATGATACAGAGCAGGCAATCACATGTTGACACTGTCTCACCTATATTTATATATATAAAAACAAATGTTTCTTCATATTATTTATAGCTTTTATTATATGCATAAGTAAGTATAAGTAAAAGTATTACCTTTAAATCTCGGAAATAATTTTATTCTCTCTGATGTGAGCAACCACCTCTCTAAAGTAACTAGTGATAAAGTTTCTCCTTTTTTAGCTGAGTACAAATAAATCTTGCAGCTTGGACATAACCCAATAGGGTTGGAAAGAAGTGTAATATTATAATTAGTGTTGGCATACAGTTGAATCAAGATTAGTAAAGGATTTCCAGTTACCAGTTAAATGCATTTTAAGTTCTTATCACCACAGCAAAGACAAATAAGTTTTCTTGAAGAGAAATGATCCCTTGGTTTGTTTGGCATGTTAACTATGTTAATTATGCTAGTTTTAATGCAAGTAAATAATAAATATGTTAGATTTTTAACTAAAGCATATACATATATACATAATAAATTTAGTAACACTTTGACTAGTTTTACTTTAAATGGTTATATCTTTTGAACGCCAAAATATTTTTTATTGAATTTTTGAATATGTAACTGATGCTTGATTTTTCTAAAGATGGCATAATTTATTTTTTTTTAATAAATAAAGGGGGGGCAAGGGGAGGGGGAAAAGTTGTCCTGATCCCCTTTAAAAATTGATTTTCTCATCAGGACGTACACCAAATAATTTTTTCTTTTCATAATATTGTCTGTATAATAGTCCTAAACACTTTGTAATAAAAAAATTTTAAGTAATCAAATTTTCAACCTAAACAACCTAGAGTTGACTAGTGTTCATTGATAACATTTGTATATAGTATATATTTTTTATTTTTTATTATACTGTACTAAAGTTGACTTTTTATTTTTCTTATAACCATTAACCTTTAGTAACGCACGCATTTTTAGAAAGTATTGAAATAAGCATATTTTATTATAAATATGCTTAAGTTTAAGCATATTTTTGAGCCTCTTTTAACTTTTTGCTTAAGCATACCCGAGCCTGTTTCAAAAGTTTCATATGCTTATAAAAAAAAAAAACATGTAATAGTTTTTGAAAAATCAACAAGGAACAATGTCGTTACTTTATTAGCATTTTACTTTATTCATGATCTAAGTTATGCTACTTGACTCTTTGCTTAATACAAATGTTTTATCGTTTTTTTTGCTTACCATTTCTATGTATTCAAACACTTGCTCTTTGTTATGGGTTAAGTTTGACCTGTCTGTTATCTTCCGCTGATCTAATTCAACCTCATTTTCATCTTCAAATTCTCCTATTAAATTATGACTTTTTTCATGCTAAAATACCTTTTTCTAATGTAATTTATGTGCAGTTTGAACTACATAGTTTATTACATGTAAAAAAATTTTAGAAACTTATTGACCGGTCAGTTGAAGCAAGAGTCATCAACTGTATTTTTTTAGATGCTGTTGTAGACTCTGCAAATTTCTTAGCTAACAATACTATCATGTTATCAAACGAGTTTGCTTTTTCTATATAATTGTCCCCAAAACTAGACTGTTCTTCAAATCTTTCTTCAGATATGTTGGGATGTGGTTACCTTTTTTTTAATGGAGGTTGTTAATGCTCTCAATTTTTGTTTACTTTTCATTTTTATTCTTTTTGAAAAATGTATTATTATTCTACTTGAACAGTTTGGAAACAACTTTTTTCCGGTTGTAAGATTTGAACCTGCAGTTTCTGCTTCTCATACAGTATTAATTGATAATGTATTCTAATACATTACATAGTAATAATACGTAGAGATGCTGAGAATAAAATATAATAACATTACTTAAATATTTTAACTTACAATAATGATTTTAATGATTATTATTATGATATGATAAATCTTATTAATTAAAAGCTTACAAACTTTTTATTGAAGAATGATATTAACCATAAGAAAATAAATATATATTTTTTAACCTCTATACACTTTTTGGTGCGTCAGAAATGGATTAAAGCAACCCTTCTGATTACTCTCATATATTGTAACTAACATTTCATGATTGTGAGCGCAGATACTAGTAATTTGTTCTATTTTCTTATTTGTTTTTTTACAAGAAATTTAAGATCATTCAATATCTTCAATCAGATTTCCAACTTGCGTAAATGATTGTTTACAAAAACATTCATAATATGTGTAAAAAACAGTAGGTAGATATTTATATAACAGGTAGATATTTACTATGAATAGTAATGGTTATATGGCTTCAAACTTTTTGGTACCAAATTTCAGCATTACTACAAGCACCTTACTACAACCACCAACAAGCACCTTGTAGCGGTAATAGTAAAAGCAAAACTTTTCGACACTCGCCCTCCCCCTCCTCTGTCTTACCTTATCAGTTGAACAAACTTCAAGTTGCTAATAATCCTAAATGGAGTTATATAGAAAAACTTATATTCCTTACTTATATTTCTATGCATTTGTGCCAAATTTTAGCGAATTAGGTGATGTATGGTGTAACCCTGTGTTTTTTGTAAAAATTTAACCCTTTAATTAGTATTTAAATCAAGATCCTCAATTCAAGTCTCGGTATCGTTTTGAAATTTAGTTTTATCGAGAACGTATGAATAGATGTATTGTTTAAAAGCCAAGATATCCGCGCTATTCATTGATACAAATAACAATAGCAAAACAGTGGAGAACAGATGTTAACTATTTTTAACTTGAGAATATTTTTACTTGATTTTGCGTCAAAATAGCGAAATCTCGCCTAGTAAGAAATATTTAAACATTCGAACTATAGATTACTTGTGGTCTCTATTCCCTACACTTAGTGAAAACTAAGTGTAGGGAATAGAGACAACAAGTAATCTATAGTTCGATCTATAAATGATCTACAGTTTTACCTACAACATCTAGAAAATTCGTTTCACCTTGCAGTATTCATTCTTGCAAACTACATATCACTTTTTTACAAAAAAGTGATTTTTGACGTCTAAGTTTTATTAATAATAAGTTCTTATTAAAAAGCGCTCACGTATCAAATTTGACATTTTAAAACAGATGAGCTATTTCTGATTAACTAAAATGCATTGATTTTAAAAAAGTTAGAGTTTTAAATAGCATTTTTTTTAAAAAGTAGTTAGAAAAGCGAAACTATTGGAAAAACGTCGGTTTTTTAAATTATTCAGAAAAATGACGCTAAAAATTATAGCTTGGGTAGATTTTTATTTACTCGCGGCGCCTCGATCTATAACAATGCGTTAAACGTCCATCTATTAATACGTCCTTGGTTTTACATAAGTTTCATCATCCTTAATTATACAATTTTTTTACAACATGAAAATTATAAATATTTGTATAACTTTCCTGCACTACTTCTAAACTTTCGCTTCTAGACTTTCTATTTATTATATTAGGTGTCAAATGCTTATTTAAAGTTCCAATGACAGTACTTTTGCAACAACCAACTTTTTTAACAATCAATATGAGAAGCAAATTAAGATTTTGCGCTCAGGTGTGCAAAATTGCACACCTTTAAATAATAATGCAATTTAAAAAAAAAAAAAAAATTTAACTGAAATACATAATAAATAGAATAAAAAATTGTTTTTCTGTATTTTACATTTTATTTCTTATCATTAGGACCTTAAAAAAATCATACGTTCTGTACGATTTTTTTAAGGTCCTTATTATAAGAAATAAAAAGTGACATTTTTAACCCAAGAAGAATGTGAACTATTTTAAATATTTATTGAGTAGCAGAGCCATGGCCGACGAAACGGGTTTCGAAGTACCACAAGTGGGGGAGCACAATCGTAAATTTGAAAAAAAAAAGTCTATATCTAGAATTTTCTATTTTTTTAAAAAAAAAAGGTCCGTTAGAAAAAAAAGTGGGGGAAGTGGAAAGCACGTGCCTCCCCCCTCCCTCCTCGGTGTCGTCGGCCCTGAAGGCTGTATTCCAAAACAATTAAAAACCAATGAAACAACTTTCCAAAGTTGAAGTCAGATTAAAAATAGATTCAAAAATATTTGCAGTTCCAACTTCAAAAGATATCTAATTAGATCCTAATGACTTTAGTTACACTAAGCATAAAAAGAAAGATTTATTTTATTTTTTATTTCACTTTTAGTTTTTGAATATGCGAGGCAAGTAACAAAAGTTTATTATAAATCAGCCAACACAAGTTTATTATAAATTTTTTATTTACTTAAAATTTTATAACTATTATTTGTCGATTGTTATTTATCTTTTTAAATTATTTTTAGAATAACATGGGGCGTAATATCGGGCTTATGTTTGCTTTAATCGGAGGTTTTCGTATTGCTGCCTTTCTTTTCGTGCTGTTGCGTGCATATCGAGCAAAATGAGGGACAGTTACATGCATGTGTTGGTGTATATTCTTCGCTATTGGTTATTCGCATTTTTTAAAATTTATATGGTTTTATTTATACATTTTATTAATAAGTTGTATGTAAATTTTATATTGCTTTTGTGTTTTTTTATTGTTAGTTTTTATTTGAAAATTAAATTTTTTTTGTTGCATTTATTTCAGAGTTCTTTTTAAGGTAGCTTCACAGGAAATATTTTTTTTTTAGTAAAATAACTTAAATCAATTCTAAAATCAGTTTTATAAATTTATTTTAATGAAAATAATAATAAAATATAAAAGTTTATTAAAAGAAGAAAAAAAAAAGAGGATTTTTTTTAATAAAAAACGCTCAAAAAAGCATATTTTATTTTAGTTTTCAAAACACGATTATTCCAGAATGGCTAATTAAAACAACTTGGTACTTTGCAATATTATTTTCTGATATATAAGGTAGAGGATGGAATAAGTTCATAATATAAAAACAAAAATATTTCTTTTAAGTCCCAAAAAACTGAAAATTGACTAATTTCTAGGGAGGGGGGTGGCTAAGGTTCAAAAAAGACTTAGAAATCGATAAATATTCATTCAATTATGAAGATTTTAACTCATTTTCTACATATATAAACTGCCGTGGCGCAGTGGTAGCACACTTGCCTCAGAAACGTAAGATCCGTGGTTCAAACATCCACCTCTGGGCAAGTTTTGCGACATCGGTTGGAAAGGAGGCGTGAACGTCCTATTAAATGCTTTTCCGCGGTGCTCTGTGATAAGACCGTAAGGACTTTTTGGGGCACCTAAAATCAACATAAAAAAAGATATATAAATATATATGTATTGAACAATTGGGGAAAATTTGGAAATCTAGGCATTTTTTAATGTTGAAATATCATGTTTTGAGTTCATAAATTATGTTAAAATCTTCATTTTTAGATGAAAGGCAAATAAGTAAAAAAAGGTTTTGAAAATATCCTTTCTTGTAGATATATTTGGATAACTGTTCTTGATCTTTATCAATCCAACCTTTCCTAATTCCTCTCAGCTTTTTTTTTTTTTATGGTTGTCCTTTTTTCACCATATTCTCTAACCGCTTTTAATCTTTTTTTATTGAGCTGGTTATCGTATTTTTTCCAAAGTCTAGATTTAAATGTTTAAATACACAATAAATATCAAACGAACCTTCATTAAAAGAAAGAACCGCTTAGTTTTCAAGAACATCTATCTTTACATAAACATTTTAAGGACTTCGGGACCAGATAATACTATTTAGTCCTTCATTACAATTTTGAGTTAGCCCATAAAGATATTTTTTCAATAAATTGTTGTTGCTTAAATCATCAAAGTCTTTCTTGATAATTTCATAAATCCATTAAGGCAAGTTTAATTTAGGAGAATAGTTTTCATCTGCATTTGCATTTTTACTTTTTTTGAAGTATTGTTACCTTGAGTTATGAGTTATTTTATTATAGAGTTTTTGTTTTATTATTGTTTATTTTACTTTGTTTTTTACAGTTTTATTATTGCGTACTAATTGTGTTATGTTTACTTGTTACCTTGAGTTGAGTTCAAGTATTCTTATAATTACCCATTGTATATAACACTTATTAACACAACTTGTGTTAGTATGTTAGGTTTTGTCACAAAAAGTAAGTAATCAAATGATCATGAGATGATGCAATTTCAATAAGTAAAACGGTTTTATTTTTGAAACTGAACATAGTTAGCCTCTAAAATAAATCTTTTATTATTACAGAACACGAAACCATAGTAAAACAGTGGTTAAACAAAAAATTTCATATTGCTTTTTTCTGTTGCTATGGGCGTTGCTAAGGAAGCTACTTCATATCATACCTGACAAAAATGCAAAATAGTAGCTTATAAAATTGAAACTATTAAAAAATAGTTATACCATCATTTTCAACAATGTTAAAATTCTCAAAAATCATATTTTTCATTTTTTTTTTTTTTTTTTTTTTTGATTTTACACCTTTTATTTCCTGTGTAATATTTCGAAGGGTCTATCCAAATAATACGGAGATTTATTTTCCAAATGAATGTGTGCATTTTAAGGACTTCGTTTCCACTTGAATTGAATTTGATACTGATAAAACTAAAAACCAAATCATCTGGGTTTATTACTGGAAATTTGATCAAATAAGTTGAATCCATATTCCCTAATGTCAATGTTGTTTACTAATGTTTTTCTCTGCTATTGTTACAAATTATACCGGAGAAAGGCCCTTTTTAACTTTAAAAAAGGGTGAAGAAATCCTATAGGTCTAATAATGCAAAGAAAAACACTGTTCTTCAAACTAAAATTGTTCCATTAAAAGAAACTAACAAGGAAGGTGTGATTGATCATTTCGCAGATTTAAAAGGTTGCCGCAAAATATCAAATAATTTATTTACTTAATGTGACCTAGATGAATTCTTTAGAATTATCTATATTTTATTTTACCTGATATTAAAGTCAGATTGTCCCTTGTTTGTTCTTCAGATTAAATATTTATAATTATCTATTACATCTATTGGTTTTTGATCTAATCCAAGTTATGTTTATTTGTTAAACAAGCCATGTAAAAAATTCTGTGTCGAAGTTTTTTTTTTGGGACTGATGTGGGGGAGGGGAAGGATTAAATAGGCCTTAACTGTTATTTCGCTGGGGGGCTAGGATGATCTAAATACGGGCCTGATTAATGTGAGAGTTTAATCTCAAGATATAATAAAAATAATGGTAGGATGTTAAAAATGGAAGTGTTGTTTGACATTTTTTAGTCGCCTCTTTTTGATGGGTTGATGCTTATAGAAAAAAATGTGCAATCGCGTAGTTGATAAATTAAAATTTATTTAAAATAACTCGTTCTTGACAATTACTTCGCAAAGGCGGGAAAAAGCTACGATAAAAATAGATAAAAATGTTGAATGAAAAAAGCAACAACGTAGTCGTAAGTTGGATAAGAAAATGTTTTTAGTTACATGAATTTCAAATGATAATAAAAGAAGATCTTCAATCTTTAATATTAATCAAAAGTCATACATAATCAAAAGTCAAAATTTTTTCAAAAATTGATTTTTTGGCAAATTAGATATTCTAATTAGACCATCCAAATATTCGAGCTCTTCAACTATTCGAATATCAAATAGCAAAATCTTAAAATATTCGAGTAATCGAATACTCGAATAATCTATCAAAAGTATAAAGACATATTAACACAAAGAAAAATAGTTATATTTTAATAAAGAAAAGCGTTTAGTTTTGAACTATTTTATTATTTAAAACATTATTTCTTTTCTAAAAACATATATTTTAAAAATAAAATTGAATTAAATGTTTCATGATTTAAACTTCGTCTTTTTGTTTTGATTGCACCTGCTGTTGAGAATCTTTCAGAAGCTGTTGAAGTAGGCCGTATTGTTATAAGAGCATTATACAAAACGTCCAGCGTATCCGATCGTTTTTTGAAAGAATCAAACTGATGAAATGCTTTCTTTAGTTCATTATATTTATCAATTTGCTTGGTATTGCAAACATGACAGTTTTTTAGAGCTGTAATAGAACTTATTGTATTTTGGGGTTCTTTTTGTAGTTCTTTTTGGAATTTTTTTTGCAGTTCTTTTTGGAGTTCTTTTTGCAGTCCAACTTGTGGTGTTAATTCTATTAAATCATCTGCATCAGATAAAGATGAGGTAGAATCACTATTAATATGCTCTTCTATGAACATTTGTGGATATATTTGTTCCATAATTTTAACAGCGAATGAAATTGCTGCATTTTTTGACGAATATTTAAAATAATCGTTGGAACTTGGTATATTTCCACTCTGTAGGTAAATGATTAGTGTCATTAAAACTGGATCTCTTCTTTCATCCATCCTTTTTTGGATAGCATATATAAGTTTTTTTGCTATATCTGTTTGCATTGGTTGCAACTTTTCAAACAAAAATTTGTATACTCCTTCAGCTGTTATGAGATTTGCATCATTTTTACTCAATTCAACAGCAGTTTTAACTGGTGCGAGAACGTCAACAAGGTTTTGTAGCGCACAAATATCATTTTCAGCAATTGGATCAAAATTCAATTCGATTAAGGATTTGTTAATACATTCTAATAGAATTAAAAAACGTCGAATCATTACACTCAAAGAACTACATCGAGTTTTCACGTCTAATTTTAACTTAAGTTTTTTTCCCATTTTTAGAGCTATATTTTATTGCAAAATAGAATGCTTTGTAGCCGATTTTTTAAACATTCTTATAACACCTCTTAACCTGTTAATAACTTGGTCAAAATCAATATCCAATGTCATTACATTTTCATTTTCGCTAATAAACTGCAAATTGTATTCATAGCACTGATCTTCTATGGAATCTTCTTCTTCCATTTCTTCATCAGCAAACTCTTCGGTATCGTCAAACACTTCATTGGGAATAATATTTTTTATATAAAAACAATCCATACGGCTGCTGCGTCGTTAGTTAATGCAATAACATCATTTTTTAAGAGAATCCCAAAGTCTGCCAACTTAGCTTCAACTAAATGTTTAATTGTTTCAGCATTTCCCTGCTTTATTATTTCCGTCAAACCCAAAACATGGCTTTCAATTGTATTTGAGTTTATTCCAAGTACATGAGCTGTTACGTTTACATAACGTAAAATAGTGCAATCTGTCCATTCATCCACTGTAATAGCAAATTTACGATTTGCTGTTTTTAGTTTTTGAAATTTGTCCCGCAGTTCAATAAATTTTTCTTTATAAAAGCTGTTGATGCATTTTGAAATAGTTGTCGGACTTTTTGGCATTTCATAACCTTTTTGTTGCACGTAACCAGCTATAGCTTGAGATTTACTAATTGTCGTGATCGCCATTCCATCAACAGCTGCGACTTTTGACAATATTTCATTTAAAGATTCTTTTTTTACAAATTGCCAAATAGTACTTGTTTCAGTTTTTTGTTTTTTCATAGGAATATTATTTTCTCCATCAATTTCACTTGATACCGATTTACATATCAATATGTTGTGTCGTAGCTTTAAATGGTTAATCATAGCAGTGATTGAACTTTTCCATCCAATGTTCGTGTTGCACGTACCACATGTGGCTTCACCAAATTTTTTTTCATCTTTCTTAAAAAACTTCCATACCTCGGATTTTTTTGACATGGTTAAAAAAACCAAAGATGTAAATATGTATGTAAGAAAATCTAACAAATTTTAATTTACCTGAAGTATTATTATTATTCTTATTGTAATTATTATTATAGAAGTATGCAAGCACAAATTGTATTATTTAAAATTATTGATTATATTGTGTTTATTATTTTTAATGAAGTAAATTTTTACAATAAAATTTACGAATATTTGCTAAGCAATTTAAATAACCGACTGCTTTCTAATAACTAACAAAAATAATGTCGCACAAAATTAAAACCATACAAAAATGCAATTTTCCCACGTCAAGGCTATATTCTATATAAAAATTCTTAGATTTGTTTTTTATTTCAGGGTTAATTTGTTTTTTCTTGTAAGAAGAGAGAAATTAACCGTACTTTTTTCAAAGCTTACTGTGATTTACATTTTTGAAATTATTCGAATATTTGGAAAAAATATTCGAATATCAAATAGTCAAAAAACATGCAAATATATTCGAATATGAAGTATTCGAATAGTCAAGTTGGATGGTCTAATTCTAATGTAAAATTTAACGCTCTTTCTCGTGGTATAATTTTTTTTTTAAGTTTGTTTATGCTTTTTACAATATTTACAATTTTATACAGGTAGGTATAATTTTAGTGCCTAGCAACGGCCATAGCAACCGTTTTATTTTTTTAGTTATTATCTTAAATGAACTTTAAAGTAGTACATCTCTTTTGCTATTCTGATGTTGCCTTGTTCCTCCAAGTTGTTATATATTTAATCATTATAAGTTAAGCTGTTGCAGAGTGCAAACAGCAGGCAGGCTTTTTTATAATAATTTTTTTACTTTTTACTGTTTTCTAATGTGTTTGTTGAAATTATTTAACATTTTAGTTAGATTCTATTAAAATAATAAAGATTTAATATGGCTAACCTTCGAAATAACAAAAGAAAGTCATCAAGAAAGGGTGTTGGTGGTCGTGGTTGTAGAAAATCTGTACATATTGTAAATGATAAATGTGATATCAATGGAAGTAAAAAAAGAGTTTACCATTAAACCAGCTGAACATTCTGGAAGTATTGATGATTATTTTTTATTTATAAATTTTAAAATACTCATGGAAATAATAGCAGTTGGAAACAAGTGTCAAGAATGTGGGGAACCCAATGTCACAATATCTAATAATTTGGATGATAGAAAGGGATTTTCTCATAAAATTTTACTTTTGTAAAAAATGTAAAAATAAGTCACAAGTACAAATAAAAATAAAAATAAAAGTCATTAGTACAAATAAAAGTACAAATAAAAGTCACATAAAGTCACACAAGTGCAAATAAAAGTCACAACTTCACCTTTTAGTGCTTCTGAAAAAATGTATGGTTGTAAGCTGAATGAAATTAATATTCGATTGGTTATGGCATTTCGAGAAATTGGTAAAAGGCATGAATCAATTAAAATATTTGCACGGTGTATGAACATGCACTTAATATCTAATACTGCCTTTAGAAATATTAATAATAAGTTATTTTCTGCATATGAAAATTCTGCAATAGAAAGTATGCAAAATGCTGCAAATGAAGCAAAAATGGAAGAAATTGTCCCAGGTATACATTCTTGTCGTCTATCGATTGATGGAACTTGGCAAAAAAGAGGGCACTCTTTGTTGAATGGTGTAGTGACAGCAGTAAGCAAAGGAAAGTGTTTGGATGTTATTTTTTTATCAAAACATTGTAGACAGTGTATAATATGAAGTGGAAAAAAAGGGACAACAGAATACGCAAATTGGAAAGTTGCACATAATTGTAGAATTAACCATCGTAAGTCATCAGGAGCAATGGAAGCCTCATGTGCTATTGATATATTTCAGCAATCTGTAAGTCGAAATAAACTAGTTTATAATGAGTATCTTGGAGATGGAGACACAGTGTCTTACAAAGAAGTTGTTAACTCCAAACCCTACCAAGCGCAGTTTAGTATTGCACCTGTTAAACTTGAATGTATTGGACATGTAAACAAAAGAATAGGTTCTCGACTTAGGACACTAGTACAAGAATATAAAAATACCTCTACACCATTTGGTGGAAAAGGAAAATTGACTAACAACTCCATTAATTCAATAACAAATTATCATGGTATTGCCATTCGAAGAAGTTTAAAATTAAATTGCTCTAACGATGAAAAAATTTATACAATGAAAAAGTGGATAGGTGCTATCCTTCATCATTGCACCAACTTTTCTAACTTAGATAAGCGCCACATGTTTTGTCCACATGGAGAAGAATCGTGGTGTAGTTATAAGAAAAACAAACTTAAAAAACACAAAGAGAGGATTAGTTTACCAGAGTAGATGTTTCCTACCTTGTCAAAGATTTTCCAAGATCTTTCAAATGATGACCTTCTTTGCAAGTACATCCACGGGTAAACTCAAAATGCTAATGAGTCCCTGAATAATCTTATCTGGATGAAATGTCCTAAGCAAATCTTTGTAGAAAGATCAATTCTACAGTTAGGTGTATATAGTGCTATTCTTCAATTCAATGAAGGTCCATTTGGACTTGTTAAAGTGTATGAAAAACTTGGAATACAGACCGGTGTCTGTTTTAATATTATATCCGAAAAAATGAGCTAACGCAGCATCCAAAATTTTATTATCAATACATTAGAGAAGACGAAAGCAAAAAGAAAAAAACTAAAAGCCATCAAGAAGGGTTTATTGGATAAAGACTTACATAAAGAGGGTGGAGAAACTTATTTAAAAGGAAGATTTTAGTTTTAAAAACAAATTTTTCCTCTTGTTTTTTGATTTTCCACGATATCGTTTTTCAAAAAAATTGTCTCACGAAAAACATCATAACTTTTGAATTAATAGTGATAACAACTTGAAATTTTTAGAGCTTATTTATCAAGTGTACTGCTATTGCCTGAGTTTTTTTCAAATAAATTTATTATTTGTAAGTTGTGGTTAGGGAACTAAGATCAGAGGCCTAGTAGCAGATTTTTTAAAAATACAGTTGTTTTGAAGCATAACTTTTAGTAGAAACAGGATCTTTTAATAAAAAAAACTCACGCACTAGATATAGGTAACACGCACAAGTATACCAAGTTTGAAAGTAAAATGAGCTTTTATTCATAAGTAATTATGTTTCTATTAAACTCTATTTTTAGGGGTTATTTTGACTATTATAGGCCCCTATGTGATCATCTATATATTTTTTTTTACACATTCTGTACCTACTTTTGAGAAAATTAATGCTTAATGAATAGAAAGTAACTTTTTTTGATTACATAGGAACCACCTTAAGTAAAAAAATGATTGCGCTTTTTATCTGTTTATCTTAGGGTTGTTCGCCGAAAAACAAAACTTACGAAAATTTCGCATTTTTATCTTCCGTAATAGAATTGTTATTGCGGAAGTTGCACATGCGAAAATGCACATTCCGTAACGTTCTATACGAAAATATAAATAAATATAATTCCGTAATAACGCATTACGAAAGAAGACTTGCGAAACAAATCATTTCGTAAGAATACTTACGAAATAGTTCATTACGGAAGGAGCATTCCGGAATGTGCAGTTACGAAAAAGACGCAAAAGATTTTATGTTACGATATATTTAAGATATTAACTGTTAACAGTTTAAATAATAAATAATAAAATTATAAAAAAATGTTGTCAAATGATTCTTCAAATGTTTATACAAATATACCTTTTATATATATATATATATATATATATATATATATATATATATATATATATATATATATATATATATATATATATATATATATATATATATATATATATATATATATATATATATATGTATATATATATATATATATATATTTATATATATATATACATTAACGGGATTTTACTGTATATATATGTATATATATATATACATATATATATATATATATATATATATATATATATATATATATATATATATATATATATACATATATATATAAATATATACATATATATACAGTAAAATCCCGTTAAGTTGGACTCTCAATGAACAGATAAACAGTATGCCTTTCTTTTTAAAAAGTATAAAGAGGATGTGTGATAAACAATTAAATACTTTATTATAAAGAACGAGAGATCTCTCTAAAGGTAAATGATATCAGCAAAGAGTAAAAAGAGAAGAAATATATGTGAAACAGCGGGATGTGAACCTGGGTCTACGCGGCCAAATGTCTTAACTGAATGAGCTATACGTTCATTCAACTAAATGAATAGTAATATTTATTTAATATACAATTAAGAAACTATATAAAACAGAATTTACAGAAAGAGATACGAATGCAAATAGGATTCTATATATCAGGAAAATGAATAGTAATGTGAACCTTTAGATGCTTGTAATTAATATCTGGACTCAAAAACTAGTTACTTTTAATGGAACACATTAGGCTGTAGGAGTCTCAGGGAAATTATATTCAGAAATGGTTATATTAGACTCAGAGTTAGCTAAAAATTATTACAAAATATTTAGGACAGATGTCTAGTACAAAAAGCAAAAGATTTAAAGCAAAATGATTTATATTATTTGAAAAAGTTGTTTTACGTACATTTCATCATAATTTAAGTAGAACTTAGTAAAGCAAGGGAAACGTGTTGAATTAAGCACAATGAACTCAATCTTAAAAGAATAACTAACAGAAGAGAGGTTGTCACTATTGTGAAGGTGACGAAAGATCTGTAATATAGAACATGGAGGTCAAAAAATGCTATCTTAAGTAAAAAGAGTTTGATGAACAAAAGTTACAATGGCTGCGGGATGCGAACCGGGATCTCTGCGGCGAATTATCACGTATCTAACTGATTGAACTATACAATCTTATACTCAAATTTATATCTTATTAAAATTAAAAAACAATATTTTCTAAGATCTATACTTCGAAAAGCGTATTCAAACAGGACTCTACATACCTTTAAAATCTGCTAGAACTTTAGTAACGTGAACACTTTTAGAAATTATTGAAATAGGTATATTTTATCAGAAATATGCTTAAGCTAAAGCATATTTTTGAGCCTCTTTTTACTATTTGCTTAAGCATATTCGAACCTGTTTCAAAAATTTCATATGCTATTAAAAAAAAAACATGTATATTCCTACCCATCATTCTTATTTTTAATATACGCAATGAGTTCAAAAAACATCGTTGTATATATTTATTATGGCACGTTTCGTAAGTTGATTTCCGTTAAGAATTCTTTCGTATGTTGTGATCCGAAATACTTTCGTTTCGAAAGAAATTTTATTTTTTATTAATATTTCTAAAAATAAAACCATAAAAATTTAATAGTTATTATACTGAGTTATAAAAGTTCATTATAAACATTTTGGGATTTAAAGATGTTAATTTTTACAATTAAAATCAGTCTGGCAAACAAATTTTCTTTATAGACTTCAAAACGTCGTTTGGCGAAAATGTTTGTTTCGCAAGTGCGACTTCCGAAACCGCTACTTTCGTATGTTGCAAAATAGTTTTGTTTCGTATGTCAACTTGCGAAATGCTAAATTTCGGAAGTGGCTTTTGCGAAATGAACATCGGTGATTTTAAATGTTTTGTAACATTCGGTACGAAAAAATGTAATTCCGCGTTCTCAATCTCCTAACGAAAGAATGTTGTTTTTCCGGAATTGCACGAAATCCTCCGGTTAACAACCCTAGTTTATCTCAAACCATTTTAAAAACTGCTAATACTAGTTAATACTATTTAAACTGAGTACTTAATACTAAGAAGATAATCGTTTTATCAAGCATTACTATAAAAGTTACTACTATTAGGGGTCGTTCGTAAATTACGTCACACAATTTTTGAGTGTTTTTGACTACTCTCTCATCATAATGTTATCATTTGTTAACAACAAGTCCCGTACAAGTTGTCTTAAAACCAGTAAGTTTTTTCCCCATCCCCTCTAAAGCGTGACGTAATTTTTGGACAAGGTTTTTACTAAACATATATATAAGGGCAGTTGCGCGAGAGTAACAGCCGTAGTATTTGACGCTATTGAAGAAAATCGAGCAAGTGTGGTGGCCTGCTCGCAGTCCAGATTTGAATCCTGTTGAAAATATCTGGGGAATCATTGTAAGACGTATATATGCTGACCAGAAGCACTATAACTCTGTGGCAGAGCTAAAAGTAGCAGTATCAGAATGCTGGGAGGATATGGAGCCAAAAGTGCTGGAAAACATGTTGGAAGTATGCCAAAACGAATTTATCAAGTAATTGAGCGCAAAGGAAGTCCAATCGAGTACTAAAAATGTGATAAAAACATTTTTTTTTGATAGTTTAATTAAAAAATGTGAACTGCGTCTATAGAAAATAGTCAGCTATTTTTTGAATTTAATTTATTTATGATTGACCTCTTTTCAAATTTGATATTATTTTTTGATAATTGTCATTATTTTTTGATACTTTATTTATAATTTATTGAAATACACTATAAAAATAAAGTTAAGTACGTTTTTAAGACATAATAGAAATATAGAAAATGGTCGCAGTGTACATAAGAAAATGGTCGCAGTGTACAACACCAATAAAAATGTCAAACTTAAAAGTGTTTTTGTGAAACATAGTAAAAACAATTTGTTTGTGTGTGTGTATATATATATATTGAAAACTGAGGATATTATACATATATCCTCAGTTTTTTTAAGTGAAATGCAATAAGTCTAAAAACATTATTTTGAGATAATGAACAAATAACCTTTTGTATAATAGTTAAAATAATAAGTTTTTGTGTAATAGGTGAAACAAAAATTCTTAATAACTTATTAACTATTGATTTATTAAATTTGTATGGTGTTCCAAATGATTGCATTTCCCTAGTATACCGACGATTTGATTTAATTTTATAAAATAAGTAAAAATATGGATAAAGTTAAATCGAATCATCCTTCTAAAATAATTAAATATGCAATAACAAGAGGTCATACTCAAAAAATACAAAAACAATTCACACATTCTACCACAAGATTTAACTTCCTTACAAACAGAATAGTTAACGATTGTAATAATTTAACAGAGGAGATAATTAATTCTAAAAATGTGAAAATATTCAAAAACAAGTTTGATCGTTTTGAAAAAAACAAAATAAAAATATAAAACAATCAAAACAAATAATATATATATATAAAATATAAAAAGAAAAAAGAAAAAAAAAACACTTTTGCAACGGCTGTCAAAGTTTTAACATCTACAGATGTTACCCAGCCGGCACAACTCAGAAAATAGTTACGCTTGGTTTCTGTTGCGTTTTTAAAACCTTCTAAAACAAAAAGAATAACACGTATCCTAAATGGTTTTTATTCCGTGAAATTAACTATTACTATTTACCATAAATACCAGTTAAAGTATTAATGGTTTCACCGTTATGGAAACGTAGTATTATATTTTAATAACTTTCCGTAAGGAATGTGAAACCACTGATAAAAACATGCAACATTTAAATTTGACTTTAAAACCTCAAAAAACACGTGTTAAACTCTAGAAAAACTGCCCGTAATAAACACGTGCTTTTGGTTTACGCCTGGATCGTGAAAAACACGTGCCTATATAGGTTTTATTTCCGAAAAAAAAACTAGATGTGCCGATAGGGTTAGACTCACACATTGTATGTGTGCAGCAAAAATTTGTTATTATTATTTATTATAAGTAGTAATAATCTATGTGTGTGTGTGTGTGTGTGTGTGTGTGTGTGTGTGTGTGTGTGTATGTATGTAAAAAAAAGTATCCCCATATGTCCTAATCTATATTTCAGGATCTTATCTAATCTTTTTATATATTAGTTGTTGTTATTAAAAAAAAAAAAATTAAGCATTTTTATTTAGCACTATGTATTATATTTATATATCCATACATGTGTGTATGTATGTGTGTGTATGTGTATGTGTGTGTGTGTGTATTCATAGCTTGTTTAAGTTAAAAAAAGCTATGAACACCACGGCTGTTTCAGAGTAGACATACGGCTTCGTGTTATTTTTTTAAAAAGGAGGTTTTACTAAAACTTTCATAACTTTTGAAATATTAAAGATAAATACGTTCTGTAAAAAGAATATGAACACCGACTAAATGTTTTATATTTTATCATTCAATATAATAATCTAAGGCTGCTCTGATTTTTGAATAAACGCGCAAAATGACAAACTTGGCAGAATTTCAAAATATTAATGGTACTTTTTAGCAAAAATAATCAGGAAAATTATATTTCTGTTGACTAATATGTAATATAAACATAATTAGACCAATTATAAAACATATTAACATTGTTTACACCGAATGCAAACTGATACAGGCACTACAATAGGCGAAATAAAAAAAATCGCAAAATACTTTTTTTTTGAAAGATTTAAAACAAACAAAAAGAATTTCGGATTATTTTTGCTTTCGGTCGTAGAATAATTTCGTGAAACTTAGATCAATATTACAATATTAATACGTTTCAGTAGAAAAATAACACATTTTTTTATAAATATAGTTAACAATATGTGCAATTTAAAAAATTTGATAACTTGTTTTGATGGATTAAACTTAAATAATTTTTTTTTAGTTAATAAATTATATATGTTCTATAAGTAGCAAACGATCTTTGCATGCAATTGATACTAGTTTTATTTCCATTTAAGTTTGTTTTATTTATACTCGCTAAAAAAATTAAATTACATAGCGAATTGGAAAGTAACGCATTTAAAGTTACGTCATTGCTTTAAAATATAAACAAAAATTTTACGCATGTAAACTAAGCCACTGTCTAAACAAACTTTTTTTTCTAAAGCATGTTGGCTCACTTTGGGATTTATGTAAACCATAAGTATAAACATAATTGCGAAAAAATTATACAATTTGGAGCTATAATCATTTTGGGAAATCATTTTAAAGTTTTCTATTATTTGTATATTTTTTTCAAACATTTAAATTAATTAAATATTTCGCAAAATCATAAATATCTGCGACGGAAACTTGTTACAAGTTTTGCCTCGTTTTCACGATGTTTTATAAAAGCTTATTGGCTAATGCCACGTAGAAACGAGGTTTTGTAAAAAGTTTCCGTCGCAGATGTTCTTGAAAAGTTTTATAAAATATTAGTTCAAATCTAGAAAATCCGATTTCTAGTTTTAAACTCGATTGTTAACAAAAAGGTCTTCAAAATTGTTGGTGTTTAAAATTATACAGAAACTTGAACGCTTTTATAGACTTTACACTGAAAGTTAAACCAAGTTTGATGTTGAAATAACGTTTTTGAATGTCTTTTCATAAAATAGTATATTGAACTCAAATTTATGTGTGCTAATCATCGAGAGTCATAGAAAAATTCATATATTATATTTATTTATTGTATTCAATATATATATTATATTTGCATTATACAAGATTGTTAAATTACTCTGACAAAAGTATAAAATATTCAGACTTTTTCACATTTCGCTTGTTTTCGGCTCTACTTTGGTTTTTAGCCAAAATGAAGTTATGTCTCTTCACCCGTCCATAAACCTTTTTAGAAGCTTCAGATGTAAGTTTTACAGCTCTTTCCACCGACTGAGAATTGTTTGGGAAGTCAGGTATAGAAAGTTTATTTCCGGTTTGAATAGCTTGTTTTAATTCATTTGAAGAAACAAAAATTGTAGTGGGAGGTTCAATTTATATTGAAGAAACTTCAATTAAGTCGGTCCAAACATCAGCATTGAAGTTCAAGGTCATAATTGTCTTAGCTTAGATTTTAGGCTTAAAGTCTGGATTAGTTTCCCTAGATAACCTAATCTCCAAGATTTTATTGAGAGCACGATCTCGTACAACTTTTTCATCCTTTAATAGCATAGCATAAAGAAAGTTTTCTTGACAGCAGCAATAGGAGTTACCCTGAAGATTTTTCAACACAATCTTTTTAATTCTTTCATCCTGTTTTTTGACTAACTGTATTGTTTTATGGAGAAGCCTTGGTGCATCTTTGTAATGCGCTGAACTTTTTACAGCAAACCACATTGGACAGTAGACTTGGACTATGTACTTTGTGATGCAGTTTAGATCATGTGTAGGTATCTCAGTTCTTGCATAAACCATCATAATTCTTAAAGCAAGGGTTAACCAACGTGCATGATAGACAGGACCAGGTTTCTTATTAGCATGCTTCACAGAAATTGAACCTTTAGCTATTCCAATGCAATACTCATAAAGTTTACGCTGGTCTGTACTCAGATCGCAAACAATGGCGGAATCTATAGGAATAAACTGAACCAAAGGTTGTTCATGCATGAATATATTAGACGCTTGTATACCAATAGGACCTTTGTATTTTTTTGGATCATTAGTTTGTCCATCTATTTCAGATATAACATGACGAAGAGGTAACTCACCCTGGTGAAGCAAACATCCAACTAAATGAATGCTACGATTCAAAAGCTTTTCTAATTTTACAACTAAACCATTATTTACGCCAGTGTTAGAGCTTGTATTGTCAAGAACAATCGCTTCTAAACTTTTAACACTGTTGTATTCAGAAAGCACATTTAATGTTGCTAAAGCCATAGTACCACCTTTACCATTTTCTATAATCACATGTGTGAGATAATTTCCAGAGAATGGATAATTTTCACAAGTAAAAGTGAGATGATGTTCATCATTGGTGGTTCGATAAAAAAAAGGGTCCCCATTGCTTTGGTATTTCATGACATGAACTAATGAATTTTTGTCTTTCTTGCTATCAACACCAATTACCTTTATTTCTAAAACTTTTTGACGATGCGTAGTGTCAATTGATTTAGCCACTCGTTCTTTTTCACAAAATACCTTATATTCTGTCACTATCTGAGATTTTTTACTCTTACTTACTATTCCGTAGTCAATTAATACAGCTGTTGCTATTGCAGCTGCTGCAGCATCGCTTACTTTGTATCTTATTGCAGCTTTGGCCAAATTAGTTAATTCGGTATAATTTCTTTCACAAAGTATTTGCTCCTCAAACTCTTCACTTTCAGTTGTATCTAAACTTGAAGATTCAGCACTAAAACTACCATTTGAATCAACTTCTAATGTTTCTTGAAGATTTTTTTGTCTAATTAGCTTTTTAGTTGCCTCGTTTTCCTCTCTAATAAACTTTTTGGCGTTCCTTGTTGTCTCCACATGGTCCACATTGCCTAACTGCCAACTTCCTTTTGGTCCTATCTTGCATCTTTGGTCCTTTAAATATTCTCTTTCCAGAACAGGGACCTAAAATAAGTCAAATATTCTAAAATTGAACGTATTTAAATTTAAAGTAAATAGAAAGAATTAACGGTCAAATGATTAGTAATCAATAATAATTTTAACATTCGTAAAAGAGCAGCGATTTTTAAAATGACTTTAGACTATTTTATTTTCCCCAACCTTACATTATTATGAATTTTAACTGTAAATGCCTAATAATATCAACACAAAAATGGCATGAATTACCTTTCTACTTTCCTCACAGAGACAAACTATGTGTTTCATTGTGCAATTACTTTTCCGACATCCTATTCGTCTAAACGTATATTATTCTACTTTAAAATCAAAACAATATAGAAACTATTTATTGGATAGGCTTACATCCATTAGTTTACGGTTGTATGCCTTACTTTAATACCTTAGTAGAAGGCAGAGGGATGGGGTTGTAAATTTTCATTTACCTTTACAAAATCTTTTTCACTTAACATTAAAAAAAAGTTGTAATAAAAAACGTTAAAAAATGTATGTTTACCTATCATGACAATCATCAATAATTGGAAGATCGCACCGGCAAGCAGACACATCTAACAATGTTTCCAGTTTCTTTTCTAGCCAGCTTATAGTGGACTTATGGTTTTTAGATTGAGTTCGTTCTGCAGACAACACCTTTAGAAATGTTCTTGATATTTTATTTTTCAATGGTTTATCTTTTATCAGAGGTAGATTTGGATTAACCCTACACCAAAGCTGTTGCAAGTCACTATTGACTTTAGTTACGATTGATACAGAGTCAAGTTTCTGTCCATTAAACAATTCTTTCTCAACCTTGTAACCGTATTGAATGACCTGTTTATAAGTTGGTAGATCGCTTACGGGTAAATCAGAGGCTTTTCCAGCAAATCTTCCACTATTAATACGAGTTTTGTTTAAAACTTTCACAGGTCGTCCAAGTTTTTTTGAGCTCATGCTAATATGACAATATGAATTTATTATATAACTAAAAAATAAAAGAACATACTATTTTTCGATTTAAGTTTCTAAATGAAATATGTTTTAAACTATTTGTTAAAAAACAATTAGCTTACGTTTTAGTTTGGTAAACAGATTTTATTTCGAACGCAAATCTTCGTAGTTTGCTGTATACGTTTTATACGTTTAAAAAAAACAACCGCATAAAAGTAGAGTTATATTTACGGACCTTAAGTGACTTCATGTAGAATTTGAAAGTTTTTCTATTGCATTTCCCAAAAAGATTAAATATTTTTTGACTTTTTTTTTTGTGGCAAACGAATAATATATCCACAATACATAAATCTCACACTGAGCCAAGTGTTTTCATATACATGACAGTGGCTTAATGTAAACTACAAATTTTGTTGCTAAAAGAAATAAACTTTGCCAAGGTTGACAACGTTTTAGTTAGAAGTACAGAAAGTAATTTTTTTGATTTTCATGTGCATTAAGGGTTGCAATTTCAATAATTTGGTGAACTTAACAAAAATATAACATTTTTCATATAAAACAAGTAATAACAAAAATATAAAAGCTAAAAAATCCAACTTAAATTTTTTTTTATCCATGTTCACCAAAAATCTGATAAAATAGACATTCTTTTATAAGTATGTAAAATTTCAACCATAAAGCATGTAGTTTAAAATATCTAATCTTGATTGGCCCAAGACAGGTTTTCCTTAAAATACGCAAAAAACAGAAAAGTGATTCCAAATCATTAGCAATATTTTTACAACTTTTATTTTTATTTCGTTAAATAAGAATATTTATTTAACAAGGAAAGATAGATGTTTCATTTTTTTTATTAGACAAAAGCCTTTAAAGTAATGATTTTTTATAGAAAAAAAACCATTACTTTAAAGTTATTGAATTTTTATATTTTATATGCCGAAATTTTTAAAAAACTTTTTATGCGGAAATTGTTTTTGCTAAATTCTTGACGTAATGCCCAATTTTACATAGCGTGAAACAGCCGTGACACAGACACACACACACACACACACACACACACACACACACTATTTATATTGTGTATTATATTTATACACACACACACACACACTATTTTACTGGATGATAAGATCATGTCTTCTGCCAGCTCCGGTCGAAACTTTAATGTTATAATTTTTTTGTTGTAAAAAAACATTGTAAAAGATTATTCATTTAATGACGAAATAAATAAATAAATAAATTTAGTTAGTAATTAAGTATAAAACATCAAAAACCAACAAAGTAATTATCTCTTGTGAGTATAATATGTTTTATATATTAAGTTATTATTATTGTTAACAATAATAATAACTTAATATATAAAACATATTATACTCACATTTTTTGCTGGCCTTAAGGCATGTGCTTTATTTGCCTAAGGGTTAATCCGGTACTGTTAAGAATAACTATTTATTTAATTAGTTTTTTATTTATTTATTAAGTTATTTATATATATTTATATTTATTTATTAATATATAATATATATATTTTATTTATTTATTAAGTTATTTTTAATATATCATTGGTTACAACAGAGGTAGCCAGCATATTATTTCACTTCTAAAAAGTCTATTTATCGTATAAAATTTATATAAATAAAAAACGGGCTACCTCTGTAGTAACGTGGTCTAATCAATCAATTTTTAGAGACACACAAAAACAATGATCCTAACTTTTTTTTTCTTGTCTTGGTTTTTAATTTACAAAATGTATCATTTATTTAATAATATGCAAAAAATTGAGGAAATTCGGAAATTATCGTATCTAATTTAATGATTTAGTAAAAATCCGGGTTTTTTTACCCCTGAAAATCCCGCACTTAAAAAGATAAACTAAAAAAAAATTGAAATTAATATTTTTTTTTTTTACTAATCCTAACTTGTTTCAGTTAAAAAATGTTTAAAATATTAAAATTGATTTTTTTTTTCTTCAGAAAAGTAAAATCCTATTTCCGCTTCGCGACGTCGAGTGCATCGTTACGACCTTTGATAATGGTTTTTTTCCCCCTTAATCAAACACTACATGAAGCATAATTTGTCTTATCACCAAGCCCCTTAATCTATACCGTAATTATAAAATAGCGTAAATAAATTAAAAAAAACGTAACACAATATAATATAAAACACTTTCTTAAGATTTTATAAACAAATATAATAGTTCCTTATTTTCTTTAACTTTAACTTTTTAGTTTTGTATTGGTTATGAAAAATTTAAATACAAATTTAAAGAAAAAAAAAATGTTTAGCATAATAAAAACTCTATTATTAAAAAGCATGCAGGCAAATACGCATAATCCTGAAGCTTTCCTTTTACACCAGCAGATACCTTAAATTATCTTAAGAATTTTTATAAATCATAAGTTTTTTAAAAGAAGAAATGAATCAGTAACAAGTGACACGATCCTTTCTAAGATCGTCAAGCTGATAATGACAAACCTCTAATTACTTATTAGTAGCAACCATTAATACTCCAGAAAAAGCTGAGCGTTCGTCAATAGTTTTTGCTTCAATTTGTTTTTAAACTCATTAAGCGTTGCAATTGATTTAAGTTCATTTGTTAATATTTTATTCCATAATTTTGGTCCTCTTGTAGAAATTGAAAATTCAGTCTCCGCAAAATACCTTTTGGGTTAAATGTAACTGTTATTTGAAAATCTGGTTAGATATCTGTTCTGATTTATTTTGAATAGAGGGTAGAATATTTTCGGAAATATATTCTTATTAATTTTGAACATAAATATAAGAAGATGATAGATATTTATTTGGTAGACATTCATTATATTTAAATTAACAAACAATTCTTGGGAATGTGTAAAACGGCCCACACTGGAAATGATTCTGATTGCATGTTTTTGTTTGTTAAATAGTTTTTTTATTTTATTTTTATTTGTACTGGACCAAGCAATTTTTGCGTAATTAAGATGGCAATGAATGAATGAGAAATATAAAAGCTTTAACCAAGTTGGATTTAAAAAAGGCTTTGCTCTAAGTAGGCCAATGTTCCTTGAGACTTTATTTTCAAGATAATGTATGTGATCTTTCCACGTCACATTTTCATCAAGAAGTACGCCAAGAAATTTTAATGTGGTTTCTCTTTTTATGTCCTGATTAGCAATACAAAGTTTTGGAAGTTTTAAAGGAATTTTATCTCGATCGTGAAAAGGATGGAAAAAAAGTATATTTTGTTTTGGTTACATTTAGAGATAATTTGTTTGCATTAAACCATTCAGTAAGATTTAATAGCTCTTTGTTTACTGACTTAAACAGAATATTTATATCGTTATGTGCGTAAAATAAATTTGTGTCATCTGCAAATAAAATTGTATCTATTTCAGTACAAGTATTGCTTATATCATTAATATAAATGAGAAATAGGAGTGGTCCCAATATAGATCCCTGAGGAACCCCACATGCTATGTTCATATTGGTCGTTTTACCTTCATTATAAGAAATGTATTGTTTTCTATTTGACAACCCAGCAAACATGTAAGAGTTGAATCAACGTTGAAAACCAGTCGCAGCCTAGAAAAAACGTTACAGTCACAAAAACAACGTGCTTTCAACGTTGAATCAATGTCTATTTTTGTATACTAAATCGCGGTAAATTGAAACGTTGAATAAGCGTTAAAATTGTAACGTAAATTAGCCTCTCTAAATAAAACGTTTATTCAACGTGAAATCAACTTACGCAAAAAGCCACTTTAAAAACGTTTCGAAGTATATTCTTATCAACGTTAAAAACAAACCGCTTTTTAAACGTTACATTTTCAACGTTGAATAAGCGTATAAATTTAAACGTATCTTATCTTCTCAAAAAAATGCGTTTATTAAACGTTGAAAATGAGTACGCAAATAATCACTGTAAAAACGTCGCAAAGGTAATCAACCTTAGACATTAGCGGCTTTTTCAACGAATTTAAACTATTTGAAAAACAACACTTATTCAACGTTATTTCAACGTTGGTTGAAAATGTGGTAATTAAAAAACGTTGAAAAAGTGTTACTTTGCCAACGTTAACAAAACGTTGTTTTAACGTTAATAAAACGTTGTTCACATTAAAAATTATTGTTTCAATAACTAGCCATTACAAAAATAATTTGCCGTAATAGAAAGGCAAGGAAAACTTAATAGAATGCATGTATACGGTATAAAATTTTTTTTAATAAAGTTATTTTTTATAGCCTATTTTATTGCGACTAATTTAAAACTTTTAGATTTTATATCAAAATGTATATAAAGTACATAAATCTCAGGGTAAATTCGATTTATTCAGCTTATTTTTGACAATGTTTTATTTTGTTTTAAGTTGACGATTTTAATAAAATGCTCAACTTTTTTAAATATTTGTTTCTTAGTTAGAAATAGTACTTACTTTTAATACGATTCACATTTATAAAATATTATCTAAATTAATCAAACATAGTAAGTCAGACTAAATTAAGTTTGTTAACAGAATGAATTTTTATTATTTTAAAATTATCACTTATACATACATACACTAGTCGACTATCTTACAGACAACTTATGAGTCTTATAGGATCGCATATAATCTTATACTATCCTACAGGATATCTTACAGGATTTGTAAGATTTTATTTGTCTTTCAAATCCTATAGGACCATAAGAAATCCTGTGATTACCCATAGGATATCTTAAAGGATTCGTAGGATTTTATTTGTCTTGCAAATCCTAGAAGATCATAAGAAATCCTTGATTATCCTGTAGGGTATCTTAAAGGATTCGTAAGATTTTCCATTTTTTTAATTTATTTTGAAAAATTAAAAACTTATCGGTGGTGGGTTTCGAAACCCGGATCACTAGACCATTAGTGCCTTACCACCTGCGCTACGCAACATTATAAGTATGGAAATAAATAAAAATATATTATAATTACAAAATAATTAAATGCTGTTTTTATTGAATGTATATAAATAAAAGTGTTGTAAAAAAATTAAATAATAACAAATAAATATATATATATATATATATATATATATATATATATATATATATATATATATATATATATATATATATATATATATATATATATATATATATATATATATATATATATATATATATATATATATATATATATATATATATATATATATATATATAAAATGCCGCCAAGAACTGTTTCGCCGCCAGGGACAGCAACATGATTGGCGTTCTTAATTATCGAAATTCTCCTATATTATCGGTAAAGGACCTTTGTTCCAAGGTACCTTCATTCTATTTAGTGTCCCTTGGAAATCTGCCGCCTGGGACAATCTGTCCCTTACGTTAAAATTAAATTATTACCAAAAAAATCTAGTTGAATTAAAAATTTTTCTCGCAATCAGAGTGTACATTGAATTGCGTGACTTTCTGAGTAAATTGAGTCGTAGAGTGACGTGATTTAAATCATTAGGCATTATGAATTGCGGGAAAATAAATAGCAATCAAGTGCTATTTATTTTCCCGCAATTCCTAATGCGCATTTAAATCACGTCACTAGAGCATTTAAATCACGTCACAAATCACAAAAATTAAGATATTAGATAAAAATTAAGATATTAGATTCTCAAACAGCATGTTCATTATAATGAACATGCTGTTTGAGAATCTAATATCTTTTTAATTTTTGTTAAAGATATATATAAATAGTTGCTATATCATAATTATTTTATATTATGGATTTTATGAAAATTTTATAAACTTGGTAACATAAATATGCATAAATTTTGTTGTATAATTAATTATTATTGTATTTAAACTATACTCTAATTAATTAATAAAAATTAATAATAAAAATTGTTATATATTTATTTTATATATTATATATATATATATATATATATATATATATATATATATATATATATATATATATATATATATATATATATATATATATATATATATATATATATATAATTATATATATATATTTTTTAAAGTATGATGTTTCAGAGAAAGCCTGAATACAACTCATGGAGAGGCTGATAGGTAGGTTTTTTAATTAGGGCATTTTTATGTAGGTAATGTTATTGGGCAGCAGCTTTAAGGCTTACCTATTTTTTATAAGTTGTTGGCATAGGGTGGGACGGGGTTATTTAGAAAATCATACTTTTAGTGCTTGGGTTTTTATTAAATTTTCTATTTTTCTTAACCTATTTTGAAAATTTGGGATCAATTAGTTTAACTTGTTGGATCATGATCCAGATCCAAAAAAGTAGGATCTTGGACTAACATTTTCTCATACTTCATTTATTGAAATAATTATAAATATGTAAGTATAAAAAAAAGCTTCTTGGAAAATATGAAACTTCAGGATTACAATGAAAAGCCAGAATTCAAAATTTAAGTTTTTGACCAGTCATTCGTTTGACCGAATCGATCCATGGATTTGACTAATATGCTCAGATTAGGCATTTCAAATGAATTTTTTTTTACTTAAATTTGCCTAAATATTTGGAGCAAGTAGCTAAAATTTCAAGTGTTTTTACTTTTTACTTAGTCATACTCTTTAAATAATTTAAAAATTTTGTCAGGGGGTAATAATCCCCCCTCCCTTGTGTCTGCGATGGGTTAAGGGGCGGGACGGGTTTTAAAATTTTTAATTAATGATTAATTGCCTGATTTCTATGATTTTTTTTATATATATTTATTTCTTATTATAGAACCACAGTTCCTGATGCAATAATACGAAATCTCGCAACAGTTTTTGCCAATTACTCGTGGGCGTGCGTCAGACGAAGTCCTACTCAGAGCGGCCTAGATAGGAAGAAAAAACAAAAGTAATCAGCAATGCAATTGTGATTCTGTAATAATGATAATATGTGAAAAATTTCTTTTATACAGAATGATTTTTTTTTTAATAAGAAAATGTTATTTCAAACTTTAACTTACCTATTATCAGTAATTAAAAAGAAGAATAGACATACTTTCCTTACAATCAAAATAAACACCTAACTTCGTATGTTCTTAGTTTGGTTATTAGATTTTTGATATTAATTATAAAACAATAAATGTTATGGTTCCTATCATTGGCGTATTAAGACTTTTCAGGGCCCGGAGTCCTTTTTAACGTGCCACAGCATAAAAATGACTAAAACAGTAAAAAAAGAAAAAGGTCCGCTTAATAATTTCGGAATCCCAAAATTTTAGGGCCCTAGCCCCCTCCTTTTTAATTTATCACTGGTTCCTATAGGAACCAGTTCTGGATTAAGGGGGAGGGCTAGGGCCGTATATATACGAATCTAAAATTTTCCTTCAGCATCCTATAAGAATCCTGTTAATCCTGCAAGATCTTTTAAAATATTTTTGTAGATCTTATATTATCTTATAAGAATTCCTTCAAATCCTACAAGATCCTTCAAAAGATTCTTGTAAGTCCTGCAGGGACTTGTGCATCTCATCCTATAGGATTCTTGTAGGATTTGTAAGATCAGTCGTCTAGTGTATATATATATATACCCACTGAGAAAAAAGAGCTCTGGAAGAGCTCCTGGAACTCTATGATAAGCTCCGTTAGTAGAGTAGATTAAAGAGTAAATTTTATAATGCCTATATATTGAATCAGTTTCACTTTTTATATAAAAATTATACACTCTATGCAATAGTTAGCACCTTTAAGTAATGTATTAGATTTTTCGTGTGCATGATATTAATTTTTAGTTTAGTCGTTTAAATGATGTTATAGTTGGTAGGGTTCTTTGCAGAACTCTTCCGAAAGAGCATTTGCAAAAATGCGCTAATTGTTGCATTAAAGCGCATGCGCATGTTTTTAACAGCGCATGTTTTTAACAGTTTCATGTAATTTAACCCTTTCTGGCCGGTTGTGTAGAATTTTACACATACCGAGATCCACGCGCTGCTTTAATAGCAGTGGCGTTTAGAACGTTATGACCGGTTGTCGCGTATTGTACACATACCTAGGATGACGATAAAATCGTTGAACCAATGACGTTCTTACTTTGGATTCTTGGCTCGAGCTTTGTTTACAGGGATTTTGTGAGAAGGTCTACGGTGTTACTACGAGACGGAAGACCTGACTATTCCGAGTTATACAGGTTAGTTATAACCATGAAATGTTATGGATTTTATGTAGTAGTGGTGTCTTTGTATAGTAGTACCTTGAATTTGTAGCTGGATTGCAGGAATAAATTTTTATGTGGTGTTTTTTGTATGTGTGGAATTATACACAATCGGGCATAGCATTGAATATAACAGATACAAAATTGACACTCTTCAGCTTAGTATTGTGTGATATAACATGCTGGAATGACAGATTATTTGTTTATGATTTGTTATGGTGAAATATATTTATATTTTACCATGTTCATAATAGTGTTCAATTTTATTACTACTAGGAATAATAATTATAATACTAATAGTAGTAATAATAATAATAATTTATTACTAATATTATTATTATTATTGCTGGTAATACAAGCAGCTACAATAGTATCATAGCCATGTTTTAGTATAGTTATTATATATTTGTTTAGTGTTCTTATAGATACCAATTATATCTGCTATACTTTTATAGAGTGTCTGAGGTGCGACTTAGGGTTAGGCTAGAGTTAGTAATTAGGGCAAGTTTGGGCTATATTATGATTTGTAATATTATTACTATTATTATTTGTGATATAGTATTTGCTATAATGATTGTTCTGTTAGTAGTGATATTGATATTATTTTTGTATCTGTGCATATTTTATATTTTTTTTGTATTTTTTATTGCAAACATAGTGATATATAATACTAGATACCAATACTAATCATAGCATAAATTGTATTCTGATTTTAGATGAAGCCTGTTCAGTTCTACAAGAAGACTGCTACAACAGCTCGTTTTGTTCGTAACATTCCTGCAGAAAGTGATGATGATGAGCTCTCGTCGAGTGACAATGAAGTTGCTGAAGTATCATCTGGTGACGATACAGAAGAATACGAAGTATCTGACCAGCAAGACAGCAGCGATGATGAGCAGCCTTCCACTTCTGCTGCTGTTGGAAGATCTACTGTTTGGAAATGTGTTACTGGCCAATCATCTGCAAAGTCAATGCCAGAGTCTGCTGATCAACGTGCTTCTGCTGATACCATAAAGTCGCCAGTGGAGTACTTTCGTTACTTCTTTGACAGTGGGTTGGTGGAACACATTACTGATCACACCAATCTGTATGCAACACAAAAAGATGTAAATAAGCCTATTGGTTGTTCCAAGGATGAAATTGAACAGTTTCTTGGTATGACTATGTACATGTCTATTTTTAATCTGCCAAGAAGTAAGATGTACTGGGGCAAAGCATCGCGTTTGTCACAGGTTGCAGATGTGATGTCACGTGACAGGTGGGTTGAACTGAAAAGTAATCTTCACTTCAACGACAATGGAAATATGCTTGCTCCAGATGACGTTCAGAGAGATAAATTGTTCAAAATACGTCCGTTGATTGACTCTCTCTTGCCAAAGTTCCATTCACTGGAAGTTGACCATAAGTTGTCAGTGGATGAACAAATTATCCCATTCAAGGGACAGTCGGGAATGAAACAGTACATTCCGAGCAAGCCCTACAAATGGGGCTATAAAGTGTTTATGCTGTGTGATGTGACTGGAATTGTGCATAATTTCATAATATACACTGGAAAGATTCAGGCAGCATCCAATCAAGCAAACATTGGTGCCAGTGGCAACATTGTGCTTCAGCTGGTCGAGGTCTTGCCGCAAGAGAAGCAGTACCTGTTGTTTTTTGACAATTGGTTTACGTCACTGAAGTTGCTGTCAGCCCTAGCTAATAGGAACATATTAGCAGTTGGGACAGTTCGTGCGAATCGTCTTCAGAATTGCAAGATGATTGCTGATGCAACTCTGAAGAAGAAAGGGCGTGGCTCATTTGAAGAAAGAGAGGGTGTGGTCAATGGTGTCGAAGTTCGAGTTGTCAAGTGGTTTGACAACAAGTCTGTAACACTAGCCAGTACATTTGCTAGTGCAGAACCAGTGTCAACTGCGAGGCGGTGGGATCGTACTACAAAGCAGCATATTGACGTGCCACGCCCAGAAATCATACAGATCTACAACAAGTTCATGGGAGGAGTTGATACCCTGGATGCCATCATGGCGAGGTATCGGATCCACTTGAAATCAAAGAAATATTACCACCGCTTTTTTTTCCATTTTGTGGACTTGGCAGTGGCAACTGGCTGGTTACTGTATCGCCGGGATTGTCGTGATATGGGAGTTGATAAGCGTCAGCAGAAGGATCTTATGGCCTTCAAGCTTGAAATAGCTGATGCTCTTTGTCGTGAAGGCAAAGACATGACAGCAAAGAAGCGTGGCAGACCATCAACCAGTATGGAGGCAGAGCTGCAGCGCAAGAAGAAGAGGGGACCTGCTAAGCCTGTGCCAACTCAGGATGTTCGCACAGACTCTGTTGGTCACTGGCCGGCACATGGTGTGAGGCAGAGGTGCAAGCGTCCAGGGTGCAAAGGACAAACTGTTTTTGTATGCACTAAGTGCAATGCAAATCTTTGCCTTTCAAAGAAGAGTAACTGTTTTCGCCAGTTTCACGAATAACTGTTGATAACTGTGTTATTGTACCTTGTCTTATACGGCCGTTGTGGCCTGTTGTGTACAATACGCGACATAGCTATCTTTTGCTGTATGAAATGTTTTATATAATTTTTTCTGTCTGGGTTTGATTTTTGACTTATAATAGGTGTGTTTTCAAGAAAAAATTTTTTTTAAAATTACATTTGCATAATTCAGGCCAGAAAGGGTTAATTGTTAAAAAGCAGAAATATGTATTGATATGCAATTTTATTTTCTGTGATCAAATTCTTTAAAGTTTATGCAATATGTATTGGTAAAACAATATTTATTGCTCGTATACGATATAATGAATTAGGATTTAAAGTTTATGTTCATAAATATGTTTTGAATTTAATATATAATTGTCAGCAAATAATGTTACAAGTTTTTTTTATTTATATAGTTTTTCAGTTTTTATTGCTGATTTACTCCAAATAACAGTTGTATACAGACCAGCATTTAAAGGTTTGTAATTTTTTATAACTCTACTGTAAATTTTTGTTCAGAATAAATTAACAATAATGTAAAATATCAACTAAATAAAAAGAAAGTGTTATTAAAATTTTAACTATAATTTGCACTAGATGTTTTAAATAATATGTTAAAATTTTTACTATTATTACATAATTATATATCATTCATCATATAAATTTTTATATTTTGACAATAAATCATTTTTGCAGCTAATATGCACAAGAGAGTTTCATTTCATAAGCTATCACGCTCACAGGCCTACAAAAGATTAAAGTATTACAGAGAGCAAGCTGCAATAAATCATAGCTCTGATACAGACTCAAACAGTGGCAATGTAGATTTTGAGAACTTGGTTACTGAAATACCTCTTCATCAACTAGTTGATTCACCTTCACTAGTATTGCAACCTATGCAGATACCACTTCCTCAACCACTCACTTCCCAAACACAAGTTCCTCATACTCCTCTGCCTCCTATACTAGATGATTCATCAGATGAACCTGTCTCTTTTTCAAGTGACGAAAAAATAAATATTAAACAAGAGTTGGCAACCTTTGTGGTGGAGTCTGCTTTACCTGAAAGTGCAACAAATAAACTATTAAAGCAGCTAAGAAAGCATAAGTGTTTCAATGATGAATTACCAAAAACACGTAAAGCCTTGCTAAGAACTCTTACAGATAGAATTGTGCTACGAGAGGTTCCCCCTGGTCATTACTATCACTTTGGAATCAGAGCAGGATTAATTCAATCAGTTCAAGAAACAAATGATATTTTGGAAAATAATAGTACTCTTGAAGTATTAATAAACATTGATGGTATTAGTATTAGTAAAAGCAGTACAAGCCAGTTCATGTCAATATTGGGGAAAGTGAATAATTTAGATTTAGTCTCTGTCTTTAAAATCGGTGTATATCATGGACTTAAAAAACCTGATTCATTAAATTTATACCTAAGTGATTTTGTTGAAGAATGCATTGAACTGTCCAACAAGGGGATTGATTTTGAAAATAAACAATTTAATGTTCGAATAAGTGGTTTTGTTTGTGACCTTCCAGCTAAAAATTTCATCCTTAATACAATTGGACATACAGGGGAATGTTCCTGTACAAAATGTGAAGTGATCGGAGAAAGAATAAACAACAGACAGGCTTTCTTGGAGATTGACGCAGCGCTTAGAACAGATGCATCCTTCAGAGCTAGGCAACAGCCGGAACATCACCATGGTGAAACACCCCTTGAGCAAATACCTTTCTTAGATATAGTAACTATGGTAGTTATTGACCCTATGCACCAAATTTACATTGGCACCGTAAAAAAAATTTTAAAAGAGTTATTCGGAAAAGCGCCATCTGTAAATAAGCTTAATATAAGAATAAGAGCCAAAGTCTCTGATAAAATCATGACCATTAGTAATGAAATCCCATTGGAGTTTCAACGTCGCCCTCGAGAACTAACATACTTAGCATTATTCAAAGCCACAGAATTTCGTCTTTTTTTACTTTATATTGGTCCTCTTGTTATGAAAAAAATACTTGATGGTTCGCAAAGAAATGAAGCTCTATATTGTCATTTTTTAATTTTACATGTTGCAACAAGTATTCTTGCTAGACAAGCAACTCCTCCTGAGATTGCATATTGTGAAAAATTACTTAAAAATTTTGTTTCTGATTTTTCTATGCTATATGGAAACTATCTTGTGAGTGCTAATATCCACTCTCTAATCCATATAGCTAATGATGTGAGGAAATTTGGGCCGATTGAAAAATACTCTGCATTTGTGTTTGAGAATGCAAATAGGTATATTCGAAATATGCTGAAGACATCACCTAACCCATAACAACAGATAGTAAAGCGTGAACATGAAAGAAAGATAAATTTACCTGTAAAAAAGTCCAATAAATTTGAAAATATTGAGTTTTCAAAACAACACATAAAGGGTCCACTCATAGATGCAACCAATGGACCGCAATACACATCAGTAAAATTTGAAACTTTCACCTTAAAATGTAGTAGTCCCAACAACTGCTTTATGACAAGCGAAAATGAGGTTTTCATATTGGAGAATATCGCTCGATCAACAGAAAGCAATCAACGTATCCTGATTGCAAGAAAGTTTACTAGGCTTCTTGATTTATATGTATTTCCGTGTAGATCTTCAAACCTAAATATTTATTTAGCCATGCACTTGGGTGCACTACAAATTGTCCAACTTCAAATAGTGAAAGCCAAATGTGTCAAACTTACTAGCGATGACAATTCATTTGCAATTTTTCCACTTATACATTGTTAATAAACTTTAAACTCATTTAAATTTGCATGTATTAGATAAAATATATGAGAAAAAAAAGTAAATATTTGTGTGTATATTTATGTGTATATTATATAAATACTGCATAGTTATATTTATTCTTTTTATATATTTATATCAAATATATTTATATCTATTTATATCAAATGATGGTATAAATATGTGAAGTGTGCAGGGTATTAGCCAACACAATCGCACTGGGGGATTCCCAATGGGTTTATAATTCCCAATATTTTAATGACCTTTTTTTTTTTTTTTTTGTTGTTGTTGAAGTAATAGGACAATATCAATAAAAAATTTCCAATATTTTGTAGAACAACAGTTTATATTTCCAATATCATAAAAACGCAGTAAAAATAAATTCACAACACATCAGGCTAACACCCTGATGTGTTTTGAATAAAGTCAATATATAGGAAAAAGTATATATAATATATAAAATTTTTAAAAACTATAAGAATTATATAATCTTTAAAGAATTTTAATTCGTTTCTCCAGATGTCAAGAAATTATGTTGCATTTCGGTTCAAAACACCATATCTGCATTCAATGTATGCCCCAATGGCCTGGTTAGCAGACTCTGCAAATTGTTATTGGCCTTGCAATCTAACAGAGGAAGAAGAAGAGAAGTTAATTGAATCTTGTGTTGAACCTCTTACTGGAGTATATGAGTGGCAGCTCTACCAGGGTAGTATTCTAAGAAAGAATAGTAAGTATAAAAAAAGATTATTTAAATACTGCTAGTTATGCCAAGTTTAAAATTATGAATTTTGTTAAAACCAAATAAAAAAAAATAATGTATTACTTATAAAAACTTACAAAGCTTTTTAAAGCAATTTTATTTTAAACAAGCTTTTTTTGGGGAAAAATTGATTTAAAGATATTTTCAAGAAGTTTAAATGTAATAAAAGTTTAATGAAGATAAAAACTTAATAAAAAATAAAAACAAATCGATATTGTTTTTTTAATTGCTGTTGTGAAATGTTTTCAGTATCTCATATTTAAACAAGATATAATTTTTGCTTGCAGTTTCACTTTCAGAAGCCAAGAGTAAGGCAGCTCTAGACAAGAAAAATACATTCGTGGGTAATGTAACAACTACTGAAGATGAAGCGCAACCAAAAAGAAAGGTTCGCTTATCAGCTAAGGCCAGGGATTTACTGCATCCTGCTTATTGGGACAATAAGGAGGAAGAAAATGAGAACAATTTTAGATTGTCTCCAGCTCCACCATTTCCAACTTACAAGCGAAAGAACACAGTGGAAAACAATGCAGGCATGTTTAGTTAAAGTTTAATATATTTATTTTGAAATTTTCATCCAATTTACTTTAAATTACACAATTTAAATACAATTAAAATAATGTTAAAAAAAAAAAATTACACAAGATGCTTTTTTTTAAAAAAACAACATAATTTGAGGCTGTTTTTTAAAGTGCAATGAAAATCATTGCATTAAAAATGACATATTTTAAATTAATAAAATGTTATAATGAAAGCTTATATAATTTTTATACAGTTTTGATATTAACATTTATGCTTTTGTTGCAATGCTTTTGTACAGATAATCGAAAGTCAATGGAGATCACCCACACTGCAAAAAAAAAATATAGTAAAATCTTGTCTTCTCCTGAAATTAATGTTACTTATACTCCTGAAACCTCAGCAGACAAACAACTCACTCTCCAAATCACAAGTGAAAATAGAAATAAATCTCTTGAAATCTTTTCTCACCAAATAGGTAATGTGAGCCGAAACATTTATTTAAACGAACAGTAAAATTAAACATTTTTGAGATTTTTCGATTAAAAATAGTTACAATTTACATGCATTGAATCATCTGTTTTTTATATATAATTATATGTTGTTGTTTTTTTTAGTATTAGGATTAAAATTATTTTGTTAATAGAATAAACAAAAATTAAAATGCAAATTTTAATGTTTCACAACAAGGATCTTTATCCGTAGAAAAGTGTGCATGAATTATATTAAGTTTATATAACAAATAAAAACTGTTTTTTTTTAATGTTTTTTTTAAATGCAAGTAACAATCTTTAAAACTTTTTATTGTAAATTTTTTTTTTAGAATCCAATGTCACCTCTGGATCTTCAATGTTTGAAGATATGTATCCTTCTGTTATGAATAGAGTACAAAGTTCTACTGACAGGGGTATACAGCTTATTTCAGCATTAATGAGGACTCGGGGGAGCCTCAGTAAAAGAGGAAGGTTATCATAAGAGACTAATTTTTGTTATTATGCAATTAAATTAAAAAGTTTTTATTATCATGTGTAATTTTTGTGGAATAAACAAAAAATAAATTTCAATTAGTAACATTTCCCAAAAATGAATGATCTTTTTTTGTTGTTGTTGTTGAAGTAATAGGACAATATCAATAAAATTTCCAATATTTTGTTTAGTAATAATTAATATTCCCAATATGATAAAAAATCGTAAACTCTGGCTAAAAAGTATTTGATATTTTGATATCATTTTAAAAGAAAAAGTTTATTCTTTTTCTCAAAATAGGTGTTTTAGAGCTTGAATTTATGATTAAAATTTAATTTTTCTTTTTTTTTTTTAGCATCCAGTACTTCTAGATTGTCTGTGTTAGGGAACTGGTCTCCTGCCAAGAGTAGAGAACAAAGTCCTACTGCCATGGCTGCAGGACTTACTTCATCACCAATCAGGACTAGTAGCCCCAACATTAGAGGTAGGAAGTGATTAGTAAAAGACTGAGTTTTAGTTACTTAGCATAAGTAGTAATATATATATAATTTAAAAACTTTTTAACATGTTTCATCAATAACAATTGTTATTGATGATTAAACCAAATAAAACAAAAAAATACATAAACCTTAAAAACTTAATAGTACATAGTTTTCTTTGTTAAATCAGAAGTCTAAAGGATTAAATTTTTTTTTGTAAAGTAACAGCTGATGCTGACTCTGATGTGTGGTGTAATGGAACCTTGGAAAATTTGTATAAACACCGAAAGAAAGCTAGTGATATGTCTCAAACAGGTAGTGTATATAAGGTGTATAATTTGTGTGATCATTGTGTTTTTATTTTTTACATAACAAATATACTCTGTCAATAACAACTTATAACATAAGCTTAACTGTGAATAGGTATTAAACTTTGTTTTATAGTTTTGTGTGTGCATGATTAAAATACTAAATAATTTTTGTTTTTTTAGAATTTAATCAGCACATGCTGAATTTTACCTATGTAGTAATGGATGCACTTAATATAAACACTGTTTTACGCAATAGAAAGCGTTCTGCAAGTTCTAAAAGCCAAACAAACAGAGACTCCTCTGATGATGATGCAGTTGAGGATGATTCTGTTTTAGGACGCCTGCCTATGACCACAAAAGAACAATATTATAAGCTGGAGGAAAAACTGAAAAATGAATCTTTTGTCAAAACTTGGGTAAGCTGGATACATATTTTCTTTGTATAGTTAAAGTCATTATTTACAAAATGAAATTTATTATTATGTTATTAAAATGTAGTGAGTCTTCAGTGATCTAATCTCACTCTAATATAAGCTAATATAAGTCTATCTAGATCTTAAATCTGGACTTTTTGTTATTATTAATAATTTTTTTTCATTCTTAAAGTGTTTTCTTGTTATGTATGTCAGGCAGCTTAAAAATCTGCTCTCTTGCAAATAATCTAATAATTATCTTCATTCACTTAACTATGTAGAATGTGAAATGTCAAATTATACAGTTTAAATTCTAAATTACATTCTTTTTTTGAAACCTTATTGGTATAGCATTATTTATTATGTAAAAAAAAATTTTGTTCTTAATAAAATATTTTTTTCAGAAAAAGTTGCTTTTGGAACGTTTAAAGGCACTCAAGCTTGATACATTAGCTACAACAACTGCAGCTAAAATGATTATGAGTGAAATCTTCTCTCAAGACATGCTGAAAAACATGTGCTATGCTGGGCACAAAACATATAAGGAGAAGAAGATGGCAGTCAAAAATGGAATTGTGTACATCACACTGATAGGTGAGTTGTAACAACTAAACATTTTTCAAATAATATAAATAATAATCAAATAAACAAGCATTGAATATTATAAAATAAATTTAAAATCTTTTCAGCTGTGCTAAAAAAACTGGGACACAAAGACGTAATGAAGATCGAAAAAGGTCTTAAAGACGCCATGTACAAGGCAAATGATAATATTACGAAGGAGATCAGGAAAAAAAAATTGGAATAAAAATTGTTCTTATAAATTTGGCTTTTTTTTACTTTGTTCTTTCCTGTGCGATATTTTATTGCAAACATTTTTGTGGGGGTTTTTTAAGGGCTTTAAGTTTTTTTAGGTGTAGCGTTCCCTGCTTTTCCTTCAATATAAAATACTCGTGCAAGTGATTAGTTATTCAAAATATGAAAGTGTGGATTTAAGAATTGTGATACCATGCATTTAGATGAAAAAAGTATTTTTTGAAGAATGCTCTCATGTTTAGATTTCTTGATAGAGCTCTACAAGAACTCTTTTAAAAGCGCTCTTCGGTACTTTACTAAAAGAGCTCTGTGCGGAGTGTCTCGTAGAAGACCTCTTCGAAGAGCTCCTGGACAAGTTCTAGAAAAACCAAATAAAGAGCTTTTTAAAGAGCTCATTTTTCTCAGTGGGTATATATATATATATATATATATATATATATATATATATATATATATATATATATATATATATATATATATATATAAGAGAGGCATATTGTGTGTATAATAAATACATTTTTTTTTTAAATTACAAAATATTGTCATGTCTCGTCATTTTTATTGAAAAATATAAAAGTTGGTATAATGGTTTGGAAATTTTATTAAAGAATTATCATCAATATTTAAGAGTTTAATATTTATGAGGAGTTTAATATTTATATAGTTTAACATTTATTTATTATTTTAAAGAGTTTGTATACTAGTTTTATTAACTATCTGTATACAGACCTATGAAGTCTCTCCCATTTGGCAGAAGTTTTCTGAATTTTGAAGAGAAATTTATCTCCAACCTGCATTTAAAAATAATTTAAAAACTTTCTTTTCCTCATTAGTAACTTAAAATACACCAAGCTTCTAACTTTTTAAATTGTTTTCATTTTATAAGTTAAGAAAAATGGTTAAAGATTGGTAAAAATTGCTCAACACAATCATAAATGTATAAAAGTATATCTATACAGAATAAATTTCAGCTCAGTCAGTGGCCAAATTTGGACATTTTTAGGTTAGTTTTCAGAGTAATAAATCATTAAAAAACTTTTTTAGTCAATAGAGGTATTTTAGTGGACAAATATCCAGTGGTATAAAATTTTTTCCAAGTCTCCCTTGTAAACATTTTCAATACATGACAGCTATGTTTATACACATAAAAACTATATATTTATATATATATATATATATATATATATATATATATATATATATATATATATATATATATATATATATATATATATATATACATATATATATATATATATATATATATATATATATATATATATATATATATATATATATATATATATATATATATATGTAAATAATGTATATATAAAAATTTATATATACATTATTTACATATACATTAGGTTTGAAGCAGAGGCAGTTGTTCCATCAGTTGTTCCAATTTTCCAATCATTGATTCCTGCAACAAGCTTAGACTTAAAAGCAGCGCCGTGCTGTAACTTTTGGGGGCCCTGTGCAGAAACTATAAAAATTTTTTTTTTCTTTCAATTCGTAGTAATTTATGGTATTGGAGAAGTTTTTCTAATGTATTTAATAGGGGGCCCAGTGCGATTGCACTTGTTGCATTTGCGATAGTACGGCGCTGCTTAAAAGAGTTAAAGTAACTGGAGGTCATGAATTTTACAGTAATTATTGCTATTTTAAATGTTTTATATAAACAAAAAAACTATTATAGTTTTATATTAACGGTGAAGTATTATATCAAATAAACTACTTTATTTTTATTTCGAAATAAGTAATATTTCGAATTTGTTTATGGTATTATTACTGCCTAGATATATATTGTAATCTGTTTACACTTATTTTAAATTTTTGTTTTTACATAATTTTGTTTATATTTATTTTACTAAATAATTACTAATAGATAAAGAAGTATGTGCAGGATTTAATTTCAAGACTAAAGAGGACTCCAAAGAAGAATGTAAGTAATTATGTTTGTGAGTAATTTTGTTTCTCTTCGGATTTAACTTTTCTTTCTTTTTTATATAGTAAAGAATAAAAAATAATCTAATATTAACTATTGGTCAAAGCTGATTTCAATAATTCTGTCTAAATTTTTTGACTTTTGTTAGTTTGATTACCAGTATAAATTTATTTGGTAAAGTTCTGGTGTATATATATATATATATATATATATATATATATATATATATATATATATATATATATATATATATATATATATATATATATATATATATATATATATTTATATATATATATATATATATATATATATATATATATATATATATATATATATATATATATTTATATATATTTATATTTATTTATCATTGTTATTATTATATATATTATTATTATATATTATTATTATATATTATTATTATTATTATTATTATATTTTATATTATAATAATTATAGGGTTTTTATTTGTCAAAATAGGAATACCAAAAATATTGCAATATTTTTTTGTAGTAAATAAATGAACTTTGTTGTCTAACAAAAATTGTGAATTTTAAGTCCAGAATTTAAATCCAAAAGACACGGCAAGCCTTAGGTTATTACAGAAGAGAGATCAGATTTAAACTTTGCTGCTTGTTCTAAGAATTAAAAAGTGAAGATTTATTGACAAGACAAGAGTATAAAGTGGAGTTATCAGCAAATAGAGCCACTTTAGATTTCATTATGATTGTTATTGTAGATAAAAAATATTACAGGAACAAATATAGAACCTTTAAGTTACTTGAAATAAAGAGGGTAGGCCTTCAAGAATAACTTTACTACTGAAGTTAGAAAGAAGTAATTTAATTACCTCAAAACCTTTTCATAGAAAATTATAAGAAACTAATAACAAAGTGAAGAAGAATCGTAGGATACTTGGTCAAAGTGAGTTCAAAGTGTTTTCTAGAGATTTGAAAAATTGGAACCATGTATTTAGCACTTTTTTAAAGTTTAGCAAAAGTTGTAGATAGTTCTGGAGAACACTTTTTTAAGACTATGATGGAAATCTTGTCTGAAGCACACATTGTAGATGTGTTTAATTGAGAATTAGTTTTATAATTGGAAGCTAGAGTAATTTCGATGTTTAACAATGGATTAATTTAAAGTTTAGCAAAAATATTTTTCTGTCAGAAATAGTATGGCCGTTATATTCCAGAGTCAAACTAGAGTAAGATTTCCTTGTAAATAGCTCTGTTTTACTCTGGGGTAAAGTAAAAAGATGAGACCCATAAGTTAGAGATTAAACGTTAGACTTACTTTAGTTAATAACACTGTTGAAAACTAACCAAAAGTCTCTAGAATCAACATCTAAGATAAGATACAAGGTTTAGTAAACTGAGAATAACAGAGATTTACATCAGACAAGACTTTATTTATACATTAGCTTATTGCAATAATAAAAAGGACAATTTTTTCTTAAGAGAGATGTTCTTATAAAAAAGCTGAAAAACGTAGTTAATGTTAAAAGATGTAGAGTAAAATGAGGCTTTGATTTAAAACTAAAGAAAAGTAATAAAAGCTTCCAAACTTTTATTCCAGAAGCAATATAAGCTTCCAAGATTTCACTTTTTGCACACATACTATGGATATAAGCATATCTGTTTGCTATTTGTTTAGATGCTGGCATACAATATCCTTTCATTGTTGTATAAACTTTAGTATTTATATGGTGTAGTATTTGTCGAAATAGAAAATGATCAGATAGATGTGTGGTGTAACTCTAACAAGATATAAAAAGTAGGCATAATCTTAGATAGATTAGAAAAAACGTTGTATCAATCAACCTTTTTTTTTAGAAAAAGTTAAAGTAATTCAGGTATTAACATGTAGAGTGGTAGCAGCTTCAGTATAAAATGGTTGTGGTAGAAGTAAGAAAATTTGAAGAGTGTGCCTTACATAGTGCCATAATAAAGATGATGATGATTATCATGATGAGGATCAACAACATCAACATAATTTTTATTATCATTGTCAAGCTTTCCGCTTTTATGCTGTTGATGATAATGATGATCATGATGATTATGATGATGATGATGATGATGATCATGATGATGATGGTGATGATGATGGTTATGATGATCATGTTGGTCACAATGATGTTCATATATGCATTTATATACAAAATATAGCATGAATTTTAAATTTAAAAAATATACTTTAGGATGTATAAATGTTTATGCAGCCTGGTCTCAAACCCGGCCCTGGCCCCGGTTATATTTTATCGAACCCGGCCTTGACCCCAGTCAAATATCAACCCCAGTTGTTTACTACAAAACATTTCAAGAATAAAAAACGTCGTGTTATTTTTAAAAACAATTACTTGTTTTATGCTATTACGACAATCACAATATATATATATATATATATATATATATATATATATATATATATATATATATATATATATATATATATATATATATATATATATATATATATATATATATATATATATATAAATAAATATATATATATATATATATATATATATATATATATATATATATATATATATATATAATTTATATATATATATATAATTTATATATATATATATATATATATTTTTAAATTTAATAATAATCATACTAATTCAATAACATTTTTTAAACATTTGCTTTCAGATTGATAATAATACAAGTTTTATTTTTTGATTTAGATTCTGTATCTCAATGATATCCTGGCTTGTCGATACGGTATCCTGTAAATCCACTCACACATTTAATTTTTACTCACACACGTAAATCCTGTAAAATCACTCACACACATAAATTTTAAAAAAGATGTTTATATTTTTATCTATAAATTGTAAATTTTATATAAATAAATTGTATATTTTTTATGTTTTTCATTGTATATTACTATTTGTATTAAAAATCGACTTTGGAAATATTGCAAGTGCAGAGTTTAACATACAATTTTGTTTTATTTGCAAAATCAATATACATTATAACCAAGTTTAATCACGTTTAATAATATTTTGCGATATTTTCTTCAGCGCATTTGAGCGTTGATTTAACGTTATATTTCAACCTTTACTCGACGTCTCTGAGTCACGTTAAATCGACGTTTTACTACCAACGTTACAAATCCTTGTAAAATCAACTGCTTTAACAACGTTAAAGTAACGCTTTTCAAGTAACGTTTTTTCAACGTTAAGTTGAGACGCCTATGCAACGCTTTTTAAGTAACGCTTTTTCAACGTTTAGTTGCGACATTTTTGTAACGTCTTTTAGTAACGTTTTTTTAACGTTACGCTACTACGTTTAATCAACGTCTCTTTAACAACGTTACATATCTTTGCAAAATCGATTACTTTGTCAACGTTTCCGCAACATCTTTAGCGACGAGTTTTCAACGTTGATTCAACGCTGACATGTTCGCTGGGAAATAGTTGTTAAACCACGCAATATTTGTATGTTTAATACCATAGTTTTATAATTTTGTTAATAAAATGTAATGGTCGACAGTGTCAAAAGCCTTACTGAGATCAATAAATACACCTAATGTATATTTATCTTCATCAAATGATTTAAAGATATCATCAACAGGATGAACAATGGCCTGGTCAGTAGAGTGCCTCTTTTTAAACCCAAATTGCTTACTATAAAGAATATTGTTTGTATCTAGAAAGGAATACAATTTTTTATACATAATGTGTTCTAATAATTTTGAAAAGCATGATAGTATGGAAATAGGTCTGTAATTAGTGATACTAGTCTCATCTCCTGATTTTAGTATAGGTATTACCCTTGCAACTTTAAGTTTATCAGGAAAGATTCCTTGTTCTAGAGAGAGCGTAAATATATGCAAAAGCGGGGTTTTTATATATGGTATTGATTTAATTATTACATTACTGCTTACATCATCAACTCCATTATCTTTATTTGGTTTAAGTAAGTATACAGCATCAAAAAACTCTTTTTCTGTTAGCATATTATGGTCCATTGTATTACTATTAGAGTTAAGGTGCGATTTGAAGCAAGTTTTACTATTTTTTACTTTTGATGCTAAACTTGGAACTGTGCTAACAAAAGCATGGTTAAACGAATTAGCGATTACTGTATCGTTACTAATTTCACAGTCATTTATAATTAGTTTTTTTGGTAAGCAATTAGTATTCATATTTTTTTTACCAATAATCTCTTTTATAATGTTTCAAGTTTTTTGACCGTCATTTTTGTATTTTAGTAATTGGCTACTATAGTAAAACTTTTTTGAGCGCTTTACAACTGTCACAAAAAGACGGTTATAGTTTTTATAGTTTGTTTCATTTTCAAAAGTTCTTTTTTTAATGAACTTTTCACACGATCGTTGCTTTTTTTTTGGAAGATTTTATGATTCCAGGTGTTATCTAGGGATTTTTTAGAGTTTTGTTTATAATAAATTTAGTTGTTATTGGGACATAGTGACATTGAAATATATGATGAAACTTATCATAAGCTTCATTAACATTTTTAGTTTTCAAAACAAACTCCCAGTTTGTTTTTGATAAAAGGCTAATAAATGTCACAAGAGAAGCGTTCTTAATTATTCGTTTTTTGGTTTTTACTTTTTCAGAAAGTTGATTCACCAATTTTTGTGCTGTTATAAAAACCGGAAAGTGGTCAGATATGTCTGTTATAAATATTCCAGTATTAATTTTTATGTTTTTGAAATTATTAATTATAATTTGATCAATTAAAGTGGCACTATTTTTTGTTATTCGAGTAGGTTTATTTATAGTTGGAATGAATCCATTTTGAAATATAATAAAAAAAGTTCGGACTTTTTTGTGTTTGTCATAATAAAGGAGATCTAAATTCAGATCGCCTACAAAGTAAACGCATTTGCCACATAATTCTTCACGTGCAATTAAGCTTTGAACTTGTTTGTTAAAAGCTTTTTTATTACCGAAGGCGGTATATGACGTGTACAACTGTGTTCTTGTAAGTTTTGTTTATAACCTCAATTGATAATAATTCAAAATCACGCATTATAGCACAATATTCATTGCGTAGTTTCAAATATAAAATATGCACAATCCTCCACCTGTTTTTTTAGAGTCTCTAATTTGATGAAAAACCGTATAATTATTAAGTTGAAAATTAGAATTGTTTTCAATTTCCTTATCATGACACCATGTTTCAGTTAGACATATAATTTGAAAGATAATTTTGACGCCAAACAAAAATTGTTTAAATTTCTCAAAAATTTTTTGGATGCTCCTAATATTAAGGTGTAGGATAGATAATGCAGTCGAATCTATGTCAGCAGTAATATTTGAAATACCTGAACTGTAGTAAGAAGGGCTTATGTTTATCATTTTCTCCTCATCCTTATAAAATTTATTATCTGATTGATTTTTTAACGGTGTATATTAGTTTTTTAGGAAAGGTTCAAGATTACTTATGTCAATATTATTAAAAGCATCATTATCAAAATTATTCCAAGATAATTGATTAGTTTCCATTTTAAAAATATAAAATTAAGATAACAAATAGAATAAACAAAAATTAATTACTTTTTCTTTGGGATCCACTCACGAACGATAAGTTTATCGTAAGATATTGTCGCGAATTTGTCAAGCACTCGTTCCTTTTTCTGTCGCTCTCGTAGATCTTTTCTTATTTGCATTGTTTCAGCGCAGTAATCTTTATTAACGTAAATATTTTTTCCTTTTAATTTATGGGCAGTTTTTAAAATCGCAACTTTATCTTTATAGTTTAGAAGTTTAATAACAGTTGTTCTAACCTTTTTTGAGTCTCTAATCCCAGTCCTATGGGCCCGTTCAATTTTTATATTTTTCAATCTTCGAACGAAGTGAATCTTCGAACATTTTTTGCACTTTTAATTCACTCTCATTCCACTTTTCATTTTAACTTTCTTATAACCCGTCAACTCTTAAGTTATTTCTTCTTGAGCGGTCTTCTAATTCCCTAAGCTTACTTTTTATTTTTGCGACCTCGCTATTATCTTTGATCTTGTTGTTAATTTCTTTGGTTTTTTTCTTTAGTATCTTTAATTTATCTGAGATAATTTCATCGTTTGTGTGAATGAATTTCTGCATTTCACTGCATTCGGTTACCAACATCGTTATAGATTTATTCGTTAATTCAAGCTCCTTTGTAATGTTAATTATTTTATTTGAATTATCAATATTATCTTTATCGTTCTTATCAAGTCGTTCAGTAATAATTTTCATGTTTGCAGCTGTTATTGAAGCAAATGTTTTTTCGTGGTCTTTTAAATAGTTTTCTAGTTTCGTTAAGAATGTAGATTTTTTGCTTTTCAAGCATTTCAGAGAATAAATTTTCGATACTTTTCATATCCATGATAAAAATTTAAACGATACCAATAAAACTCAGAAAATAGAAATAAATAAAAAAAAAAGCAAAAACATTAGTTTCAGCTAAAAAATTTCCAAGCTTTAAAACGCGTCTGCTCTCGTTGAATGATTTTAAACAACTTATTATTTGAGTTAAAATCAATGAAAAACAAGCCGGGTTGCTCAGTAATCTGATAAACATATTCAATTTGTTTTGAACGAGGATGGTAGTAATGTCATCGAATTTAAAGTAGGAATGCAGATAGTTTTTGCTGTATTTTAAAATACTAAAGAGAAATTTTAATGTTGATCATCCAACAGCGTCTAATTTATTAACAAAAGTATTGTTATATTCACAAATTTCTAATCCATATGATAGATTTGGTATTGATAGAGATTTGAACAAATGCACTATAGTTACTAGTTGACAAAAACGAATTCCAGATTTTGTAAGAGCTCTGGATTGATTCAAATTGAATAATTATTTTGTATTCATTTTCTGATTGGATTAGAGCTATATTTTTCCATGACCTTGATTTTCCCATACGAATCCGAGGTGTTTCAGTTTATTATTGTGTTTCAGGGAAAAAGCGTTAACTTGTATTATTTTTTTTATAACTAAACTTTTACGGGAGATAATGAACTCGGTATTTTTTGTGTTTAATTTGATATAGAGGTTTTGACATTGCGTTTATTTATCAACTCTTGCCCAGAAAGAGTAGGACTTTGCAGGATTATATCATCTGCATAAGCAATAATACCAGTGTATAAACCCATTACTGTTGTTTCAACATTACAATCGGAAACAATTTGACTTAATATACTTTCAGTGTAAATGTTTTATAAATGTGGCGATAAAATGGATCCTTGTTGCATACCTTAAGACAAGCGGAAATTATTTGAATTATATCCAAGGTATGATATATTAGCTGTAGCCGAGCGGTACTGATATTTCTGGACATATTTGTATGATAATATATTCAAAGAGTTTTGTCAAGATAGGTGTAATACTAATACCGCAATAGTTATCTGAATTATTAGGAGATTTTTTATAGGTTTTTACTATTGGAATAATTATGGAAGTTGATAAGTACTCCGGAACAGCTCCATTATTAAAGATACTGTTATAAAACTTTGAAAGCTATGTAATGAGGATGTTGTTAGAAGAGTATTTAAGATGTTCTTCAGTAATTCCACAAGAGTCACGTGATCTATTAGACTTTAGCTTACGAATACAAGATTCAATGTCGGAATTTGATAAGAGTATTTTATTAGGTTCAACAATAAGTTGGGGAATATTGCGGTGTTCGGAAGTGTTGTTAGTAATTGTGGGAGTGTTGAGAATCGTATTAAAGTTTTGTCGAAATTCTTCTACTATTTCCTTTCTATCGTGTTTCTTATTTATCGTAAAAATACGACTAAATTTAATTTTTCGGATATTGTTCAAAAACTTTTGAGGATTAGTTTTTTGAAGATACTCAATGTTTTTGGTAATTTTATTGATTTTTAGGTTATGAGCTGCTTTTTACGAGCTAGCTTGTATTTATTAAATGAAATGGGTTCCTGTTATCTGTTAGAGTTACATTTTTTCCATTCCTTGAAGTGGAAAGAGAGAATCTCAGCCAGCAAGTCATATTGGGCCTCACATGGTGCCCAAGTGGGCAGCTTTACAGGACCCAAATGGGTTACCCACATGCCGCCCAAGGAAAACTATCGCTGGGCGTGAATTGGGGCCCAAGTCGGCAGCTCATATGGACTGCATATTTGGGACCCACATGGGTCCCACTTTTTTATTTATTTAAATTTTATATAATATTTTGAATAATTATTTATTTATTTTTAAATTAGACACATAATTTAATATGTAGTCATAAATATGTTACGTGACTCTAGCTTAATAGAAGTAAAACAGGAAATCCAACATTGAAAGAATAAGGTAAACAATAATATATTATTGTTTACCTTATTCTTTCTATATTTATAAATATTTATAAATATACCACAGTATACATGACATTGATTGCACTATTACGGAGTCTTTAAAATGACTTGACGTTAAATAAAAAGAAGATTTTTCGAAAAAGAGTTATATGAATTTAGTTTAAAATTTGAGAAAAGCTTTGAGACGTAATCATATTTGAGAAACGTAAAGGGTTTTCATTAAGTAAGTTCGGTATAGTGATTTATACTCTTCCAGCTAATTGCCAAGCAGAGTACCTCATATCATCGCGCGCAAGATCGGGTGGCATTTAAATTTAGAAAATAAGATGGAATTTAACGCTTTTTTAACTTTAAGTATGGGCCTTAAATGGGCCTCATATGGGCTATCCCTTGAATACAAAATTTTAATGTTTTTAACTACATATATGGGCCCAAAATGGGCCCCATGTGGGCTAGCCCTTGAATACAAAACTTTTTATTCAAGGGCTAGTCCACATGAAGCCCATTTTGGGCCCATAAATAAAGCCCACATAGGACCCACTTGGGCAAACCCACTTGGGCAAACCCATATGGGTCCCAATAGGACATGTTTGCTGGGTCTTTGCATAATTTAATTTCTGGTGTCCACCATGTTTTAGAGTAAATGCAAAATTCTTTTTTTGAAAACATTCTTCCATTGCTAAAGTGGCAGTATTATTTATTTTTTCGCATGTTGTTTGAGTTTATTTTTCTATTGCTTCTTCAATAAAAAATCTTTGAAGAACTGAGAGAGGTTACGATTATAAATTTCAATAAAATTGTCATCCTTCCATGCATACTTTGTGATTGTTTTGCATTTTTTAAGCATATTATTTATAACTGGAGTTAAACTATTATTTTTAAGATTAATATGTGTAGTGATGGGTAAATGGTCACTCATATTTAAATGTGAAGGAGGAATAATTTTACAGTTTGTAAAGAATATTGATGATTCTTTTAAGACTGCTATGTGATCGATGTAAGATGAATTATTTAGCGTTTTATAGGTAGGACCAGAGATATAACATCAGTTTGATTTAAGACTCTGAATTGATTTAAGATTCTGAATTTGAATTTATTGCGCGTTCATCCATTGTGATTTCTAATTTAGAGACATGGCACGATTTCTAATTTAGAGACATACGAGCTGCGTATAGTTCGATTGATTTACGACGTAAGATTGGCTTTTAGTTACTGTTATTTTGAAGTATCATTTCAGTTCCTAGGTTTTCGCGAGGTTTTTGAAATTGTTTAACAAGAATATTGTGATCCCAAACTTCCAATTTTAGGACCATGTGTTTTTCATGACTTTTTATTGTTACTTTGAAAGAGCGGTTATTTTTATTTTCCCGGTTGAGTGTGACAGCAATCGGCTCGACGCCTATTTCTTTCTTTATGTAGTTAAATAAAAGAGCTTCTGATATGGAATTACAAACTCCTCCAACAAATATAATGAATTCTCGAACAATACGGCTTCCTGCAATACAGTTTCTATTCTTAGCAATTTTATTCCCAAAGATTGGTTTTTTCTTTGATGTAGATACCCCCGGTTTCAAATAATAATTTTTTCTTTCTTCCAAACAACCTCAATCAATAGTTTTATGTTTAATTTCTTTTTGAAAACTGTTGTACTAATGTGGGTGGTGATATTATGGTATAATGGTTCGCCATTTCGGGTGGTATTTTAACTTTTTATGCATAAGTATCACCTGTTTCATTTTTTTAAATTTATCCTCTACGGTGAAGGATGGATTTGTTTTACGTCGCGTATGATTTGAGTTAAGGAACGAAAGTTTATTGAATTTGTAACAATAGAATTTTCTTTACGTTTTTGAAGAAACGAAGAATTCGTGAAACAGCAGTTGCTGATTTTTTATAATTTCAGACTTTGATTCTCGGAGTTCATCATATTTCCCTTGCAGTATGCGAAGATCTTCCCGAATTTTTATATTTTCTGATTGCGGTCATTAAGTTCTTTTAAATTCAACAAGATATTAATCTCTGTTACATTTGTAGTTATTTTTAATGATATTATGCTTATAATTTTTACTTTCGTAAACAAAAAGAAAACGACATCAAGACTGTAATTAAACGCTTAATCTTTATAGGTTTATAATAATTTTTAATATAGTATTTTGATGGTTCGCTAATAATATACAAGAATAAACATTAAAAATAGTAACAACGAAATGGCAAATGTCGTGTTTTAATTCAAAGCAAAGAAATGAAACGTAAACTTATATATACTTTTAAAATAAAGTGGGTCTGTTTAATTACCGAGTTGTAATTAGAGATGTGCCGGAACCAGTTTATGCCGAGTCTCCGATTCCGGGTACCCGGCTGAAAAAACCGAGTCCGAGTCCGGGTACTCGGCACCGAGTCCATTTTTTAAAAGTTGGAATAAAAACTTGGCAAAATTATCTTGTGTTCTAACAGAATAAAAAGAAGCTATTTTAAAACTTTTTTTCCCATTCTTTTTATTCGTATTCTCGAATTATTTCATTTAGCGTTACAGTTTTTGTATCCGTATAAATTTTTTTGCAAATGTATTAAAAAATATTTTAAGTGAGGTTGTTTTAAGTTAATAGAATTTTGTGGTTATCGACTACATAACACTCTTAGACTTATATCAAGAAGTTTAATGGTTAAAGTTTAAACAAAAGGAAAAATCAATTTGAAGATACCCGGTGCCGGGTACTGCAACAAAATAGCCGATACCGGGTACCCGGTAAAACAGCCGAATTGCCGGGTCCCCGGGTCCGAACCGGGTACCCGGCACATCACTAGTTGTAATCGGGGAGAGTGGGAGAAGTAGAACAGGCTAAAATTTCTAATAAGGAGTGATGCCTAAATACTGTTTAAAATGCCTAAATACTGTTTAGTGTAAACAATTAAATTACTTCCCCTCTATTTAGCAGAAAATTGCTAAGTTTCCCTGCTTTTTTCGACAATAAAAAAAAACGAGTGAAACTTGTTGTTTTTTGTTGTTGGTTAAAGCATACTCCAGGGACGACTTAAAATTGCTTTAATGTTTGCGGCTTGATGAACTTCCATCTGTTTTATACTTCCATGGTTAGACTTAATGCACCGAACGGCATGGTAAAAGAAAATCAATTGCTTTGTGTATTTAGCATAGAGTTATTAACCGGAGGATTTGATAAAATACCGGAAACAAAAATTCTTTCGAAAATATATTTATAACTTCTATTTTTATTTATACTTTATTACTTTACTAAATTTTTAATGGTTAATGCCTTTAATGCTCCCTGTTCCCAACATAAGTTGTAATTCTTTTAAAAAAGTAATATTCAACATATTTTTTATATAAAAAAATAAAAATATTAATTTTAAAATTGTTTTACAAACCCGTTATAAAATATTAAACAATTTTGAAACCATAAAACTTCTATTTTTTACCTACAAGAAATGCATTTTGGTAATATTTTTAACAGTTTTTGTTTCTTCAATTTGATCAGCTATAAAGACATACCTCAGAATAATATAACCTGTCTTGATTAGGCTTACATAAGTTTTGTGCCCATTTGATGCTAGGACGAAGTCTTTAGCTTTACAGAAAATAACTTCACAAGATTTTTCGCTGTTCCAAACAAATCGCTTTAACAATCCTCCTACACCATCAACTGCTCCTTTACCGAGAAGGGTAGCAAATAAATTCTACGCTATACTTTAAATGACATTTCACAGAGCAATGTTGCATGAATTTGGCCATTTTTTATATGATTAATGAAATAGAGGTCAAAAATTTCACTTAAGTAAGCGTTTTATATGTAAAAAATAGTAATAATAATAATGATATGTTTTATATCATTGTTATTATTTTTATTATAACAACTTATAAAGTGGTATTATAGTAGTGGCGTGCTTTGTTTTATCACTATCGTCGGATAAATTACAAATGATTACAAATGATTTTGGCTTAAATTGGTAACGGTAGGTTACAACTGTAAAGAAAGTAATTGCTGGTTGCGGCCAATAAGCAACCTGAACAGCATAATGCGACCAATTAGCATCCTGATAACCACATTTATAGTTTTGTGAATAAGGGATTGTCCATAAAGTACGTGGTCTGCAAATGGCGTATATGAGATGGGAGGGCAGTGGGTTAATTATAAAAGAAAGGAAACGTAACTTTTGTCAAAACGTATCCAACAGGATACGTTTTGACAAAAGATTACGGCAAAAAAAGACTTTGTAATCCTCCATCTGTGTTTAAGTGTGTAAAACCAAGTTTATTACCTAAACCATCTGGCTGTCCCAGAACAACTTCAAGATCATATGCAGAAAATATAGAAATATTCAATCTGACGAGTTGTCTGATTTCAATTTAAAAGATGTTTTAAAATCTTTTAATGAACTGAAAACAAACATAGGAAACTATCAATTTAATTGATATAAATAATCGAATTGATATATTTAATTATATATATATTTATATATATATATATATATATATTTAATTATATATATATATATATATTTAATTTTATATATATATATATATTTAATTATATATATATATATATATATATATATATATATATATATATATATATATATATATATATATATATGTATATGTATATATATATGTATATATATATATATATATATGTATATATATATATGTATATATATATATGTATATATATTTAATTATATATATATATATATATATATATATATATATATATATATATATATATATATATATATATATATATATATGTATATGTATATATGCATCTTTTTATAAAAATGCACCAGAACAAAATTCAAGAAAAAGCTTAGCTCTTAACAAGCTAAACGAGTTAAAATACATTTTTATAGAAAAATTAAATTTAAGCAACGACCAAAAGAAGGTCAAAGTATAAAGAAAGTAGTAATAATAATAAAGAAAGTTTTTTTTAAATTTGTACAGTTAGAAATTTTCAAAATTTATTTTTAAAAAATAAACAAACCACTCAATGTTACAAATAAAAGTTTTAGCCAAAACACAAATTAAATTTATTTACTAATACAAAAAAGGCATTTATTTATTGATTTAGATCAGTAATATGGTTGCAACATTAATTTTTTACAAAAATAAACTAAAAATAACAGTTGCTATATAAAAAATATTATGTAGTTAAGAGCCGCAGCCATTTTAAAACTCTGAAATTTTTATAAACTTCTGGCACATGCGCACCTAAACTTAACGCTTGTAAACGACCGTGTTAATACTAAAACAGAAAATCAAGTTTTGATACAATTGTTAGAGTTCATAACACAGGTGTTACATTGTTTGTTCTAAAAATAAATAATAATTTTCAGTATGAATCTTTTCATTTTCAAATGTTTGTCAAATAATGGAGTCAAAAGTTTGTCAAATAATGGAGTCAAATATTTAATAAAAACACTCTCACACAACAAAACTACCATATTGAATAGATAGAAGCAGTTCGATTTTTAAACTCATATGAGATTAGCAAAAAAAAAAAATTTTATTTAAAAGCAACTTTTTTTCAATGAGCAATAAACGTATTACAGATATAAAGTACTCTTTTGAAACAATGATTAGAGCATTTGAGTAACTTGCAATGTCACGTGCTACATATAATCGTCTTCAAGAAGACTTTGAATTTCCTAGTATTACAACATTAACAAGACTTACATCAAAAGTAAAATCTATTCATGAGGATATTTATCTACAAAAGGTTTTTTCAAACTTAACAGACATTAGACAGAAAAACTGCATTCTTCAATTAAGATGAAGTTTATGCTAAAACAATGTTGCAGTACCATGGGGGAACAGTTTTTGGAAAAGCAGTTAATAACCCTAATGTTCTTGTGAATACTGTTTTAAGTATTATGGCTATTACTTTGTTTAGTGGACTCAAATTTTTATGTAAAATGTTTCCTGTGAATGAAATCGATTAAAATTTTCTTTTTGAACAAACTACTTTTTTATCTCCCATAAAAGCAAAAGGCGGCCATTTATTTCTATAATTCGTGATGGCAGCAGGGTAAATCAAGCCTTTTTCAGGAAATTTTAGACAGATAGCGTACTTTGCGATTTTTACTTAGCGACTGAAAAGTTTTAAAAACTTGAATTTTTTATTAATAAGGTAAAAAAGTTGCTAAATGGTTTCATATTGTAGAATTGCATAAGTTAAAGTCAAATCAAATAATTAAAATGTCTAAACTAACGGATCTTGCTGTGTTCCCAAAACCATTTTAAAGGCAAAATGTTTCAACTTATCTAAAAGTTTCGAAGAAAATGTTTGTGCCTTAAAATGTCACCCAGAGTTAAAAATTGTTGATGAGACTCTTCTCTTTCAATAATAATTAAATTTTGGAGAATTGCGAATATTCATAGCCTTTATGCAAATGTACATATGTGTGATCCAAATCGGGCTGCTATTTTCTCTTCTAATGATTTTAATCTTCAAAAGCTGTTAAAATTCGGAAACATGTGCTCTTCTCAAATTGTTCATTTTAAAAGCTTCACTAAAGATATTTCTAAAAGTATCTATCATACTTTTAATGGAGTTGTAAAAGTTCTTCTTGTCTACAAGTCATAAATGCTTATGACTTTTTGCTTGGAACATTTAAATCTGATCCTTTAGAAAAGCAGTTTGGAAAACTAAGACAAGGATCATTAGGTACATATTTTATCACTGTACACCAAAATTTGAGAAAGTGGGTCATAAAAACAAAACTTCTTTTATCATTAGAAAAATATGGTGTTGATATAATATATACTATATATATATATATATATATATATATATATGTATATATATATATATATATATATATATATATATATATATATATATATATATATATTTATATGTATATATATATATATATATATTTATATATATTTATATGTATATATATATATATATATACATATAAATATATATAAATATATATATATATTTATATATATTTATATAAAATATGGTGTTGATATAATATATACTATATATATATATACATATATATATATATATATATATATATATATATATATATATATATATATATATATATATATATAATATATATATATGTATATATGTATATGTATATAATATATATGTATATATTATATTATTTAGTATATATACTCTAATTTACATAGCAGGTTATATGGTTCGAAATGACGAAGATTAAGATGACTCATGTTTTTATTATGAGAAATTGAGTGATTTTATTGAGGAAAATAAACGCGGAGGATTAACTGTACCTGGTGATTTAGTATGCCAATGGGTAATATAAAATTCTGTATTATGTTTCGTGAAGTGATACTACATGCATATCTTTTTTTTGTAATCTAATGATGCTTGTATTAAAATCCTATTGATAAAATACGAACAGAAATAATAATGTTACACTTTCAATTATTTTCTTTAAAAACTGTTGCAATTTAAATTTTCCAAGGTCTGAAAAAGAACCAAAACATAAACTTTTAAAACTTAGTAGGTGCGTAAAAGTTAAAAACCATTTATTTATTAAAGTATTATATATGGATCAAAACAACTTTGAATTTGTATTAAAATGGTAAAAATTTTATGAAAAAGGATTTTTTGTGACTTAAGTACTTTTAGCACTAAGCTCTTCAACTTTTTTATAAACTTCATATTAAGTGAATGGACTACTACAAAAATAAATGAATAAAAATTACAAAGTTTTTTTCAGGAAATTCAATCTATGCTCTAAAATTTGACATCAGAAAATTAAAGGTGTAACTATGTCTTACGTTAAACAATAACCGTTGAACAAAGAAATACTAGGAACCCATTTTCCGCGGAAGGATTATTAATAAAAAATTGATATAACTGATTCGTAGATGATGCATAATCTTCTCTTCATTATTCACATTAAAAATCTGAGTAAAGAAAAATTGAAAATAACTTCAATTTTAGTCAAACTAAAAAAAATTTAGCTCAATAAATTTTTAAAAGTAGTAATTTCAAATATTCTTTTTGCCAAAATTTAACAATAAAATTTTTTAATTTTTTGGATGGTTTCCTTAAATGTGTATGGTCAGCTGAACAATATTCTACAGTTAAACTTGTAACAATTATTGTCCAAGCAAGAGATTTGAAACGGGCCCGTCTCACCCTAGGGTCCCGTTTTAGGCCACTTTCCTCTAAATCATTCAACAATATTAGATTCATTGTTTAGAAAATGCGTAAGTCAATTAAACAAAGACTTAATTTTATGCGGTAGATTTTTGGAAACAAAAGAAATTCGGAATGTATTAAGCAAATATAAACTAAAATAAAAAAAATAAAATCAGTTTTAACTATTATACATAGAATGAATAATAATTATTCCAATACTTTTAAGTAATATTATTAACTAGTAAGTATCCAAAGTTATACACATTTATTTTTTATTTACACGTATAGAAAAATATTTCAAATATAATTTTAAAAAATGTTATCACTATTTGCAAGAGTTTAAAAATTGTTCTAAATATTCGTTTTTATTTTTTACGGATCATTTTTTTAAAGCTATTCATAAAACCCTTTTTAGCATGTTTTTCACAGTTTTGATTGTCTATATAAATGTTTTCTGATTGATTGTTACTAAATATTGGGGACAGTTTTTCAAAGCTAAAGCTTTTTGTATGAATGTTATTGGATTCATCTATAGTGTTGCTTGACTGGAATAACTTAGAATTACGGTTGTCTCGATTGTCTGTATATTCGTTTTTCATTTCATTCTTGCCGCAACTTAATGGTTTTTCACAAATTATATTATTCACATCTTTTGATTCGTCGTTGTAATAATTTAGAAACGGTTTTTTGATAGAATCATTGTTTAAGTATTTAGTCGAATGTCTAAGATGGGGCGAAGGCAACTCTGATTCTTGAATTACAGACTGCGCTATTTTTAAATTTGAGTGAGAATGTTTTTCAGGTGAACCATTATGCAATCTTGAATTGGATAGGTGAAGTTTAAGGGAAGATATTGATTGTTTCTTTTTTTCTTTAATATTAGAATTGTCTATGTTCAATTCATTACAAGAATTGGCTTTTTGAATTTTAGCCTTATTTAAAATAGATCGTAATACAGGTCCTGCGCTTCCCCTTAAGTGACCTCGTTTGAATTTTTGGGTACTATCCTGCAATTTTATTGAATCCGATGATTGAGATGATGATACAGATATTTTGTGTTCTATATTTTCTTTTGAATACTTTGAAGAAACCTCAATATCTACTGTAAGATGTAACTTAATATCAGGGTTGTTGTCTAATGCGTGCAGTGGTTTCATTTGGTGTGGTATACCAACACCATTTTTTCGATTTAAATTTTGGCTGCGGTCCCTTATATCGTCTGTATGATCGTACTGGCTCTCAAAGCTATCACTAATACTCAAAAATCGGGCCGATTCACTTCTGGGTTTGGATTCTGCTCCATTATCACCTACAACTTCATCTTTTGTTGACCATAAGTTTGAAAATACTGCTCCAAGAGAGCGACGCCAGCTAAAACGATGAGTGATATTTTTAAAGCATATTTATAAACTATTCTATTATACTTTACTTAAAAAGCTTTAAATTTAGTTTATAAAATAATATTATAAAGCTTTAAATATAATTACAAATATAATTGTTTTATTTTAAAACTTACTAATTTATTAATGATATTAAAATTTTTATGTATTAATGTATAATGTAATATTAATGTCTTAATGATACTAAAAATTTCAAAACTTATTAAAGTATTAATGATACTAAAAATATATATTTATAGTTTACATACGATTTTCTCGTAATAGAACTCCTTGGAAAAGCTTGTGATTCTTTGCGTCTTCGAATATTATTCCCATTTGATAGTCGCCCTTCTTCGCTTCGACAAGAATTTTGTGAGACGGAACATTGGCTGCTGTCAAGAGATTGATTACCGCCATTTGTCTCATCTTCTTGGGTTTCGTCTTTTCGCTCACTGAAACTACAATAACCCAAATCTGCATCGCTTAAAACTTTGCTTTCTACAACGGCCTCTTGGTTTTTTGAAAATTTTCTGCAAGAAAATAAACTATTGAAAGTCATTTTCTAGAAAAAACCAGAGACAGTCGCAAAAAGTAACAATTTTAAAAAGTTATGATTTTTTTTATATGTTATATTTCTTATCTACATGTGGTAAGTAAAATAAATAAATTATTCTAAACAAAAAAGGTTTTTGTAAGAAAAGTAGCAGTAAAGGATTACTTTTATGATTACTATTCCTAAACTTTATATTTAAGTAGAAATATTTTTTTAACGATGTTTAATTTATAATAACTGTTAAACTATCATTTAAAGAATTAATTTAAACAATTTAAACAATCCTTAAATCATTTAAACAATTAATTCCGCGGTGCTCAGTGATAAGACCGTAAGGACTCCTTGGGGCACCTAAATCAACTTGAAAAAAAAAATTAAAATATTATAATTTAAACTATAGCTATATTTGATTTTAAAAATGTTAACTCTAACAGTCCCGTGTTGTTATTTTTTTCAAATACGGTCGCTATTAGTCCAGCTTTTTTTTGAAGTCTCTAAATATCCGTGTTTTTAAAATCATCGTATTTTTTTACTAATAGAAAAAAAAAGTATTTTACTTTTTCTTAAATTATTAAACAAAACAAAATGTTATTATTAAAGTTTAAGAATATATAAATCATACTACTTAAGCAAAAGTATAATTACTGATGAACAAGAAGGAAATGTAAGGAAAAGCATAAATCCGTAATATTACGGCATGGACATTTGGAAAGCACTTTAAGCCCGGCTGTTTCACTCGATATAAAAGCGAGCTTGACGTCACAAGAATTTTTGTGTTTAAAAAAAAAAAATTTCCGCATAAAAAGTATAAAAAATTCACTAACTTTAAATTAATAGCAATTTTTTTTACTTTAAACGAAGTAAAAAAAAATATTGTTAAAATATTTTAAATGATTTTGGATCACTTTTCTGTTTTTGGTGCTGTTTACGGAAAACCTGTCTTGGGCCAACCAAGATTCGCTAACATAGTACATGGTTAATGGTTAAAATTTGGAACACTTATCAATGAATATCTATTCTATCAGATTCCTACGTCATCCTGGTGATTTTTTTACTATAACTCAATTTTTAATGCATTTATACATTTAAATTTATCTCTTTTAAATGTAAAATATAATTTTATTGATGGATGACGTAACTTATTGAAATTTCGACCTTTTATTCAGATGAAAATTTAAAAATTATTTTATGTAAATTTTGCTATGTTAGCGAAAATGTTTTCAAGCTTGGCATGTTTATAGTTTTTTGCGTAAATTTTTTTAAAGCAATGACGTAAAACATTAAACTTTAAAACATTTTCTCTAATATTTTTTTGCGATTTAGTTTTATGACTTAGTTATCTCTGTTTCAATTAACGTAAAGATTGAGTAATATTTTTTTTGTTTTTAAAATAGTCTAATAATGTTTATAACTTGTTAATAAATATTAGAAATATATATTTTTAATTTTTTTGTTGATGAAAAGTAAAGGTTCAGCCAATTTCATCATCTGTCGCGTTTTTTCTAAACTAAAAGAGGATTTTTTAATATTATATTAAATTTCATATGATAAAACATTTTATTGTTGTTACATAAAGTTATCAGTGCCTCGGGTTTCGAAGTGGAGGCACAATCGTTAATTTTTTAAAAAAGTCCTCTATATCTAGAATTTTCTTAAAAAAAAAAAATCATTAGAAAAAAAGTGGAGGAGGAGCAAGTGCCCCCGCTATTTTCGATTAGAATGGCGTCTTAAACACCAATCAGTTAAAATGCACGCTCCTTTATTTGAATAAAAAATGAATAATGGAGAATTCAACGGTGTCTTATTAAAAAGTTGATATCTTTTATGCTTTTATTTAATGCATAAAGCTTATTGTATAATGATAATTGGAAATTTGTTTATTGTTATATGCATAATGTTTATTGGCTATTGTTTATATTATAAAATGTTTATTATATATTTTATTGTATATTATCTTAAAACCATGAGGACTTTTAATGTTATTTTAATAAAAAAAAACAATTTTTTCTTTTTTTTTCTTTAGCTATATATAAATATCTTTTTTTAAATTTGAAAGAATATATTAAACTTTACTAATTTAGTAAAGTTTAATACATTCTTTAGTAAAGTATGTTAATTTAAAAACAAATTTCAAAACTTTACGAAATTTATCTATGAAAGATGTTTCAACTAAGTATAAAACTTATCTTTAAAAAGCATAACTTTTTGATTTTATTTATTTTTTATTAATTTTAATTTTTTAGTTTAAAACTTTTGTCTAGTTTTTTTAAAATATTTAAAGTAATAATACATGTATTAACCTTGTTTCTTCAGCATAGATTCTCTGTTTTCTATTTTTTTTTGAAGTTAGTTGTCTGGTCATTTTTTTTCTTCTTCTTTCGTTTGCCGAATAAAACTCCATAGAACTGTGTATGGAGCTGTTTAACAATGATATCATTGCTTCCATCTCCTTTTTTGCTTGAGCGATGTGATACATATCGGGATGGTCTTCTTCAGTGTATTTTAAAAGTTCCTTTATAAAAAAGAGCTTGAAATTTAACAGCGAAAAACTACGTGATCGAAATATAACATATTGTAAATATACTAACCCTAAGTAATAATACATATCTTGGAAGTCTTTGTACAGGCGATAAAAGGAACGACGGTAAATCTAGTCTTTCAACAAGCGGGTTTTCATTGCAGTCCTGAAACATTTATATTAAACCATAGTTTGTAAAACCCGTTCAAAAAATTAGAAAAGCATAATAATTTTATAAGTATATAGGTTAATACAATTATAAAAGTAATTAACTATAATTAAACATTACCAAAAGAAATTTTCGAAACTTTTGAGAAGATCTGGTACATTTACTTAGTGTACTTATTGATTTTGGAAACAGTTGTACATAGTTCATGTAGATTTCAGACAAGTTTGCATTGGCTGAAGTCATTTTTGCAAATATATCACCAATTATTCCTCGCCAGTTTACGTTATTCATTCTGTCTTGTAACTCGTGCATAAAGAACGTGTGAGATACAAGAATTTGATTCAGTTGCGTCGGAAACAACGAACACAAGTCTTTTCTTGTAATTATATTGAGTTCTTCGAGTTGTTTTTTAAAGACCTAAAAAGAGTTTGAAGAGTAATAAAAAAAAATTATTTCATGCAATATTGTAAGAGTTATTTTATGCAATATATTGTAAGAGTTAATTAACTAACTTTAAAACATAGAAACTAGAACTCTCAACAGTTTTTGTATACTTCTCTTAAAATTATAGTATTTAAATAATGAAGGGCGTAGGATAATGAGGGGTGTAGGGTAATGAAGGGCGTAGGGTAACGAAGGGCAAAATGAGCACTAGTTTATCTAATACTCGTGTAATAAGTTTTGAAAAGAGAACACGATAATTTTAAAAAAGTCTTCTAACATCCTACCACAGTCAAAAAGATATATGTTGTAAAACTGCAATGTTACTATATTATTTATTGACGACACATACACTGCGATGTTACTTTATTATTTACTGACGACACATAGACTGTTATTTTGACCCACATGGCAAAATAAGACAAATTATTTTTAAGAATTATTCTAAGGTAAAGATAAATTTAAATATATTAGGAAAATGTAACAAGTATAAGTAAACAATTTATTAAACATTTTAGTATGTTGGATAACAACTGAACGCAGTAAATATTGCATATTTACAATAAATAAACTTATTAGACATCGGCAAAAAAAAAAATTAAATTTCTCATTTTCTTCCGCAACATGTCAACATCAAAATTGCCTAGTTTTCAGACAACTTTATTAAACAAATTAATTTTTTTAAAGACTATAAAAATATAGTTGTACTTAATTTATAATTATATTTAACATAATCATAATATATATCAATCACATTGTAAGGGCTTCGTGATAAGATCATTACAATTTTCTTGAAGTCCGGCCCGTACTATTTAATTATAAACTTCACTATATATTTTGACTCACGAGGCTTGTAAATATTACGCCTTTAATTTACGAAACTTGTAAATGTTATATGTACGGCAAATATAAGAATAAAAGTTATATAAAAAAAAGTTATAATTTTTATGGTATTGATAGAATAATGCTTAATGATGAAAATAACAGACAAATTTTGAATATATAAGTTATTATACACTCAGTGAGATCAAAAAAGGCTCAAAATAACATAAAAACAAAACTTCAAAGTTCATAACTGTCATATTCCCGAGGTATGAAAAGATGACTCTCTTCATTTTTTTATTTTAAAGTAACTCATAACTCGTAAAATTATTCTTAACTTGTAAAGTAACGCGTAATATTTTTTTTAACACTAAATGGTTTTAGAATATAACTACACTTTTAAAACAATAAATTTAGGGACAAGCATAATAATAAATGCAATCTCATTTTGCATCCAAACATATAATGCCCTGCATTGCCCTACTATATATCACATTTACTACTGTGTTGTGTGTATATATATATATATATATATATATATATATATATATATATATATATATATATTTATGTATATATATATATATATATATATATATATATATATATATATATATATATATATATATATATATATATATATATATATATATATATATATATATATATATATATATATATATATATATATATATATATATATATATATATATATATATATATATATATATATATATATATATAATTCAATCGGTTAAAGTTTTGTTTTGAGGACCTTTTTTCTTTTTTTTAGAAACTAGTCGGTACTTTTTGAGAAAGTCGGTACTTTTTGAAAGTTGCTATGTTTGTTCTTAAACTTTTGCTTTATTGATAAAATGGAGGTTGTGGATTGGCTGAAGCTAGTCACATAGCCTGCCTATGAATTGTTGTATGTGACATAGGCCTTTTTTCCCTTTTACAGCCTGGACTTGCACCCTTTTTCCCCTGTATGTCTTTTCTTTGGGTGTTTCTGTAGCATTACAAAGGCCTTTTTTGGGTTGAATTTTACTTTTTTGCTAACCTTTAGGCTTATTTTTATATAGTAGGGGACATCAACTCAAATAATTGGAAAATGTGACATGTGCCCTTTTTTTCTGTGGTCTTCATGTATAAACGTCTTTACTTCTAACAAGGCTGCAAGCAATTATTTGAGTTCCGGTATTAGAGTCCACTATTAGAGTTAAAAGTTGCTAGAAGAGAAAAGATGAAGTTTATAAAGAAAGATAATGATTAACAGACAACTTGAAAGATTGAAAATTATATGAATCAGGAAAACAAGAAAAAGGGAGCAAAGTCCGAAGAACCGATGTCCGAGGAAAAAAACTAGACAAATAAAAATTTTTGGAGCACTTAGGAACAGTAAAAGAATGAAACTTTATAGATTGACAAGTAACACGAGAATGAATTTTAGTAGATGGTACAAGAGACTATCTTTTTAGAGCAGCACCCATTATAGTATTTATAGAAAAGAGAAAGAGAAGCAACATTACGACGATGTGACAATGGTTGAAAGTTGGCAGTAAATACAGGTCCAACTATGTTTACAATGTTTTTTTGTATCTTTTCAAAAAGAGAAAGGCATCATTCGAAGATCGGCTTCAATTATAGCGATTCAATTTTGCATTGCTTTGATATAAAATGGTGGAAACCTGAGTTCTCTTTGGTGAGTAAATATTTTATTTATACAAATATATCATAAGCGTAATGCATAGTGTACCTATGCATTACGCCTATTATTGCAGGTAAATGTTACACACAAATGTGCAACATTTACCTGCAATGACTACACGCAACAACGTGCAGCATGTACGTGCAAAACTGTAAACAACACGCTTATGTTAAAGCATGGCCATTTGATCAAAAGTTCAAATATAATTTTTGTTGCACTTTTTATTTAATTTTTTTTCATATAGTCATCCACCCTTAGTTGAAGATCTCACAAATTTACTTAGTAAATCACATAGCTGAAGTTTTCACAAAACTCTTCTGTAACTTTCAAAGTTCTAAATCTTAGTTTCAACTGTAAATTATGTTTTATTTCCACAGATCTGCAAATTATGTTTTATTTCCACAGATCTGCAAATTGTGTTTTGTTTCAACAAATCTGCAAATTATGCTTTATTTCCACAGATCTGCAAGTTGTGTTTTATTTCAACAGATCTGCAAATTGTGTTTTATTTCTATAGATCTGCAAATTGTGTTTTATTCCAACAGATCTGCAAATTGTGTTTTATTTCAACAGATCTTGATGATTTGAAATGCTTTAAATGTATTTCTGGCACAATTTTAAAAGTTAGTTGTTTTCATGCTGCTCAAAAATAATAATTACTAATAACTAGTTTGAGATAAAAAGTTATACGGAAAGGAATTTTTAAAAAAGCACTCAATTTTTTTACCCCATTTTTAATAAAATTTATTGAAAAAATTTTATAGTTGTTTACTCTTTATCAGTTTTCTGTTTTATATTTTAAAAAACAGTTTGGTGAAAAAATTTTTATAATAAGTTTAACTGTTTCCATTCTTTTTTGGATTCTAATTCTTTTCTAGGTTATATTCTGTTTAGGTCTAAGTTTTCCTTCGAGTAAAAAAAAATCAATAATTGGAGAATTTTACGGCAAAAAATAATCTTTAATTGATGAATAATTATGCATTCTTGAATATTAAAACTGGTAAATTAATAAAAAGAACTATTAACTGAAAAACTAAAAAAAAAAAAGTAACTGTAAACAATAGCGATATACATTTTTAGGTCAATATTTTATTTTCAAAATCTTATTTTGTATATATATATATATATATATATATATATATATATATATATATATATATATATATATATATATATATATATATATATATATATATATATATATATATTTCTTTACTTTGAGGTTTATTTTTATAATTTAAGACTTAATTTTGCAAATATGCAACTTTTTTTGTAATTATTTTATAATTATTAGAAAGTGTTCATTATCAGTTCGTGAGGTTAGAAGGATCTCCTATCTCCATACTGTATTATGTACCTCAGAAAAATACTTTTCTACTGTATTGAAACTTAAGTTATAAGTGAAAAAATTTGCGGAGAAAACATAATAAAAATCTTTTATATGTGGTCTTCTAAAGTTTTTGATTTTTTTAAAAAAGAGAGGTAATTAAAATAGAACTTAAAAATTATAAAATAAATTACTTAGCTTAATTATGTTTATAAAATATATAAGTACTTTAATTATTAGAAATGAGAATTAAAAATTTTACCGAATCTAATGTTTGCAAACATGATATGTAATTTTTTTCGGTTTCTAATATCTCCTCCATTACACGTTGTCTTTTAACTTCTTTTCGTTCTTTTTCATACTTCTCCGCTTGTAAAACATCGTCAAACGGCTCTTCAAAATCCTTTTCATCAAAGCTATAGGTTGGCGGAGAAGGCACAATCAAGTTTGCAAGAAGCTCGTCTTTAGCTAATTCGTGCAACTTTTGTTTGCTTGCTGATGGAAAGGCTGAAAGCAAAATATCAAATACTTGATCCTGTGATTCTGTAATAATCATTGTTTTTTTTTTACTTCAGATACATTCGTGATTCCTATGGTCCTAGTGATTCTGATGGTCCTAGTTAACATTTTATAGATAATTTATGGTTGTAGACAATTTTTAAATAAAACACGGTGCACATTATAGATAAAATACGATTAAAGATTCCTTTAAAAAAAATTATTTGAATAAATGAATCAGACGTTATCCAAACCGCGATTTGAATTAGACATTTTTAAAATATAATTAAAGTTTCCATTTCATCGACTTGTTAGAAATATGTCTGAAGCAATTATATGGTATATAAAAATGGCTTCAATAAACAGTTAGTTTTTTGATTAAATAATTTGAATAAATAGTTATTTATAAGCTCTATTTAATTGCATGAAAAAAAAAAAAAAAAAAAAAAAAAAAAAATTAAAGATGTTTAGATACTAACGGATTATTGTATGTATGCAATGAATAAATAAAAATAGCGATATAAAATATAGTAAATAAATGTATCAATAAAATTAATTTAATATGAATAAAAATTAAAGTTTTATAACAATATATACTAAGTTAACCGTAATTATTATCTAATAATAAATTAATATATGACTAAATATAAATAAAAATAAATTCTATTAAACTGAATTACTGCTAAAATATAAATTAAAATTGCATTAATAGTATTTAAAAAAAAGAATAGCCCAATGAATAGATGACGCAACATGACTTATTTTTCTAAAATACGTCTAAAATACGTTTTCGTACGAATGTATTTGTGTGTGTTTATTTTCATGTTTTATGTTTAGGTGTTTTTTAAAAAAAGTAAATTATAATAAAATTTGAAAAATAAATGGTATATATTCATGTAATAAATAAAATATAAGGTCGTATTATAAAATTAATTTAAAAGAAGCATACATGCTGTAGCTGATTGTCTTCTTTTTCCATTCCGCGCGGTGCTATTTTTACGGTAACACTTTTCTTGTAAAACGTTTGGATCGAGCAAGAAAGGCTAAGAAACATAACTTACAGTCATTATGTCAATGAAATACATTGCGTGATATTTTTGAAGATGTAATATTAATAAAACTTCTTAAAAATAAATTAAACAAAAGTTATATCACGTTTTGAACTTTTTCGTCTACATTAGATCATTAACGTTTTATTGTTGTCATATTTTATCGTTTTACAATCGTTTATTTTGATTATGTCATTTTATATTTAAAGGCAAAGTTTTATGGTATAATTATTTGAAACTTGAATAAAATTTTGATTGGAATGTTGATCAATGACGGAAGAAACACATAACTCTTTTTTTTAATATTTTATTCTTTCTGCGGTAAATAAAAAATACTTTTAAAAAAGCACACCACATCCGCACTACTGCTGATAAAACCATTGGATGAAAAACTTATATCTGCAAACCGTTTAAATCAAAAATGGCCCAGATGTCGGCAATTTTCTCGGGATTTAAATAACTTTAGACAAAACAAACTATTCAAAGATAGTTAGAGGGGTATTTAATCTTACACTATAATTTTCAACCATGGCTATTTGAATACAAACTTAATTGAGAATAGGAAATTTTTTATATTAAAAAACCCTATCAATAAAGTGTTTTAAGCATAAACTTATAAGTATAAACTTACAAATTCTCATTAAAAAAATATCGACTATGGGTCTTAGTGAATAAAGTCATCACATTTTATATAAAAAAAAGCGAAGAAAACTAGAATAAAAAAGCATTAAAAAAACATTGAAAACAAACTTACCTCGCTGCATCTGCGAATTAATTTTCTTTGTGTGTTAATGTTTGAAGGTTTTCTACCAAGAGCAACCTTTAAAAAAAATTAGAAAAAGAAATTAGAAAAAGTCAAAACAATTAGCAGTAATAATTATTTCACCGATTTTTTTGGAAGAGTAAGAAGGATTACTTAGTTATAAATAAAAATTATTAAAACTCATCATGCCAAATATTAATTCAAGTGTTTTTGTTGTTCTCAGACTAATGCAAGGCATTTTATTTTAATGTTACCATCAACATACCCAAATTTAATGTTTGCTCCGAGTTATCTTTCTCAAAAATTACAATAAGCACTTTAAGCAAAATATATATATATATATATATATATATATATATATATATATATATATATATATATATTTTAATACACACATGTATGTATATGTAAATATATATATATATATATATATATATATATATATATATATATATATATATATATATATATATATATATATATATATATATATATGCATATATATATATATATATATATATATATATATATATATATATATATATATATATATATATATATATATATATATATATATATGTATAATATATATATATATATATATATATATATATGCAGCAATTTCAACAAGACTCTTAAACTCTTAAAAAAGCATCATAATAATAAAAAAAAAGTTTTTAGCTACCTGCAGAAATTTCATTTCGTCCTCATTTTTGTTTTAAGTGAAAATTTTGTACACTGTTTTCTCATTTATAGACTAAGTTTTATTAATATATATTTTTTGAAAAATACAACTTGCTATTATAAATTTGCACAATAACATCAGTAATTTTCAATTCATAAAAAGTATCAGACGAACATTATTCACTCCTGAATACCATGAATATTGAGGCCACCCCATTTCGTTGAAATATTGATGCAAATTATATTATTGCTATTCAAATTGTGTTCAACTTTCAGTTAAGTCACTGAATAGCAAAAAACATGAATTTAATTCAACATACATGACCGCAAACATTCTATTTTTCGAAAAAGTTTAGAAAAATTTACAAATAACTTTGCTGCGGGAAAATTAAATTTCAAACTTTTTCTACCCGTTATTTATAAATCATTTATATAAATTTTGACTATACTGGGTACACTACTAAAAACACTACTAAGCACACTAGTCAGTTAATATTTGTGGGATAATAATATTGATGATGATTGATGGTAATGTTAAATGATGCAGAAATTTCTGCACATTATTTAACAAAAATTAGTTTACTAAGGCTCAAAGCTTAACGAGTCTCCTGAGTAATAGTCCTATTTCAGTTATATTAAAGTTGTATATGCCCTCAACAAACTTGTCATTGTATGCATATTACAGATGATCTTTATCACCTATCAAGTTTCAAAAGCGGCAAAGAAAGAAAGAGTTACTGCCAATTTCTAATTCACAGAAATAAATTTTGTTAACAGCAGTGGTTACTGAAGGTATGGAAGATCTAAACTAAGTAGAGATTGTGTCAGAAAATTGAGATTATTTAATAATAATGCTGATTAAAATACAATCTTTATAAACCCACACACTAAAATTTAAATTGAATATGGTTTTACTCGATTGTTGATACTATTTTGGCAAAAGATTGTTAAATGAGACTCAAAACCTTTTGATAAATAAAAATTTACATTAAAATTAAAAAAAAAAAAAATTAGTTATCATCTAAGACAATATTTATAAACATTTTTATTTAAAATAATAATTAAGATCTAATTTATAATAAATCTGCAGTTAACTTAATAAGTAATAGGCTTAATAATATATATTAAAATTAATTGGTTATTCAATTAAAAAATATGCTTCAAATAGTTATTATTCATGCGCTTGCAACGTTGTATTGTTCTTTATTTTACTTTGTTTTGTTTTAGCATCCAAAGTTATTATATTCTCTGAGTTTTTTGAGAACATTTCAATTTTAGACAAAAAGATTTCTTACCTTTAATTTCTGGGAACAAAAAATAGTGTTTTGTCTTCCTAACGTTCTCGATGTTTGTGTTCCTAAGTCGTGAGCATATGTAAAAGTTTTGCTTCTTATTAGACTTTCGCTATTTTTAAAATCGTTTAAAGTTATACTTGTAGCTGTTGGGCATCTCTTTAAAGGAAGACGTGCTCTAAACGCATTCCGTTTAGCTAGGGCAATTTTAGAAGTGTTCGATCTACATAAAGCGCGTGGACGAAATTCTTTACTTACTGGAAACTTTAAACTTTCCCGAAGCAAAGAACTTGTTTTAGTTTGTAAGTTCAGAGAATTGGTTCTGAATTGAAAATGAGGTTGCGTTTCTAAATTATTTTGAGTTCCTTCGGACAGTGATTTTGTTGATGAACGTGACTTATTTAGAGAGTCGGAGTTTTCCATATTGATATATTAGTCTGTTGTTTATGAAGTCTTCTGATCTTTCATCTTAAACAATTCTTCAACTAATTTACAAAATCTGATGAAATGTTTGTTCAAAACTTTTTAAATCTTTTTTTCGATACGTTAAAAAATTTTTAAAAGTACATTTTTTTTTAAATTTAAAACATGACGATGTACGAAGTAAAAATTTTTTACTTCGTAAAACTGCTTTATTTCATGTTTCGCAAAATTTATTCAAAAGCAAATAAAGTACGAATGTTACGGATAAATATTTACTTAAATCTTAAATACATATTTTAAAGCAAAGGTCATATCAAAATCATTTACATTTTTTAAAAATATTTTGTATTAAGGTAATTTTTATATAAATAATGTAATTTTTTATAAATTAAATTAATGTTTTATAAAAAATAGAATACTTTCACAATTTACAAAACGTACTCAATGCTTTTACAGAATAATTTTATTAAATAATAAAATTCAGAATCATTTTCACTTACCTATTTTAAGTTTAGCGCAATTTCATCAAAATAAGATTCCCTATTGTAAGGAGTAAATAGTTTTAAACTTTTTACTATATGTTGTGATAAAAGAAGTTTCGACAATTTTTTTATTTCTACAACTAATAATTTTAATTATTTTATTTTTTCTATTTTTGTTATTTTGCTCGCAAAAACGAGTCTGAAAAAAACTTAAAAAATCATAATTAAAAATTTTTATTTATTCTTGTATCTATACAACTTAAAACCAATAAAAAAATAAGTAAATTAAATATTTCTAAAAAAGTCTAAAGAAAAAAAAAAAATTATACAGTGAGGACACATGATGATGAGGACACTCATCATCATCATGATGAGGACACTCATCTACATTAGATAGCTTATCTACATTAGTTAGCTTATCAATTTGTCTCACTCCTATATTCGCGTTTTAGGAAAAACAAGCCTTGGTGGTTTTATTATTATATTTAAGCATTGAATTTTTTTTGTGTTGTGCATTGTGTATAAAGCATTGTGACTAAAGTTAAGCATTGTGTATATTTTTCATTTTTTGCTATTTTAAAGACTTTTTTTCGATAGAGTTACAAGAGTAATTTGTAAATTTAAGTTTACAAAAAAAATAATCTTACATTAATGTCATTTTTACCTTATTAAATTCTGCTTCTATAAATACGCCTTGTAAAGTAAGTCTTCGATATTCAAGACACCTCTTTTGGACACTTTCGTTAACCCCATATAGCCCCATCAAATCACGCTATCTATATTAGAGAGTCTTTAATTAGCAAAAAAAAAAAAAAAAAAAAAAGATCTTTTTGATCTCATAATCTTTACTAAGTAGCGGTTTCCATAATTTGGTTAAAGAAAAAGATGACGGCACACAACTTCTATATTTAACCATTACCGCATAATGGCTCCATCATATTACATTTGTTCTCTAAGTACTCTTAACAATTCAAAGTAAGAAATAAAAAAAGAGCAGCTTAATCGTGCTAACTTACTTTTATTTTGAAACTTTAAATTTATAAAAATAATTGCAGGGGTTTGTGATAACACCAATAAATGATAGATCGTAATCTTTTTGCTTTCCAAACGGTGACATTAAAAAACATTCAAAGCACTGGCTTGCCGTCAATAGTTTTAGTTCACGTTTTTAAATGGTAAAAACCATAATAAAACTGTTTAAAATATGATTTAATGAAGTAAATAACATTAATTTGATAAAATTATATTTAAAACTTTACAAAGTTTTTTTTTTTAATTCATTCCTCTGGGTAACAGATTTGTTGAAATAAAAGTTTGGTAACTGACACAGTCAATTAAAAGCTATTGGTCGTTAAAAAACAGTGTTTAAATGAGCTTCTTTATATGAATAAACTTGTTATTTTTAAATTATTATTTTTTTTTTTTCAATTTATAATCTGATGAAATGACGCAAAACCTGTTTGTTAAGTTGCGACAAAATTCACGATTTGATCTTTCGCGCTTTTTGACTCGTTTATCCAACTATAACGCGAGTCTGATAATATACTCGTGACGTACAAAGCCTTTTAGCCAAAATATTAATTGCCTAATATTTTACCTGTTTAATAGGGCTGGAGCTTTTATTCTTGCATGATTAAAAATTAAATTTTCAAGCCCACGTAAAACTGAGAAAATTAATTTTTTGATCAAATGTTTTAGATTATTTGTTTGCTTATATTTTCTTTATACATTAAACTTTTATTTGAACTCTATTTCTAATCGTAACGGAATATTTTCTGAGAAAAAAAACTGTCGCCTATGATGATGTCATCAATATCTCACATAGCTATGATTAAAATTTAAGTTCTTCACGTTTTTGGTATTAAATGTATTCATATAATTTTAATACATTTATTTAATTGCCACAATTTATAACACAATATAATTTACAACTCTTTTTTTTTTAGTTTGTTGATATTAAATAAGCTTAAAAGAAAATCAATTCTACCAACAAACCTACATATAAAAGTTAAATAATTTTTAAATTATATTTTAAAACATATTACCTAATCATAAAAAACATTTTGTTTACACATTATTATTTGAAGTAAATAATTTAAAAAAAAAAAGTTTTTTTTTTTCGAAGCAAAAATGTTTTAACTGATACTTGATTTTATTAATTTATTTAAATAAATTTAAATCGAAATAATATTACATTTTTTGACGTTATTACCACAAAGGGGATCAAAATAACAAACTTTTTTTTTTCTTAGTTTTTTAACATTTCATCAAATTTATCGTTAAAATTTCACCATTAAAATATATCTATATAAAATTCATAGCCGCCCTATCATTTTGTTCACGTTGTAAAGTTTACATGAATGAACAAAGGAAAGGTGTTGAAAAGTTGCCGACCAATTTAACGTATTAAAATTTTGCAAAAAGTATAGCAGCTAAACTTTAAAGTATAGCAGCTAACCTTTAAAATAACGAGTTAATATAAAAAAACGTAGTCGAAATAATTTGAACCATCTACTTTATAAACTTTTTTTTACCATTTTTTTTTCTATGAGTCTTTTTAAAATCGTAGTTAAGACAAACGTTTAATTAATTAAAACGTTAAATTAAATGGTGAAGGACATAGTGGCATAGAGAAATTATGCAATGTCATGAATAGAGAAGAGTGGGGAGAAATGGGACGCGTAAGAAGCGGAACAGCCCAAAAATTTCAATTAGGAGAGATCATTAACCACTTTTATCTGTTGTAAATAATGAGATTTCTTCCCCTCCATTTAGCAGACACAGAGGTGGTAAAAAGTACATTTTTGAAAAGTATCTACAAAAAGTATTTTTTAAGGGGTAAAGTAGGGCGAAGAAAACTAGTTAATATTCCACTTCTACCCCATTACTTTTGTGCAATTATATTGAGAAAACCTCTAAAATGATTTGATAAAGATTACGTGGTTTACAATTTTAATAGTTTTAAAAATTTTTGTTAAAATTTTGTAAATTAATTGCTTGTCCCATTCTACCCCACATCTGTCCCACTTTATCCCAATGGCACAGTTCCTCTATAAACAAAAAAATATATACTTCATTATAACCTGCTGTCTATCTTAAGGGATGAAATCAGCATCCAAAATATTGCTTTATTCATTAAAACTTCTTTGGTTCAGTACATACATTATAGAAAATAGTAATTAAAATTATTCTAGAAATATATTTTATTGTCCTACTTCTTTTCACTCACTCCTATTCCATTACAAATAAGTTTACTAGCATTAGGGTGGAGTGAAAACAGCTTTTTTTAGAAATTCTATTATTCTATATTTATATCTATATTATTTATGAGAAAATTGAAAAATTATTTAATTATTTTATTTTAATACCTTTCTTTCTATAATGTATGTGCTGAACCAAACAAGCGAAGGACTTAAAAAGAGATAAGCTATATTGAACAAGAATTATCCTCTGCAGCAACTTTTTGCCAAATTTTTTGACAAGTTTACAGAATTTTTCATATTTGAAATTTTTTATTATAATTTCAAATATGAAAAACTTTAAATATAGATTTGCAGTATCCTTCGTTTCGAATGCATTATTAATGGTATATTAAAATGGTTATTTTAAATAAGTTTTTAAATTAAACAGGTGCATTTACTATATAATATGTACATAGATTATACTTTCATAGATTAATTGCACATATATGTACAATTATACTAACTAGTGTTATAATGTACTTTGGTGTTTAACAATGGCATATTTTTTCTAGATTGCAGATCATTTTTACACAACGTTTTTCATCTTGCGTGTGGCACGGTAACATTTCCAAAAGTTGAATGTGATACTCTTTCCCCTATTTCTGTTAGTTATTAGTGAGCTGAATTGTTAGTGGTAGCTGCTGTATCTTCTGTGAGTTACTCCATTTGATTAACTTTTACGAATTCTTTGGCAAAAATTGGGAGGCTTGAAGTGTCACACACTTTTTTGATCAGGTTATATACTTTTTCTCTAGCTCTTTGTATACGCCTTACACCTAATTCTCGGATATAAAGCTGCTCATCTAATATCATTGTCAGAAGAACATTTTTATGATGACCAAAGAATGCATTTGTTTGAACAACTTTGTCTACTTCTTAATACAGCATACAGACAAGGCCGGCGCGATAGGGAGGTGCAGGGGGTGTGACACCCCTCCATCAATGATTTTTAGTCGGCAAATTGGACCCTTAGTCGGCAAATTGGACCTTTAGTCGGCAAATTGGACCCTTTTAGACTAGTTAGTCGGCAAATGTTGACCCTTTTGATTTAGGTTAGTCGGTAATCTAGACAAATGTCGGCAAATGTCGCCATGGCAGTCGGCAAATTTTCGAAAACGAGGACTTTTTTATTTTATTTTTTAGTCTGCAAAAGTTTTAATGGCACTCCCCGTGGACACCTACTCGCGCCGGCCCTGCCTACAGATACCGTAATTTGACTGTGTTACACAGGTGCCTGCTATCTTAAAGGATAAAAGACTCTTTTGATTATGAATCAAATTGAGCTTTTTTCTGTCCACCTTTTAGCATTTTTATATTATGGTTTATACCCAGTGGGCACCGGAGCTGAAAAAGACGTCTTTTGAACGTTCAAAAGACGTCCAAAACGTTTTTAAGCGTTTAAAAGACGTTCATGCCCACTGGGTAGGTTGAAAATCAACAACTTTTAAAACTTTACACGTTTTAAAGGAATTTTCAAAAGAGCCTGAATAGAATCTAGGACTAGATGTTGATCCAACTCCACAAATAAATAACGTAGTACAAGCTCATTTGTATGTAGCAAACAAATTACCCATTTTGGAGACCGTTTATATTCTTATTCAATTAATCTGATTATAGTATATAAAATCTAGTGGCGTTGCATCATTAATGTTTGACCTCTGTTTGCTTTAGGTATTCTGCGGTTTCGACGTAACTTCTTTGTCTATCGATCTAATAGCCATTTTACGTTCCTTTGTTTTCCAGGAAAGTGTACTTTACATCTGATACCATATTAACTTTGGCAAAGTAGCATTTCGTTATGTCTTTGCATTGGCAAGCAGATATAACAAACAGTTTGGCTATTTTGACCTTATCGAGCTGAAAGTTGTTTTTTTATTCTCGCTTTCAACAATTTGAGTTTTTTTCAGCTTTTTGCTTTGCTCAAGAAGGTTATTAAATCTCTTTGTCAAGGATGTAAATGATAACACACTCGTTTTCCCCAAGTTTTTAAGACCTGCATAGCTGTAGAAGCTGCTTTATTTTTTTATTGGTTTTAATCGAAAATTGTTTTAAATTTATAATATATACTTATTTGCATAATCATTTTAGAAATAATATGTAGTATAGCTTGCTTATATTTTCCCGCAAAAACATCGAATGTCGCATAAGATTTAATGTTGTTGGAAGTTGCATTTCAGAAAGTGGCTTTGATTTCCCAAAAAATGGATGATCTGTTTTAGATTTTTACATTTTATTTACTGAAATGTAATTAGCAAAGTATTAGTATAGCATTTAATAGTAAAAGTCAACAAAGTATAAGTATGAACAAGAAAGTATAAACAACAAAGTATGAACAACAAAGTATAAACAACAAAGTATGAACAACAGCGTATGAACAACAAAGTATAAACAACAAAGTATGAACAACAAAGTATGAACAACAAAGTATGAATAACAAAGTATGAACAACAAAGTATTAAGTTATAAACGTAGTTTAACAATTGTTAAAACGTAGTTTTAACAATTTCATTTGTAGAAAACATAAGAAATATAACGTTATGATTTTATACTTAAAATATCTAAAAAACAATTATTTTTCAGAGAATGTTGTGTTATAGGCTAAATTCAAACTAAATTTAAATTATATTTAGAACAAAATAAGCAACAATTTAAAATAAAACACAAAATTTAAATAGAAAAATTTGAATACTGACCATATAATATGCTCTACTCGGAGTTTTCAACATAAATTAATATTATTACTACATAAATTAATATTATTACTACTACATAAATTAATATTATTACTAACTATACTAGATTTTATTGCTATATTACTATTAAATATTATTAAATTATAAATAATGTTATTATTTACCTAAACTGAACTTTATTATTTAACTTATAACTAAATATTAAAATTAAAATTAAAGTAAAATGTATTAATAAATATGAAATAATGTAATAATATGAAAATCAGCACATAAATAATATATTAATGTCACTTTGAAGCTTCTTTGAAAAAATATTTTTTTAAAAGTTTAATTTTGCGCCGTCAGTAAGTATTAATTGTCTAAAGATGCTTTAGTTTTTCTATAATAAATATAGAAATTTGGTCAAATAATTGCAATTCTAAGAAAATTTATTTTCATTACACCCTAGCAAGCATACAAAAATACTGATAAAAAAAAATGCACAATGCATATATAAATGCACAATGCTTATATAAATGCACAATGCTTATATAAATGCACAATGCTTATATAAATGCTTCTTCTCAATCAATTGCTCCTAACAGCTTGGCAAAATGTTGACAATTGATCTTTTCACGTGATGCATTATTTAACAAAAATAGTAATCTAACACATAATACGACCGATAGTGTTGCTGGGCAACGTTGTGGATACTCTTTAGTAAATGGATTTGTTACTTTAATTTCTGACAATAAATGCATTAAAGCGCAGGCCTAAGATAAAATTTCTTAAAAAGTATTTTGGAAATCTAAAGAAAAACATTCAGGGTACAATTAATGGTTTCTATCTCATCAATACAGTACATCCCAAATAATCATATTAGTGTTTCTGGAGCAATTTCATCCGTTAGAGCGCTCAAAATGTTTACTTTTTTTTTCCAATACAAAATTTACATTAAAAAAACTATCGAGTTGATGGAGATAGCAAATTCTAAAAACTTATTATAGATGCTAATCAATATGCAAATTATAAATTCGAAAAAAGTGAGTGTGTTGGATACATACAAAAACAAGTTGGTACTCAGTTAAAATTTGTAAGGATTTCATTTAAAGTATTCTAAAGCGATGTTACGAAAATAACATTCTGAGCGATGTTACGAAATTTACAAGTAAAGATCGAGTGACTGACAATGCTGTAAGTAATCGTCAAAAAACATTATTCAATGTGTATTTGATAGAAAAAAAAGTATTTTTATGGTATGCAAAGAACAACCGCAGCATAAAAGTTTCGAAGAATGTGTGTGAACTATTCAAGACAATTTTCTCGTGAAAAGATTTTGGTGCTGACAGTTTTATTGAGAGATGTTTAAAAAATAAAACACAAAATGCAACAAAATTGAAAAATAACTTTGTATAGACACAAGCCCAAAAAATGTTTTTGTTGATCATTATTGAATATGGATTTGCATCATCTGTTTTGTCATCAAGTTATGGAGAAACTGGTATTTTGTTAGTTTTATAAAACTTATACGTTGCTCAAACAACGCAAAATTTAATTAAAAAAAAAATGCGTTTAGAAAGTGAATAATAAAGACTCTGGCTAAAATCAAAGAAAGACATTGAGACCAATTAAAAAAAGGTTTTGATGACAAAAATAAGGACACTTAAGTGAAAGTTTGTGGACAATGAGAGTTTTAAGTTCGTGTCAGAGTGTATTGTTTTATTTAATACATTTTATTTTATTTTTATACATTTATTTTTTGACTTTGCAATGCAGTTTCTTTACTTAACGATTTTGGATGTTTCCTTAAGGATTGTAAAATATTTGGATTTCTTTGTTTGTGGATCTTCTGTCAAGGATTGGGAACTATTTGAGCTTCTTATATGTAAAAAGTGTTGAAATTCAGAAAAAGTTCAATATATTATCTTAAAGATTTTAATTTGAATTAAGTTAATTAAATTTTCATATCATATTCAGTTTTACGACCGTTTTTTTTTTCAAATTCTAGCGTGTAAAGCTCCATATAGGCAGACTTATATTTGTGAAAGCTTCAGTTGCAAACCTTTTTTTGTTTTTTACTTATCTCTGAAGAAATATTGTGCATTTATTGCTTGAGACGACCTTAATTAGTACATTTTATTGCTTGAGACGACCTTAATTAGACTTTATTAGGTACTTAACTATAATTTTGTTTGTGTAATTTTAAATGTAACAAATTAGTAACATATGCTACTAATTTGATCTGATATCTATTTAATATCTATTTTGATGTCTTATATAAGATATCAAGAAGATATTAGTAAAAAATGATTTATTTAACCATGTAACCTCTTCATGTAACATCCAGAAATAAAATAAAAGTTCATGCTTATTCTCTGTTTAAACTGGAGTCAAATATAAATTTTTATGAAAAATTGGATCGCTTTGAATGATTTTTAAAGCATTTTAAAAACTTGATAATGACCTTGATCCTATTTTTTTTATTGTTTACTAATAATTGTATCACATAAAATTTTCCTTGATAGAAAAATTTTAAGTTTTCTTTCAAAATATATGAGCGTTCCCCATCACACCACGAGTTTTGCTGTAACCACCATCAAAGTTTCAGCTGTTGCTATTATTTTTTACTATACGATGAAAATTATTGAATTTTTTTTTACGTTGAAAATTAAAATCGTATAGTTATATATTTAAAATCAACATTTTGTGAAATTCCACAATTTGTAAAAGGCATAATTTTTATTGAATTTATTAACAAATTATGTTAGTTAAAATCATTACATTATTTTCACATTAGATATTTTGAATTGTAAATTTTTATAAATTTTGTAAAAAAAGATAAAGATTCTACCTGTGCTGAGTTACATCGTTTAAGAAGCGCAACTTTACTTGATGTAATAGAATATTGCAAAGAATGTGAACGCTTAAAAGTGTTACCAGTATCACGTTTTTTTAACTCAGATATGAACATTCTACTTTCTAAATTTAGAAGATTTGTTGAAACATATTTACTTTTATTAATTGAATTTCCTCGGTTAATTGAATTGTTTGCGCTTCTGCATTTTGTAACAGTGGCAAATCTTTTTAGCCTTGGAGTCAACTTCCATGAGTTAATTCGAGAAATATTTGGTGTGTTCAAATACTGAGATAAATATAAAGTATTTGTCTTAAAATCAAGATTTGGTGTGTTCTCAAAGTCTACTGTTTTCTTAACCAATTGATAGGATCGAGGGGCGCAGAAAGTGTATCCACGAACTTTCGTTAATGATGAGTTTATTTTTATAGTATGTCGACTTGTACTGTCTGATGTTGTTCGACTAAGATTCAACCTGGTTCTCGAATCTTGAATATCGTCAGAAATAAGATTCATAATACGATCAGCGTTTGTACTCATGACAATTTCACTTAGAAAATAAAACACGGTTTAATAAAAAACGTTTTTATACTATTTTTCTCGGTGTTTTTGTCGACTAATATAAACCCACATAGATGTTTCAGAAAACTTTTCACGTAAAAAAAGCTAATTACGAATTATATAGAAGTTTTAATCTCGAGTTTTAAAAAATATAAAAAAACCATTATTACTCAAACGTTTAATCATTTACGTAATTTGCGCGTCTAAATTTTTTCAATCGCATCTAATAAATCTATAGGGGTATATTCTACTTCTATAGTTCTTTTTATTCTGGCTGTTTCGAATTAAAATAAAAACAAATTGCAAAGTGAGTGTTGTTTTAACGACTTATTGTGTTTTTATTGTTATTAATACGCATAAATGAGAAACAAAATTATGTTTTTATAATAAATGAAATTGTATTTTTTCTAACAATTTTTGCATTGCTGCACAGCTTTTATGTCGATTAAAAACTTAATTAAAAGGCTGGTAACTAATTTCATCCTTCGCTTAATAGCAATTATTTATGTAATGTTATATTCGTCTTGTAGAAACAAACTATATATATGTACTTGTAATTTAATTCTGCTTCAAAAACTTTCTTGGGTTACTTTGATCTGGAAAAAAATTAGCCGATTAACTGAAAACGTCCAAGCGTCTTGTCAAAATCTCGGATACTCGATTGACTGAAAAATGCTTTTTTGATTTACAAAAAAGTTATTACTTACACTGGCATTCTACAATACTGGAACAAATTTAATTCAGATGCATTATGTATTAATCCTGTTACAATATAAATACGTTTTGATCTGCCATCTTGATAGCATATCATATCATTTGCATATATTATCTGCTTACTTGCTCTCCATAAAAAATAATAAAATAGGAATAATAATAAAAATAATAAAAAATATTAATAAATAGAAATAAAAATAAAATAGGAGAGACAAGGGTTATTAGTCTACAATATTAGCTTTTGAGCTCTTAAATAACAACCAGAAAAAATGAAACCACCAACAGAATAAAAACAAACAGCATCTGCTAAAAAAATCGTAAATAAGGAAAAAATCGGAAAAACGAACAAAACAAAACAAAAAAAACTACTTATTTAAAACAAATCTTTCTTCATAAATTAAAAAAAAAAAAGTTGTTCATTAAAAAAAACTACATATTTTATGGATAATAAATTGGTAAATCAAAAGGTTTAAACACCAAAGGCAAAGCCAGGATTAAGTTAAACAAGGTGAGTTTTAAACTTCAAACTTGTGTTCATATTTATGTCATGTAACGATGTAACGATATTTTGATAAAAATATAATTGATTAACTCCTGGCAACGAAAATACCATAAAAAGAAGGCATCACCCACCTAAATGAATAGGAAATCTCAAAGTATAAATTATTATATAAACTAGATAAAAATTTATTTATAAAAAAAGTTTTATTATGTTTAGACGCTAAACACATGTAAAATTAATACTACTTTGTTTTGAGGGGGATTTAAACTTTAAATGGTTGCAATATTTGAACGCCATAAAATTTTAAATATGTTTATAAACTTTTGTTTTATTTAACTGAAACATTTTTTGAAAAACCCAATTAACTAGGAGTAATTTAAGGTGAGTGCTTACTTTTAAAAGTATTTTCGTTCTTAGGCTTTTGTTCAGAGTAATTTTCAAGCATGACCATACAAAGGTATTGAGTTTGAACTTATCTGGAGATGCTTTAGTACCAAAAAATCCTGGATCCACCAGCTGAAAATCGTCTACATAAAGCTTCAAAGTTAAATCTACAGCGCATTTTTTCCTCGTAACAAAAGATTTCCATTAATCTTTATTTATCTTTTGTTTAATTGTCTTTTAAAAATCAGATTATTTTTTCTTGATATAATCAAATATTAAAAATGCGCAACAATTAGCTCACTGCGTTTATTGAAAGAAATCCTAATTTTGTTTAGACTATGTTCGAAATCTTTTCTCTTATAAAATTTTTTTGACAACTGAATCTTTTTTATTTAGGCACTCTGATTAGTTTAAAAAAGCAAATATTTTCAATTGTTCTTAAAACTCTTTAAAAAAAAATGTTACTTTTCAATATTTACATCTGATAAGGGTATTTAATCAAACGAAATAAACCCAATTTTAGTACAGCATTGTATCTTTTAACTGACGTAATAAACAATAGGTATCGTTTTTATATTTGAATTTTTATAAACTCACTAGTCAGGTTTAAAGGCTAAAATAAAAGCGCATACCAGTTCGATTAAAATTAAATTACAAACTTTTATGCCATGTTTGGGCCGACAAGACTGGGGAGGATGGGGGAGGGGCGGTTTATAAGCACTCCCCCACCCCCTACTTTTTTCTAAACCTTTTTTTCTTTTTAAAAAACTTTCCAGATATAGAAGACATTTTTTAGAATTTAAAAGTTGTGTCCCTTCACTTCGAAACCTGAGTCGTCGGCCCTGAAAAGTAGTAGTGGAAGTATTAAAACAATCTGAATTTGAAAAAAAAATAATTTGTTCTCTAAAGTTTTTATGCAGTATTACAAATAAAATATTCTCAGTTATTTACTTATTTTTGAATAAATTTTTAAAAATAGTTAAGTTAACCTGAATTTAATTTTTAAATTTATTTTTGATAATTTGTGTACAATATCTTCTTTGACTCGCCTGTTCAGTTTTTATTGAGAACGTGCCAAATCAATAAACTCAAGCAGATTCTATTACGTCACTCTCAGTTAAAAAATCAGGAAGAATGAATTTATTAAAATAGTTTAGAAATCGTAATTCAATTAATCAAAATTGTTTTCTACTTCTAAAAATAAATTCAAAGATCTTGATGTACCCGTTTCAAAGTATTTGCGCATCCGTGATATATACTTTAAAACAAATAGACGTAAACGTTTTTGAATGATATTGAATGGTTTTTATTAATGTTATAACCAGTTTTCTCAAACTTCTTGATTTTTATTACGCTTTTTGCGTCAATCGTATATTCCTGATTATGCATTTGGCATATTCTTTAACATGTGCTTGGTTTTTCTCTGTAATGCCCTTTACACCTAACCTGTTACCTGTTATATCGTCGGTTCTTTCCTTATTATGTACTTAATACTTTCTCTGTTTTTGTGGTTACCTTTGTATTACTTTTGTTGTTACTTTCTATGCATCATAAAAATATTTAAACATTTTCTGTTTCAACACTCATAGCTCAATTAACATAAAACTTAACACGACTTAAAAAATTGGACATTGAATGTTAATCTGGTGACGTAATCATTCATTAATTGAGACAGAAAGTGAAAATTGTTTTTAAAAATTCTTTTTTTTATCTGTTTTTAAATCTTACTTGTTGAATATTTTTGTTAATAACATCAATTATTAAAAGTATAATAATAATTGATGAAGAACTTGCATGAAGAGAGGCAGGGAAACTTGCAACAAAACAAATACGCACCAATTGACGGATACCCAACCAGCACATCTAGTTTCTTATTTGGAATTAAAACCTGTCTAGACACGTGTTTGTTACAATGCAGGCGTAATTCACAAACACGTGTATATTACGGGCAGTTTGACTTTAATTTACGTGTTTTTTGAGCTTTTAAAGTCAAATTTAAAATGTCGCATGCTTTTATAAGTGGTTTCACATTCCTTACGGAAATTTATTATAATATAATACTACGTTTCCGTAACGGTGAAATCATTAACATTTTAACTACACTTTTTTGCGCTTAAGTTGGCCAATTTTCACTTTAAATTGGCATTTTTTCATTTTAATTTGGCAATTTTCACTTTACAAATTAAAGTGAAAATTGCAAAATTAAAATGAAAAAATGCCAAATTAAAGTGAAAATAACATTAGTAGATTAAGTTGGCCAATTTTCACTTTATTTTAGCATTTTTTCATTTTATTAAGCAATTTTCAATATAATTTGTAAAGTAAAAATTGCTAAATTAAAATGAAAAAAGTGTATATGACGTTTAAAAAACGTCTTTTTTACGTCCGTGTCCACTGGGTAAACGCAAAAATAATTTTTACTAAATTGTAATAGTTAATTTCACGCAATGAAAACCATTCTTAACACGTGTTATTTTTAACCTAAAACAAAAATTTTGATATCTGATTTTTAAGTTCTTTTTTTTTTGTATGTATTTAGGTGCTCTCAGAAGTCCTTACGGTCTTATCATTGAGCACTGCGGGAGAGCATTTAACAGGAAGTTCACGCCTCTTTCCGTACCTATGTCGCTTGTTGGGCTAGAGCTGGCGTCGAACCGCGGACCTATGGGTTCTGAGCCAGAACTCTAACCACTCCGCCACGGCTGCTCTTAATTTTTTGATGTCTGATTTTTAAATTTTTATATTCCTCTTTATTTTATGACCATAAACTTTTCACTATAGTAAAATCGTTTCTTGCTTACCTAAAAAAATAATTCAACATTTTTTGTTTTTAAAGTTTAAACTTTTGTCGTAACAATGAAAAGAACTCAAAATAATACAATTACAAAATAATAAATATTTTATTAGACTTTAAAAGCAGCCAAAATAACATTAGAATTAAAAATTTATTAACTTAATGCGCGTTAAAAAAGTACCAAAATAGGGCCCCAACTTCTTAAATTTTTTTTCCAAAGGGGCCCTAAATTTGCAAATGGGCTTCCTAAAATTACTTTGAAAAGTAACGTAAAAGAATAAAAAAAAAATTGCCGTCATACGATTATTAGTTTAAATATTTTATTATTAGTTTGAATAATTGAGGTATTTCTGTGAAACATTTGGTCTGTAATCTTTTAAAATTTATTTAAAATGTAATATGCGTCATCAAGATTTTATGTTACAGCTGAATCCTAACTTTATATCTTATTTTCAGACATGTGAAATCTCAAATTCTTGAAGCCTATTTTTAGGTGAGGACTCTGCTCAGTACTGCTATTTTTTAACCATTGCAAAGACATTTAAACACTAGAATATTCCTCAAGGAAAAAGAAGAAAAAAGGTTCAAACTACTAACATATAATTTTTTTGATAACTGTTTAAATTGAGAACATTTTAACTTTAGGTGAAAAAAACATGTTGTTTAGGAAATTTATTTGTTTAAACTCGTAGTAAAAGTTGAAGCTCTCTCGATCTATTATCGTGTCCAATTTAAAAACGTGTTTTTTTATTAGATTTAAGATAATCTAAATCAAATCAATGGAGCAAAATCCCAAAAGTATTATTAAAAGTATTATTAAAAGTATTAAAAATCGACTTTATTAAAGTCTTAAATTCAGTATAAACTAACAAACAAACAAACAAAAGCTAAAATTTTTTTAAAAAGTAAATTTTTTTATTTTTTTGTTATTATTATTATTTTTTTTTATTTGTTATTTTAGGTGCCCAAAAAAGACCTAACGGTCTTGTCACAGAGCACCGCGAAAGTGCATTTAACCAGGAAGTTCACGCCTCCTTCCCTACCGTGACGCGAAATATGTCCAATGCTCATTTTTTTTAAAAACATAAGCAGAAGTAGTTATATATGAAAAAGCTATAGTTTCTCAAAGATAAGGATTTAGTTAGAAATTTTTAATTTAAGTTACTAATTTGCTTTAACTACACTGAGTAGCCGATACTTTATTAGTAACGCAAAACTTAGTCGTCTAATAAACCAGGAGTTTATAAAAAACACAGTCCGTATCTTAAGTTCTTGCATTCGGGTAGTAAATTCCATATTGCCTTTGGAGTTACTGCAATTTACATTGCAACGACAAGGTTTGTATTAAATTTGGCGCTTTTCTGGATCTTCAGATATAGATGATCTTAGTTCTTCATGTAGTTGACATGTAATTGCGTAAATAGTTTCCATAATTTCTGCATTTCTTATAAAATAATAATAATAATCAAATTCTTAATGGTTTATTATGGTTTTAAATAAATTTTAAAAACCAATCTAAGATTTTTGTTTGTACTGTTAACATGTGTTAAAATGGGTTAGAAGTTAGAAGCAGAAAAAGAAAGTTGCCCGTCTATTGTTACATGTGTTAAAATGGGTTAGAAGTTAGAAGCAGAAAGTTGCATACCTATTGGGATGCAGCATGTAGTTTTTGGTATCTAAAAATTTATTTAAAATGTTTTCAACTGTTTTTTAGTTATTAAATTCTTCAACTTTTTTGAATAAAGATGAGATAGTTTGATGAAAAGTAAAATAATCGAGATGACACAAAGATTGAAGGATGACGCAAAAATCAAGGATGACGCAAAATTTGTGTTAGTGATTCTTCTTGTTAACTTTTTTTTTTTAATTTTTTTAATAAAATATTTTCATTCAACTCTTTATCTTATATAAAAACTCAGAAAAAAAAAACTTTACCGAAAACTTTCTTGTGCATGTTGACGAAAACCCAATCATGGGATTTTTGAGTGGTTCAAATGAGCCATCTGATAATTTATTTGGAAAAGAGTTTACATGTGGAATTTGCTTTTGTAAAACACCTTTACTCATTGAAAAAGCAGATCTCTTCCTAGTTTTATGAGATGTCCCCATTTTTGAGTACTTTCGTATGCTTGTACTTTTTACCGAAGTGTGACGTCGAGATGACGGCGAACCCTAAAAAGAATTTACAAAAACTTTTTAGATACTAATTTGTTACTAGATGTTAAAAACCTAGTTTTACCTCCAGAATAAAAAAAATAAATAATACGTACACAGTGCATCTCAAAAAAAGTATTATTATTTTTTGTTTTGATTTATTTCATTTTAGAACATGCGACCAATTTAATTTCAAGTGAAAATAAAAAGGATGATAAATAATACATTTAAGCGTAATAATTCTTTTTATAAAGTTTTAATAGGTGATAAAACGTTATCGTTTTAAAAGATTTCTTCCTTTTAATTTTTTTTCTTATTTTGTGATGCATAATTAATTTAGTATTTTAATAAAGTTCTATTAAACTATATTAAATTTGCACAGTATTTGCGAATAGTTTTAAACTCAAAAAGTATCACTAAAATCATACGTTCGAAGGCGTATTTATGTTATTTAGTTATAAACAAAAATATAAATTAATAATCTAATTTTTATATATTATATCATTATATTTATTTATCTGTTGATAAAAATAAATATTTATAATAAAATAATTTTAATGAAACTTGCATATTTAGTTTGGCAATTTTTTTTTAACAAGTAAATAACGTTTAAAAGGTTTTCCAATCATTTCTATTTGCAAAATTTAATTTTTATAAGTATAGCAGAAAATGCATGAAGGTTTTTGATCCTCCAAAGTTAAAAAAATCAAGTTCTCCTAAAGTGCCAGGGCACAAATCAATCGAGAATTTAATGAAAAAAAGCCCTTACGGGCCAGAGATTCAAATCAGAAGGTGATTCGTTAACATTGGCTTGTAGCTGTGAAAAAGGTTATAGTTTTATAAAAACTATAAATAACTCATTTTATAAATAAAACTTGGAAGCAGGTCATGCCGGTATTGAAGTATAGGCTGCGTACTTTTTAATTCAAAAGTTAATATGCCCCTAATCGTTTAGTTTAATGATAATCAGGCAACTTGTAAATACAACTTGCAATAAGAAATCTTAAAGTCTGTAACTGCATATTAACTGTTTGTTATTTTTGTTTGTTATGCTTCAATGCACAGTAAATGTCACAATCGTTAATGCACAATGAACATCACAAGCTTTGATGCACACTGAATGTCACAAGCTTCAATGCACAATAAATCTTACAAGCTTTAATGTAGTTGAAAAGAGTTCTAAATTGGATTCCAAAATCAAGATTAATGATAAAAATATTTAAGGCATTTCAGATACGGAAGTAAAGTTCTTTAAGAACATAAATTATAAGTTATTTACTCATTTCTATTTATTTATTACATTCAAAAAAATCACATTTCACTTAACTTTATTAAGCACTGATATTGAGCAAACAATAATTATTTAAAAATAAATTTGAAAAAAAGTTTAAAGTTTTCATGATTTTTATTTAGGGGTTTCATGATTTTTATTTAGGGGTTTCATGATTTTTATTTAGGGATTTCATGACTTTTATTTAGGGGTTCGTTTCAGTAGCTTTTTCTAAAATTAAAAGTTTATTTAAACTGACGTATGATGTAAATAAAACCGACAAATCATTTAAATAAAACTGTTACTAAATTTTAAATTTAAATTTTTTTATTTAAACTTAATTTGAATATTCAATTTACAAATCTTAATAACTCAGTTTTAAATAAGTTGATTACGCCACAAAATATTATTATATTTTGTGGCCGACTGTTTAGATTCTGTAAGCAGTTAAAGTAGACACTACTTTGTATGGGTTTTAACAATCATTATAATAATTTTGGTGTTTATTGGAGCATTATTAAATCACAGTTTCCATTTTTTGCAGAGAATGTGACAAAAACTTTGCTTAGAAATTTCAAAACTTTAGTTTTAAAACTTAAAAAAAAAAGTTTTGACTTTCTAATTTTGTTTCATATATATTTCAAGAACATGGAGTTAACCTCCACTTAAGAAACCTTTCTATATTTTTTCTAGTAATTAAGTTTTTGCTCTACCACTAAAATAGAGTATTATCCACATGGAAATCAACAGTTATTCACATGGGAATTAACAGTTATCCACAAGGGAATCAACAGTTATAGAAGAAACGTTGTCAATAGTTGTAGTTAAATTCATTAAATTTATAATTAAATAACATTTAGTTTATAACCAAAAACAGAAATTTTTGTCATTTTTATTACTATATTTTAATCATTCCTTTTTTTTTTTTTTTTTTTCAATTATTTTATTACTTTTTTTTTTTTTCAATTTTATTTCTTAACATTTTAAAATTATTATTTTTCAAATTCTGTTGCTTTATATTACGGATTATTATATATTACGGATGTTTATTTGGGGCTCGGTGATAAAGCTATTTTATGCCTTCTTCTTGCTCCAGTCAATTGTACTTTTTATATTGTTGTACTTTGTGAATATTTTTAACGGCAAAATAAGCTAATAAACTAAAAAAAAACAACAGTTATACAAGAAAAAACAAAACCGCAGCAGAACAGTCATTTGAACTGAAAACTAAAAATTTTGTTGTTGTTGAATTTAAGAAAAGCATGGTTATTATGAGATTTTTAATTTCTCTGTTCTTTATATGGTAACAATCCTTTTCTACTTCCGAGCCGTTAATTGGTCCTAAAAAAACGTCTTTTTAGAACCAAATGTCGGCTGGGTTAAAACAGAAAAATTATGTTTATCCTATTCAAAAAACAAAATGTTAGCCAAAAGACTCCTAAGATAAGTAAGTTATAATAGCTTTTAATAACTATATTAGCGTGTTGAATTTCATCATAATGATTAAAAAAATGGCAAAATAAACTAAAGTATGATGTTGACAGCTTCATAGATATTTGCTATTTTTTGTACATAAAAATCTTTTTTTATAACGTTATTTTCTTACCATTTCTTTGAGCCTTATTGATAACCTACTTGATGAAAATCTTACAAATGGTACATTAATGTACCGATATTCACTATTAAAACGATCTTTGTTTGACAAACTATTTGGTAAATTAACAACATTTTTTACACTGAGTTTTGAAGTAAACTCTAGCTCTTTCTTTATTTTCAATAACTCCATTTCTTCTTTAACGCAATAATCATAAAACTCAGCATATTCATTATTCATAGTTTCAATCATTTCAAAATCTACAATTTACACTATCATTAGTTACACTTTTAGTGAAGGTCTCTTTTATTTTAATTCTTTGTTTGCTTATGTTTTTCCACGATTAAACATTTGTTTGATTGCGGATAACAATTTCCATGGAAACGTTTGATTCGGATTTTTAGTTTAGATCAAAAAGTAAACTATAAGGTTTGTTTTCTTATTTTTCAATAAGAACAAAAATTATTATCATGATTTCTTATTAATGAAAATTTTAAACCGTGTTAAATTCATTAAATGTCGTTAATTAAATGCAAGTTTAAAAGGGTTGGTGAAAAAATTCAATAATTAATTGAATAATAAAATAATCTATCATGTAATTTGGTTGTTTAAATGTTCGTTTCTTTGGTGCTCCTAAATTTCTGAAGTGAGTTTGTATTGATAAAATTTTTTTATATAGGCCCGAGGAGGCCGAAAAAGCATACGTTCTTTATGGACGACCCCTTATTAATACAATTATCCATGATAAAACCAAGAAAATTTTAAAAAATAAACAAATAAATCAAAATAATTCAATAACTCTCTTGCTTTATTTAAGTTAAAGTTTTTAAAAAGATTTAAAATCTCACTATAAGTTTTGATTTAATTTAAGATGACAAATAAAAAATTTTACCCGAGGTGCAATGGGAAAGGGCGTCAATCACCTTGATAAATGGCAAACAATTTTTATTTCTTATCAATATAAAATGAAAATAAAAGTAATTAAGTTTTCCTCATGTCTGATTATTGTTTTTCTAAAATAATTGAAATCAGTGAAGTGAAAAATGGGGTACGCGAACCTTTTAGTAAATTAAAGCGACAGCTTTCCAAACTGTACATTTTGTAAACATGCTTTCATGTAATTCATTGTATGTTATATGAAATAGAGTTATCTAATATATGTTGGTTTATTTTAGATAGATATTGCATATGCCAATATATCATTGGCAAATAAATAAAGTTTCTTCTTTTGCTAGCAGAAACATGCACCTAGAATTTGATTTTATGAAAATAAATTTATTCGTGCAAATCCATACTAAATCCAATGTATAGATTAAATATTTTTCAAATTAAAACTCATCAAAAATTTTTTATGCTCAAGCAATTAATAAGAATTGTCCCAAGTTGATTTAAAAAAAAAGTTTTAAAAACTAACACAATTTTTTCTTTTTTTTGGTTTGGTGTCTCTAGTTAGCAAAAAACAACCCCCCCCCCCCCCATGTAAGACCTTTTTAGGACGGCCCTGCACAAGAGTAAACTGAAACTTTTTCGTAACCTTAAAAAATTCTCATAACAGTCGTTGCACATACAACAAATTAATTTGAAAATGTTCTAAATACAAAACTTGTTTTAAAATGATGGTTTAAATTAAAAAAGACACATTTCCACCTGTGAATGTGAATGCGAAAGAGTTGTCATTAAGGGACATTATCATTAAGTTGAATAGTCCAACAAGAGGTGCTAACACTTTTGCTAGACCATTTGGCAACTTATTACCAGGTTATTATGATATCCTGTTATCAAGTACAAACGTTTTGGTCGTTCTCACTATCTAAATGCCTAACAAAATTCAGAAGAGTTTGTTGACAGACCAGAAATACATGTGGAGAATTACATCTGCGTTAATTTGCGTGCAATTCAATAAGGATTTACAGCGTTTGAAGATTGGACTATGCAGCCACAGCTGCTAGGTTACGACTGCATGCCGTATTTGCAGGCTGTATGTTACTGCAACAAAACCATCAACAGTTTTAAACATTTTGACTGGGTATATTGTGAATGTTTAAAACTCTATGTGATTTAATGCGAAGTTTTTTGAGCTTGGGATTAATGGTCCTCATTATCTGATCTGTTTTTCTTAATGCAAAGATATTAGTAAATAGAAGATGATACTGCAAAGAAGATTGTTCAGCGGTGCATTCTACAGAACGCTTTTTATGCCCATCCAGAAAATATTCTGCTAGCTCAACTAGCATCATACCATAAGCTAGAGCTATCGTTTGTTCAAACGATCATTGAAGCCAGAGCTAATCACTAAGATCAAGTATCTTTTGTACCTCTTTTCCGGGTGCCTAAACTGAATTTTAAAGCATCAAAGTGACAGTTAATGATTAAATGGTTTGTTGTGATGTTTTTATTGTTGATTCAACAACAAAAACATCAACGGTGAATCGCACAAAATATCCAAAGCAGGAATCAAAGAAAGATTTTATCCCCAAAAAGTCTAATTTTGTCTTAACAAAAAGTATTTGTTTATTTTTCTTTAAACTATATTGCATTACTTTTTAATCGGGAGACTGAATAAGTGCGAATTTCATAAGTGCCAGTCGTCAAAAAAAATTGACATGTGAAAAAACATGACAAGAGACAAGTGAAAAAACACGACAAGTAGAAACTGGTATAAATGCAAAATGGCATAAGTGCGCGAAAAGAATTTGCAAACATTGGCATAAGTGCAAACTGGCATAAGTGCAAAGCAGTTGCAAAAATTGGCATAAGTTCGAACTGACATAAGTGCGCCGAATAAAATTGAAAATATTGACATTAGTGCGAATTAGCTTTTCGCACTTATTACAATTTGGATTTATGCCAGTTCACACTTATTATTATTATTATTAAGGTTTACAAATTGGATTTGTATAGGCATGAAATGCCTGTCAACCTGTCTTATGATTACTATATAAATATACTAATCATAAATTGTTTTTTCTTCTTTTAGATAATTGTCGAGTTTGTTTTTAAAATTGCTCACGGAAGTAGCATTTACAACGTCATCTGGGAGGGAGTTCCATTTGTTGATTACTCGTAAGGTGAAAAAGTATTGACGAGAAGCTAGACGAGAATAAGGTTTTTCTAGTTTAAATGAATGTCCTCTTGTAATAGAATTTATAATTGTTTTTGGAAAGATCGTTTGACAGTTGTAGTAGTTGTTTAGCCATTTATAGACGTTTATTAAATCTCCCCGGATTAGTCTGTATCTTATGGTTGTCATATTAACTTTTAATAGTCTTTGGTGATATGTTAGACTTTTTAATCCATGAACTGATTTAGATGCTCTTCTGAGTATATTTTCAACTTGTCGTTTGTCTTTCAGTAGACGAGGGTTATATACAGAACCACAATATTCTAAATATGGTCGTACTAGTGCTGAAAACAGTCTTTTAAAACAAAATGAATTTAGATAAGAGAAAGATCTTTTTATTAGAAATAGCATCTGGATTGCCCTATTAATTTGAGTAGAGGTATGTTTAGAAAATAGCAAGTTATTATCGATATGTACTCCGAGGTCAGTTTCTGAGTTGTAGATTTGATATCAATCTTTGTTTTCTTTACTAGATCGTACATAAAATAGACAAGATGTTTATTTTTATGACCTAGGTTTAAAACTGAACATTTTTCTATATATTAAATTTCATCCCCCATTTAGTTGCCCAGTCAACCAAGATATCAATATCATTTTGAAGTACGGTGTGTGAATGCAAATTAGTAATAAGGTAAAATATTTTTGTATCGTCAGCAAAAAGTGCTGCATTTGAAGTAATTATATTGGGAATATCGTTAACGTATATAATATATCGTTAACGTATATAATATAAATAATAGAGCTGAGAGAACAGAACCTTGGGGAACTCCACTTTTTACTGATACCCAATCAGAGTAAGTACCATTTATCATTACTTTTTGTCTTCGATTTGTGAGAAAGTTTCTTAGCCAAGAGAGAATTGGACCATTAATCCCATAGGCTTTTAGTTTCAAAAGAAGATAGTCGTGTGGGACTTTGTCAAATGCTTTTTCAAAGTCAAGGTAAATATTATCGACGGGAAGACCTTTATCTAAATTAAGTGTCCATGTATTGATTACAGTAAGAAGATTTGTTTCACAAGAGCGCCCTGGATAAAAACCGTGTTGACTAGGAGTTAGTAGATTGTTTTTTAAAAGATGAATAAAAATATGTTTTTGTATTATTTTTTTAAATATTTTGACTATAGTGCATGTTAAACTAATGGGTCTATAGTTGGTAACTAGTTTCTTGTCTCCTTTTTTGAAAATTGGAATGATATTTGCATCTTTCCAGATTTGTGGTAATGTACTAGTTTGAAGTACCTTAGTACCTTATGCCAATGATTACAAATTCTTTTAGCACACTTATGCAAGTTCGCACTTATACTGATTTTATGCTGACTTATGTCAGTTTTTACAACTGTTTTACACTTGTAACAGTTTGCAAGTATGCGATTTCGCACTTATTCACTCGCCCCCTTTTATTTCTGAATCTTTTATTGTTCCATAAAAACATTGAAACTCCTGCTCAATATTGTTCAATTTGTATTACGTGAAAAATACGTGAAAAATACTGTAGTTTTTCACGTATTTTTTACGTATCAAGTCAGAAATTTTAAATAAATGGAGGGAGGTCAAGAAATAAACTGATTTCGCAAAAAATTGAAATATAGCTATCTATTGTAGTAATTTAACACTTTGAAGCGGACATTTTCAAAAAAAAAAAAATTTATGAACCGCTTTAATAAATGGTATTAAAAATAAATAATTAATGATATTAAATTTCAAAAAATAACAATTTTACAGACCGACTAAAATATTTTAAAACTAATTAATTAATTGAAGTTCTCAAACTTTGAAAAACTGTTTTCCTGAAGCTGTCTGGATAAGTGTCTTTTGCTTTTTGAACCATTAAAATACAAACGAAAGTATACTAATTTTATATCAAAATTAAAATTGCACTAAAAATTTACATAAAAAATAATAAATTTTTTGTATATAAATAAATAAATATATTAAAATATAAATAAATAAATATATTAAAATACAAATAAATAAATATATTAAAAATATAAATAAATTTTTTAATCCAGTATTATTTGATTATATAGAGCACATTTAGGAGGTGTCAGCAGACATTTTCAAAAAATATTGTTTTTAGCACCACCCTACTATATATATATACATATATATATATATATATATATATATATATATATATATATATATATATATGTGTGTGTATATAAAAATTATGTCTATATATATATATATATATATATATATATATATATATATATATATATATATATATATATATATATATATATATATATATATATATATATATATAGACATAATTTTTATATACACATAATATAATATATACATATAATTTTTTTTAAAAATGCTATTTTTTATTTAATTTTTTTTTATGTTTATTTTTTCACTATTAGATGGTTTAAAAGTATTTTAGTTAAAATGCTTTAATAAAAATCGTAAGAATGATAAAAATGCAATGGTGGGCAAAACTACATAAAAAAAGGACCATCAATGACTGTAAACGCAGACCGTCGTGTTGAAGTTTTAAATCTTTGGTTTCAAAATAAGATTGTTTGTCTGGAAAAAAAAATCGTTGAATTTATGATAAAGTTATGTGCATTATTGACTGGTAAACATGGTGGATGTAGTGTTAAGGTGTTTGGGTTAGAATGCCACAGGTGACTTTGTGAAAATAGAGGGAGTAATGACAAAAGTAGTTTGCTTGTACACTTAAAAAAATATGCTACACCTTTGGAAAGATGGGTTAATGAGAAGATGTTCATTTTTTCTAAAGAAAATGACTTGAAGCTTAAATCTAAAACATATTTTTCAAAAACTTGTTTAATTTATATGACTGAATTCGAGAATGATCAAATATTGATTTAAATGATATAGCCTCCCCAATTACATGATCTCTTTCCTATCTTATTTTAATGTGTGGAATTCAAATTAATGTCAAAAATTAATTCCAAATGATGCATAAGACGTGGACAAAATTTATAAGTTAGTGGCATAAAATTGACTTCGACTAATTGAAAAAGTTGTTAAGTAGAATGCCAAGAATATATACGGCGGTTATTGTCGCTAAGAGTGGTTAAAAGGATTTTTATTAACTTTTTTGTAAACCTTATAAAAGAAAGATAACATATAATTCAGGTAGACTTTGTTTACAGTTTCTCTCCCTATAGTAAGTAAAAATTTGATACCTTATATCGAAAAGTTCGACTATTCGAATAATTATGGACGGTAGTGTATATAGTATAGTATAGTATAGTATAGTATATATGTAAGTATGTATGTATGTATTATAATAAAAACTGCATTACTTAGACGTAAAATATAAAAAGAGATAATATCTAACTATTTTAGATTAAAATTGAATTTAGATTAAAATAGTTTGTTTTATTTGAAGAAGCCATTAGTAATTGCTTCAAACGCTGCATTTTCCACAAAAATGACAACTGCTGTTGCAAAAAATAGCTAAATATAAATAATTAATGTATTTTGATAACAATTTTTTTTTCATTTTATCTTGATTTTTTATTCAAGGTTAAATTTATTCGTAAAAGAACACTTATTAAAAAAATGCGCCCTGAAAATTTAAGTTAAAATAATAATAACGTGCTAAAGTTAATAATTGTAAAAAATAAGGTGTCAAGACACACATATACAATTTTAACTTAGGTAAAATTAAGTATTACTTTTTGCAGTTCAACAGCAATATTGTCTTGCGTGTAGCAATATACATAATGTAATAATGTAACAAAAAAGTATTAAAAAAACTGTTACTGGTTCATAATTTGCATAATTTTAGGTGATTTCACATGCTCCATTGATCCAAGTTTTGAAGTTCTGTTTTATATTTTGGCAATGTCATTGCAAAAAGCAATTAACAATACTTAATACGTATGTATGGCTACAACTATTGACATTTGTATAAATGTGTATTTTATGCAAATACCAAAATATTTGTACGAGTTTAAATAAGCTATTAATAAACCATTAGTAAACAATTGATACGTATTTATTTAATGCAACTACGTAAGCATTTTGTAACGATCATTCTTAATACAATTTTGTTAAAACTCAACATACTTTTTTCCAAGTAGTCCATTAATCATAGTGAGCGTTCCGTGTAATTTATTCTTTAACGAAAAACTGTTTTACTAACACACGTTTAAGCTTAACGAAGAAATGTGAATACGATTTAATCGAGTTATGTGAATACCAAATCTTATAATTTATATTAAATATATACTTTATTACTTTACATTACAAAAAAAATACTTAACTTCCAATTTTTAAAATAAAAGTTAGTTACGTACGATTGTCAAACAAAGCCATAAAATATTTAAAACTAAGAAAAACTACTTATTGGTGGTAAAGAATGGGTTAAGAGTGGTTTCTTGTTTTTAATACACCGTTTTATATATATATATATATATATATATATATATATATATATATATATATATATATATATATATATATATATATATATATATATATATACATATATATATATATATATATATATATATATATATATATATATATATATATATATATATATATAAAATATATATATATATATATATATATATATATATATATATATATTTATATATATATATAAATGTATACATATATATATATATATATATATATATATATATATATATATATATATATATATATATATATATATATATATATATATATATATATATATATATATATATATATATATATATATATATATATATATATATATATATATATATATCATCATTTTTTTTCCCTTCTTATTTAGGAGGTGACCATTGTTGGCTCTGTACCCGCGCATCACAATTTAGTTAACCCAGCCTATTTTTGATAGTCGAGCCAACAAAGTATTATAATTAACCATATGTTAACGATGGTTGTCACCTCAAACTAAAACTTGAAAAGCAAAAAACAAACCGTTTAGAACGTTCTATGATTTTGCAAAATATTTTTGAAAATAAATCAAGAATTGTTCTTTTGCAACGCATATATTATCATGTATATCAAATTTTACATATATAATAAATTTTACATTCATTAAATTTTCTGCGGCTTCTTTTTTAAACAAACGGATGTAATTTAATAAAACTTTGCAATTTTCTGATATTTACTTATTACATTTATATTATTATTTTGTTTTTTTATTTTTTATTTTAGGTGTCCCAAGAATTCCTAACGGTCTTATCATACAGCACGGCTTAAGTCCAAACGGTCTTATCATAGAACATTTAAAAGGAGTTTTACGCTTCCTTACCGATGTTATTAAACTTGCCCAGAGGTGGCGTTAAACAACGGATCTCTAGCTTCTGAGCCAAGTGCGCTAACCACTGCGATAAACGGCTGCTTTTTACTTTATCTGGTATAGTCTTTTACTAATTATTTTATTGATTTTATTAAAATCACACAAATTTTTCTATATTTTTAATCATTTAATATTATATTATTAAATTTGTTCTTACTATAACCAATAAAAACATATTTAACAAATTATTGAAATAGTCAATTTGTGCTTTATTAAAAATTAACATCAGAAAAAAAAAAAAAAACTTCGAGTAATCTTTAAATAACTTTATTTTACTTTTAGTTTTTATTTTAGACAATACCATAAAACATTTTTAAAAAGATAAACTTAAGACCGTCGCGTAAATACATTCTATGGTTGAATAAGACCAAGTGAATAATAAAAAGCAATTACTTTTACTCAGCGTTTTTGGAAGAATTGCTCAGCTTTACGTGAATAAAAGTTTAAGCAAAATCGCTCAAATTTTTATTCTTGTAAAGCTGAGTAGTTACTCAGCATTTTTGCAGTAAATTGCTCAGCTCTACTTAAATAAAAATTTGAGCCATTTTGCTTAAACTTTTATTCACGTAATTCAACCATAGAAACTGATTTTTGTGGATCTTTGTATGTAATCTCTATTTGTTCAAAAAACCTCTTTTGGCTTTTAGATTGTTTATTAATTAAAGTTTTATTAAAATAATGAAACAGCTCAAGCTGAACGAATGTCAAAAACATTTATAAAGTGGTCAAAAATAATTTTCATACTTACGACAGAAACATATTCTGAGCTGTGTCTGTTTACTTTTGTATCATTAGTACTAAATGTATAAGAACGTTCTCTTGGAGTGCACAGATCGCGCAAAATAGGGCTAGCACATACACCATAACGTTGACTGTATGATCTAAATAAAACTCTAAGCTGTTTAAAAAATGAGAGCAAAAAATAATAAAGAAATAATAAGTGAGTTCAAACATAAAAAAAGCAATAAAATTAAATAAAGAAGCAAAATTTAAAAATTTAAAAAAACTTAACACATTGTGTTCAATAATTAGTTCAACACATTGTATGCAATATTCAACACGTTGTTCAATACGTAGTTTTAAACACACAGCTCAACACTGTGTTTTATATTGTGCACAACATTATACATTTAACACATAGTTCAGATTATTGTGTTTAAATGTTCTGAAATATCAAAGCTAAATAAATTAACTGTTGTACCATCGTTTTCAAATCGAGGACAAACTACTTTTTGGGACTGAAAGTACTTTGTTTTTTAAAACGAAAAGCAAAGCTTGATATCTGACTTGATCTATCAAAATCCAAAACAAAAACTTGATATCTAATATCTTAAGGTTAACCCTGACGGTACCGAAGGAAAAAAACTAAAATCCAGATTCTAAGATAAAACTCATGTTCATTATGATATATTACATACTTATGTGTTTTCCAATTAAAATATTTAAAAATTAAGTAACTATTCATAATGGCAGAAATTTACCCTAAAATAGGGGATAAAAAGTTTTATAGTTTTAAAATGAAGTTAAAACTTTGCACACTTGTTCTGATGATAGGTTTGCTCCATTTAATCGTTTAATTTTTTGCCTAAACGGTTTCTTCAGATTTTAATGAATTTTTTATAAATATTTGGAAAAATTTGGTGCTTTTTATTTTTAAATTTTTTCTATAGAAAAAAGTAGAAAAATTATAAAAAATCTATTGGTTAAATAATTTTTTAATATGTAACGAATCATTGGTGAAAATTTCAACTCTGAAGCTATATTATTAGCTGAGATATCATGTTTAGAAATTTAGAGTTTTCACAAAAATCATAACTCTAGAAAATTGAAGACAAAGACAAAGGTAAGTTTAAAAAATAAAAAACATTTAATAATCTTAGATAAATTGACCAGGTATATAAGAATTCATTTGTTCTTCTCTGTCTAAAAGTCTATTATGTATTCCTCCAAGTCTCTTTAGTTGGTTTTTTATTTCAATCAAATAATTCCGCAGCATTCTTCTTACAAGATTAACATCTTGTTTAACTGATTTTTTAGGGTAAATATTCCAAGTAAGTCAAATGCTTTAAAAATAATAGTAACACCAGTACAACCATCGTTAAATTGTAAAACAGTAAAATAAACTCCTATTTTCAGTCAGGGTTAGGGTCAGAGTTTAGGGTTAGGGTTAGCTTAACCCTAACCCTAACCCTAACCCTTACCTTGACCTTAACTCTGACGAAAATGCAAAGTATATTTATTTGACAATCAACTCTGTTTAATTCCTATCCATTTTTAGCAATAAAAAGCAAGATATAGGAAGTAATACCCGTTGCTTAGGTGTTTCTATGGACTATTTCTTCATACTGTCTAGTAATAAAATCTCAAAAACACTATTTTAACACATAAAAACACCTGAAACCTATATATTATTTAAAAGAGCAGTAAATTTTGCACCAATTAACATTAAAAAAAAAGTTTTGATTTTTTCTACAAAAATCAGCTTTTTTTTCCTGTGGTACCTTGAAAGCAACTGTAAAAATTAGGAGCCCAATAGTGACTCTCTTTAAACTTGCCATATTTTTAGTATGTTGATGCTATTTATACTACACTCTAAAAAAAGGTAGAAGTGTTTACCTTAAAGTAAGATATGTGATATACCCTTAGTAAGGTATAGTTTTCTAACTTCTAAGGTAGAAAATTATACTTTAAAGAAAACAAATTGTATGAAAAATTGTTATTTTTTATATAGTTTTCTACCTTGAAAGGTATAAAAATATACCGCACTAATAGTATATCATATATCCTACTCTAAAGTAAAAATTTTACCTATCAAAAATATTTATCTAGTATAGTACCTAAAAATAGAAACATATTTATAATAAATAAGGCTCAAAATCCAACTCAAAAACGGAGTTAAAGCCCTCGGTTTATAGTATAAATTTATTTTCAAAAATGAGTATCGGCCTTTTATTTACCATATTTATAAAAAATACTAATGAGGCATTGACTTAGTAAGAAAAAAATAACATAGATTAATCATAGATTTCCTTTTTGATCGAGAGCCGTTATCTGTAAAAATCAGGTAGAACTCATTATAGAGCCATTTTAAACTTGTTATTTTTATAGTATCCTCTTGCTATTCATACTAGAAGGTTAATACTAAAAATTTATTAAAAATATTTATTTGTTCTCTAAATAAGTTCAAAATTCGGCAATCATTTTAGAATTATTGACCAAACGGTGTCAAACGTATTTTTTTTTCAAACTTGAAATTAAAAAAATCCGTCTGGGTTTTTCATATTATTATATATTAGCTTGTTGAGACCTAAAAAAATAAATAGTAGACAGATTGTTTATCTAAACATAATGCTTCAAATATACACAAAAATTGATTTTTTGTTTATTTGAATCTTTATTTTCATCCAAAGTCTTTTTTTTTTTAAAATAAAATCTAAATCTAGTAGAGTACTTAAGAATTTAAAAGGGTTGTTCATTTCAACCTCTTACCTTATTATTATTACATAAAGTTTTTGGTTTAAATATTGTACTGTTCACGTTTTTTTAGTTTATCATTATGGTGTTTACTTAAAATTAGTACTTATGCACTATGTAAATATTCCATGAAATATAAAATCTATTTCAGTATACATTTGATTTGATAAATAACGTTGTAAAGGTGAGGGGAGTGGGTTAGGATTTTGTGACTAGGAGAAGCGAGAGTGTCTAAAAACTTTACAAAATGCGTGACGTTATTTACAAACCTAAGATGCAAAATCTAAATAAATACGGCAAATATTATTTTTAATCTGACGGTTAAAAGAACTATGCTCAGGTTTCCTTTAAATGATAACACCTTATAAATAAAATTTTGGACAAAATTTAAAAATTAATATTTTAAGAACTAATAAGTTTTATTATTTAATATTTCAACTGTTAATATGTTAGTATATGTAGTTTATGAATATATTAAAATAATTATTTCAAATACCGTATTTAACAATATTATAAAGTTTTTTTGAACGATGTTTTATTCGAGTAAGGAAAATTTCTTTATTCATCTTTGAATAGCAATATCTAATTCTTGCTTCAAGCTCTTCCAAATTCTCAGCTCTCCAATTATTATTGTATACTAGCCGTTTAAAATCACCCCAAAAGTTTTCAATTGGTCTTTTCTGGAACATTAGCTGGGTTTATATCTTTGGGTACAACTTTTATTTTTTTTAATTTTAAAAAGTCGATGACCGACTTTGCGTAATGTGATCGAGCTTGATAAGGCCAGAAGATAAACTCATTGTCTTTTTTATAATATTATGATACTAGAGAAAGTAAAGTTTTTCCTAGTATCTTTTAATTAGTGTACTGATTGATTGCCTGCTTACTGTGATGAATATAAAGAGGGTTTATTCCACGGGAGCTGATGCAACAAGAAACTAAGAGCTTGTTCTCGTAATTTTTACGCAAATTGTATCTTACTTCGTCAGAACATTGAGAAGGATCAGCGGCATAAAACCTATCATTACCAGCTAATGTGCTATTATTTAAGGTAAAATAGCTTTCATCGTCCATAACAAAATTCAAGTTTTTATAATTTTTGTACAATTTACGACATTTAGGACGCATCTTCTGCTGATGGCTACGATCTGGACAATTTGTTTTTTGAAAGTTTGAATGTTAGTCATTATTTTTAATACTTTGAAAATTCGAGTTTGAACACAGTTAAAAACTTGAGCAATTTTCTTTTGAGAGCACCCTGACTTATTCTCAAAAAACGCAGCAATCTTTGGAATATTTTCTTTAGTAGCTACCTTAGCAATTCGACCACTTCCGACTTTTCTTTTTAGAGATCCATTCTCCAATTTTACGATTTTATTGTAAGCAGTTGATCTGGGTAAACCCCATTCCATAAACTACTTAGCAACAAACGCTTTACCTTTTTCTCGATTTTTTTGGAAAAAAATTTCCATCATTTTTTCGAGGTCTTTTACTTTGACCATTTTATTCTCAATATTTAAATAACATTTTTAACTTAATTAAATTAAATTTAAATAGATTATAAAGTCCTATTTCAAATAAGTATAAAGGTATTTTGTGAGCATGAAATAAATTACATAATAAATGCAATTAAAGTTTGTCCGAAATTTTATTTATAGGGTGTTACTTTTGAAAGTTCAACAATCAAATTTTAGAGCTGATCCTATACTATAGCACAATTTTTTATTTTACAATTTTAGTTTTTTGAACCCTTCCTCTTCATGTCACTAAGTGCCACAAAATCCATATATCTCCCCGCCCTTACCCTCTCTCCCTTCACACACATTCTTGAACAGCGTGACGTAATTTATGAAGAGCTCCTAAAATTTGTTTTAGCTTTGGTTATTTTTTATATTTTGAAGTCATTCAATAAATAAAGATTTAAAAAAATTTAAAGACTATTAAAGACTTTAGATAAAAATGAAGATTGTACTAAACTAAATAATCAATTTTTACGTACTTGTGAAGCATGATGTTTAAACAAGCAACCTGCCTACCATATATAACTAATCTCTTTCTTTAGTTTCAACTAGCTAATAAACAAGCGCTGGCCACAATATTATGATCATCTCCGTTTTTCCACATATTTTGTTTTCAAAGTTATTTTAAAGTAATTTTACGGTTAGTATATTGTTATTACTAATTTATTATACAATACTGACATCTATCGAATAAAATAGAAAAGATAATTTCTTTATAATCATGACCAATGTGAAGTTAGGTGTGTTATATGTCAGCAATGTGAATTTTCATCAATTTAAAAAAACATGGTTGATCTTTTTATATTTTAACAGTTTTTTTTTAATGTGAAAAGTGTTTTATTATTTTTAATACATTTTATAAAGTTACTATAAATAGCTGGAATTAATATATAATACCATTTTATTAACATTTTTATTGTAATGTGGTTGTAATTGAAATTTCAATAAAAAATAACCATGGGTAAGGGTAAGGACAAAATTTCTCAAGTAAAAGCACTTTAACTGCATTCAGAGCGTTCACAACGTGAAATTGCTAAAATGTGTGAAGTTTTGCAAACTTTTGTCAATTAAATCAAACAAAAAATGGAAAACGACATCACTCTTTCCTCAAAAAGCAAAGGACAGAATGGATCAAAACATATAACCACTCCCAGTACAGACAGTATTATAAGAGATATTTGTATGGGAAATAGAAAAAAGTCATCCCTCTTCCTAACAAAACCTGTTCAAGAGTCTAGAGTATAAGATTTGGAGCGCACAGTGACGTCTGGCTGAAGATAGTTTAAAATCACACAAACCAGCTAAAAAACCAAGGTTAACTCCAGCAATCATAAAAAAAGATTGCAATAGGCAAAAAATCATAAGTGTATGACAGTTAGAGATTGGGAACATGTAAGTTTATAAATTTTGAATGAAATATTGTTAAAAAAGTGTTTACATCTTGACATAAACTTTATTACAACCATACTATGATGATTTTTCCAGATGTGTTTTTTATGCGAATCAAATTTTGAGATCTTGTTGGACAAAGCCACCTTCGTCCAAAGAAGACCAAACAAAAAATATTATTGAAATAGCATTGTACAAAAAATGTACATTGAAAATGTACAAAACATATACAAAACATGTGGATTGTATAAACATTGTCTATTAACCCTGACCCTAACCCTAACCCTAACCCTTGTCCATTAAACATCCAACTAAAGTTATGGTGTGGCCAATTATCAGTGATAAAGGCACAGGAAGACTATATATTGTCAATGAGATAATGAACTAAATACAATATCAAGAGGTTCTGGAGAGCCAATATATCCCCCAAATACAAAAATGGTTTCCAAATGACAATAAATTTGCATTTATGCATGATAGTGCTCCATGTCATAAAGTTAAAGGATCACAAACTTTCTAAAAACAAAAAATATCCCCGTTTTAGACTAGCCATGGAACTTCCCTGACTTGAATCTGATTGAGAATTTGTGGAACATTCTCAAGAAGGAAATCTATTTCAAGGTTTCAATAAACAAAAGGGATTTGACTGAAAAATTACTTTATCATTGGCACCACAATGAAGAAATTAAGACAGCATCAATAAACTATATTAAAAGTATGCCAGAACGAATAGCTAAAGTCATTTTGTTGAATAGAGGAATGACGAAGTATTAATATTTTTTTATGACTTGCAATCAAAAAGAGTAATTGTTTGTTAAAATGTGTGTAAATTGATTTTGAAATATTACTTTATTATTAAGGAAACATGTTTTATCAATAAAATAACTAATATTGCAATTGTACTTTTTTTATACTTTTTACAAACCCTTGAAGTCAAAAGTACACAAAAATTGTAGGTGATCATAATATTGTGGCCAGGGACTGTATAATAATGAAAAAACAATAGGAATCGTTCTAATTTCAAATTTGAAAATAAGTTTGACACCATTTGGTCAATAGTTCTAAAATATCTAGATCTAGACATTGGATTTCAAAATTTGATAATTATTTGTTTTCTACAAACACAGAGAAATAATAAATATTTTTTAATAAGTATTTTAGCTTTGATCTTCAAGAATGAATAGAAACAGCGTATTAAAAAAAAAACAATTTTAAAGAGGCTTACTAATGAGCTAATGAGCTCTGCCTGATTCTTACAGGTGGCGGGTCTCAATCAAAAATATTTATGTTAAATCTTTGTTATTTTTGTCTTACTATTTCAATACCCCATAAGTAATTTTGTATGAGTTCGCGCACGACACAAAGTACGTGTGCTAGTTGGGACACACTGAGCCGTAATAACCCATGAGAAGTGAAGCAAAATTAATTATTTTGTTAGAGTGTTAGGGTAAATTTATCAAAATTTGGACAGATGTCCAGTGAAAAAGCAAAAACTATGCAAGGAAGGATTAGTGTGTGTATGTGGGGGGGGGGGGGGGGGAGGAGAGAGATTTTACATGCATCATTTAATATTTCTTGTGCCATTTGAATTATTATTGTCTCGTGTTAGTTTAGTTTTGCGGAGGACTGATTAGATGTTGTCTCAAGGCGAAAGTCAGAGGCCAAGTTTTGATAGAGAAAGTTGTTGCGGTTATTGTCGTTATTTTGGTTTGTGGCTTCCTTTGGTTTGCCGAAAAGTTCTTCTTAGGTTTTTTCGAGAGTTTTTTGGAATTGGTGATTAAAAACGGCTAAAGAATACCCTTTTGTGACAAGAATTTTTGCCAGGTTTTTGAGTTCGTTCTCCAGGTCCCTCATGTTCGAGATAATTTTGTTATATCGGAGGGCCTGGCTGTATGCTTTGCCTAGTTTTCGGTGTCTTGAGTGATTTAAGAAGAAGTTGAGTAGGGTCATTGTATCAGTTGGTTTCCGATGTAGTGTTGAGTGCAATCTGCCATTTGCATCCTTGCATAGTATGACGTCCATGAATTCTAGTGGCTGCAGGTATTTTGTCACGTATTCGGGCATGTTGTCCGTTGGGTCTGAGCATCCAGATACGATCAGTCGGAGAGGGACGTATTCTTTATAAGTTTTTGGTTAAAATAGTGTGTTTGCCCTGGAAAATTAGGTCTCATGTAGTCCTCTATTCCTTCATTGATAACGTATGTGTTTAATAGGTGGTCAATGAGATTGTTGACTATGCTGTTGTTTTTTGATGGCGGGTCGTATGTAAGTGATTCATACGTCACTGCGTCTAAGAGGTGGTTGTTCACCTTTTTTAGATATTCTTTGGTGTTAAGGATGCAGATTCCCCTGCCCTTATCGTTTCCTTGATGGTTATATTTTGTTCCTTCTCGAGGCGTCTAATAGCTCTCATTTCTGCTTGTCTGATGTTACGTTTGTCTTTTATTTTGCTTTCTTTGAGGAGTTAAGTAACCTTTGTTTCGACAATTTGAAAGTATCTCTTGAGTTTTACGTTTTTGGTTTTGTCAAAGAGGATTTGGTCTCTTGAGGGCGTTATTTTTGTTGCTATTCTCTTCTTTTTATTGTGGCTTTTGTTATTTTTGAAGTAGAGGTTGGAATAAATTTTCTCTTAAATCTCCTAAGTTGCGCAAGGTATGTCTCCTCTGATGTCGTTTGTGGAGATTTGATAAATTTCAGATCTCTGTCTAGCATGTGTAGGTCTGTTTCCGATAGTCTGTAGTTTAATAAGTTAGCGATTGTTTAGTGTCTTAGGCATGGCACAATACAATTTGTTGTTGGTATCCTAAGAGACAAAGTTGAGTATTAGAACTACTCGAACCTAATTGGAAACAGTGGTTTATAAGAATTATTGAAATTACGCGTGACCGAAGAGAGACAAATTACAAGTGACCGAAAAGAGACAACAATGGTTGTTTGGGTTTATCAGTGGAACCCGAGATAAATTTGTGGTATTAAAAATTTAAGTAATCATAAGGTTGCGTATAATAAACAAAAATTATTTATGTCGGCGTTGGCGATTCTAGTTAGCAGGTGTTCGTCAAGGGGAAAGTCGAGTAGCCTCGGACACTTAAGAAAAATATAGATTGTGCGCATATGCTTACAGAAAAAAAAGTGTCAAAAGACTTTTTTTAAAAGTTCAAACATTCATCTATCGAATTAGAAACAAAAAAGAATTATTGTGTATCTTAATAATATGCAAAACATAAAAGAAAAATTGTTAGAAAAAAGACATGTTTCAAAATTGGAGGGTAGCCCCGGACACATAATTTAACCATGATTTTACCTCTTTTTTTACCAGTGTGACACAAATGCTAACAAATTGCTAACAAATTAAACTCTATAGAGTTTAATTTGTAATTAAATTCTCCATAATCTATGTACTTATTGCAGTAATTAGTTCTTTTAGTTTAATTAGCATAAACTTCAACGATATGTCAGTTGTTATAAGGTTTGCATTTTTAGCGAACCATTAATATTGATATCAAAAAGCACATTTTTATGCAATTTTTTAATTTATGAAACCTTTCAAGCATTGATACAAAGCTGGTCCATCTTTTTACAAACTTTTACTAAATGAATATTTTTTCTAAAACTATTTTAACGTATTTTTGAAGACAGCTGTCATTTTTAACTGGTAATCTTTTAAAAACCATCACAATTTTATCTGAAATTATTGGTCTAATTACTTTGTTTATATTTTGTTATATAACATTTTGTTTTCCATTAATTGATTCTCGCCTTTAAATCAACTATCGTTTTCATCATGATCATCATCTTATTCGCAGCTTTTGCTAAATTTAGATTCATTTTCCAAAATTTGCATGGCATCAACATCTTCTATTAATAGTCTCAGCGTACGGATTGATGCTGAAATAATACATAAAAATGAAGTGCTAATTAAATACCACGAGCAAAACATAGATTTTGATTAACCTGTAATAGTTTTCAAATATTTTTCACGACGCTGATGTCAGCCGTCATCAAATACACAATAGGGTAAGGCGGGGTGAATTTGTCACGGAGCGAATTCGTCACTTATGCGACTTAACTTTAATACAATAACGCATAAAAACTAAAAACTCTGTTTACTATGTCTTTTCAAAACTTTTTAAACTGATATTTGTATAAAATTATTAAATAAAGGTTTTATATATATTTTTTTGATTATTCTTTAAATATTTCGAGTAAACATTGACGTTAAAAAAATATTTTTTTGCTTAAATGCCTATTGTCAAAAAATAATCAAAATATGTAATGTTTTGACCACAAAATATATTTTTTTCGATAGATCAATGTCAGTATTTTTAAAATAACAATTTAAGTTGCAATGTTTTTTCTTTTGGAATCATGATTGTTAGCACATGCTCAAAGAAGAGATAATACCTAAAATAAATTAGGTTCTTTGATCACGCAAATTTTTAAACCACGAAGCGTCGTTTGAAAGAAAATCAAATTGTGCTCAAAATGTACTTTAAAGCTTTAGATTTTATCTATAAGAGATAGGCTTTTCAGAATATATTAGTTCACAGTTACCTATTGAAGTTTGAATTATAAACGTAAAGAAGACTTATTTTTCAGCTGATTCTGATCACCCAAGTTCATCTAGTGGTTTTAATCTAAAAAATAACAGTGATAGAGACTTTTGTTGTGCTTGTGCAGCTGGGGAGAAGCAAACAAAGATTGGCTTGAATGTTTAAGTTGCAGTCAGTGGGCATGTGAAGGATGTTTTGGAGTTGATATGAATATGCAAATTGTGTGCAACGGACATAAAAACGTCATGTAAATTCTTATTATATATAATTTTTGTTATTGCTTTAACGTGCTATTTTATGCGCTAGCTCGGTTCGACGGTTTTTATCAATGCAGAATTATTTGGTATTTTCTAGTAAAAGTTTCACAATTGAAGTCCTTTTAGATGTTTTAGAAATCGAGAAACTAAATTTCAGTAGTTCTATCTTGTCGTATTCTGAAGGCTGCTTCAGTAATTTTATTTGTAGCTATCTGTAGGCTATCAGTAGTTCTATCTACACCATTTAGGGGTTTATTATTCCAGATTAATGAAATCATCTTACTATTACCTCAAAAATAATGCTTTATATCAAAGTTTTTTTTTTCTCCAAGGTAAGCTGTCTTTACCACTAGTAAGGAATTTCGTCTATCGCCCAAGTGACGTGTTTTTCAATTAGTTTAGTTGTACTGACAAATTCGCCCCGTAATTTACGAATTCGCCCCTCATGACTTGGTGATGAAAAAATCAATTATACGCAAGAGCAGTTTTTTAATTTATTTTGATTCAATACATTAACAGAGTAAAGACTCTAATTAATAAAAAACGCTTTTAAACTAGAAAAGTTTACTTATTTATATGCAAATTCATTTTGTTAAAGTAAAACATGACGAGTTCGCCCTTATCCTACTAATTTCAAGTTTTAGACCAAACGTGGAGAGTTTTTCTTAAAGTTAAATCAAACACGTTTTATATATATTTTTTAATATTTTCATGTGGCATTGTTTTAAACAGTCCTTACTAAACCCAGATTTCAAATATTATGTCTATCATGTTTATATTTAAACTTATATTCATAAAATGAAATTGAAAACTTAGTTTTACTGTCTAATTTTGTCGCTATAAATGTTGCTTTTTTGGCCAGAGCCGGCATTGAACAACGGACCTCTTGGTTCTGAGCCAGAACTCTAACTACTGCTCTTTTCAAAATTGACATTATTAAGGCTTGGCTGTAAAGTAACACCTAAATAAAAACAATAAATAAACGGTTTATTGGAATTACTCATTTTTTATAATATTTGCCTTTCATTTAAGGGGGAACCCATAAAGTACGTACGCAGTACGTCCACTAATTTTGGATCATACTCCCCCATTTGTTTTTGGCTTGCAGTGTTGGTTATAAATTTGGCATAGAACAGGTATCTCACCATTAAATAAAAAAAATATGGAAAAAAGAATAACAGGTATTAACTTTCTCAATCAATCACCTGAACGTGAAAACACCAAGATCGGTTATGCAAGAAGCTTTAAGGTCAATCATATATCCTAATGTATCTGCAGAAACAGCAGCAATAATAGAACAACAAAAACAAAATAGAAAGAGAGTACAAACAAAATGTGGAGAACTCCTTACAAATGAGAAAGTCAAACGACGGTTACTTGACGAACAAAAAATTAGAGAGGAAAAAAACCAAGTTAAAAAAATGTACAAAAAAAACTAGAAGTGCCCAAAATAGCACGAATGTTACCAGAAAAGTTCAGTGATCAAAAAAATAGTTATATTTTATAAAGCACATTATTAAAACATTATTATTTCTGTTTTTAATCATCTTTTTTTATTTTTATTTCTCTGAGTTTTTAATTTTTATTGATGTGCTGTGCATGTATGCACTTTCTTTTTAAATAAAAATATCTTAAGACTACTTTTTAGATTAAAACCTTGTATATATATACTATAATAAAAGTGTGGACATATAGAATGTCAAAATTTTCATAAAAAGCAGAATTTTAAACCGGAACTGGCAACATTTTATGTAGACCACATTACCCCACAATGCGGGGTAATGTGGGTCTATATAGGCATCTTCAAATAAAGGCTCCCCAGATCTATTAATAGTATTTTTAGTAACATTTTTTTGTTAAATTTGTTTAACAGGATGCCCAATCATAATTTTGACACATCTTTTGTCAGAAAGCCGATACCTAAGCATTGCTTTTTTTTTAACTCAAAGTCAGAAATATGTAAAAATCAGATTACCCCCACACTACCCTATTGAAGTAATAGTTTTCAGCGATGTTGTATTCAAGTTGCTAAAGTTCAAGTAAAGATTACTTGTTGCAACTGCAAATTCTAGATTTGTTCTGATGTAGGTTTTGTTAAGGTTGCTCAAAAGTCATTGTTTCCAGAAACAAAAATATTTTATAAGGGCTCTGACACTTTTCTTTGCTTTGTAAGCGAATTAGATCGCTTGTGAGTTTAACCTCATATTGCTTTTTAATTTGACAACTAAATATCTGAATTTTTGCTGGATAAAATTTTAAGATCTTTTTTGTCTACAGCAATCATAGTGTTTGTTTAAAGTTGTTATGATTAATATGCATTATCTTGTATTTTGTTGATTAATATGCATTATCTTGTATTTTGTTGATTAATATGCATTATCTTGTATTTTGAAGAGCTTAGTCTTATGCTCCACCTCAACGTTTACTTTGTCTTGATTTTTTGTTACTTTTGTCACAGGCTGATTTGGGATAAATTTAGGCTATAAGTTATGTGTGATAAGCATTCTTGCCGTAGATTTTAGACTTTCAATTAGGTTTTATAAATAATAGATAATAATTTTATAAATAATAGGTAAATTTGGACCGAGAACTTAGCTTTGAGACTCCGATTTGTAGGTTGTCAATTAAATATTTAGATTAATAAGGATGTTTTTGACCTCTTTTTGATGAGTTGCTGCAAAAGTGGATTTATAATTTTTTTTAATTTTCGATTAGAGGTTTGAATAAACTGGTGGTTATTGTACTTTCTTCAAAGTTTTAAAATAAACTTAGAAAAATTTTTTAAACAAGTTCAGCACTAATCGTTATTAAAATATTTTAATTAATTGGTTTGCATTTATTTATTTGTCTTTACAAAATTAAGTTATTGGATATAAAAACTGTTTTTTGGGGACTTAGTTTTATATTATTTATTGTATATATTTAAGAGGGGGGAGGGATATAATATATTTTAGGGTTTACTGTTCCCAGACTCTAATCATCTCAAATTTTTGCAAACCATCTTTTTTGACATAAATATAAACATATAAATGTTTAAAGTTTGCTTTATGTCTGGAAGTTAGCTATCTCAAAGACCAAAAAATGTTAGATCCGCTCCTGAATGTATGTGTCTAACGCGTCGTACAACGTATGTGAAGCTTAAAATTTAGATATTTTTATGGCGAGTTTTTAAAACAGGTTTTAAACCAACGAGTTATGCTTTCAACACACACAGCCTTAAAAAGTAGCTCAAGCCTCAAAAAATCCAAAACAAGAATTAACGTTTTAATGATATTGAAAAATAAGTAAAATTTTCTAATTACTGGCATATATAAATTTTAATAAAATTTCTCCTTTTAAATAGATTTTATAATTACAAATAGAATACAAATGCATTTTTTGATTTTATAGATATTTTATCATTGTTTTCGCAGTTAGTTGTTACTTAATTCAAAATAGTTGTTGTGATATCGCGAGTAAGTGTAATTTTTACTATAACCATGTTTATGTTGCCATGTGATAATCATGTGATAATTAAAAAATTTTCTTTCAAACGAGTGTATTAAAAGTAATAATAATATAAGTTATGAAACGTAATAAATTTTGTTAAATAAAAAGAATAACACATAAAAAATTTTAAACAAAGTAAACTTTTTGTTATTATTGAACAAATAGTATTGATAATCACTAAGAAATTCCAAAAAAGTAGTTAAAATTCTTGCGTTGTGTTGAAATATGAACGCTTGGCATCTCATAAAACTTATTTCATTATTTAGATCAAATTTTAATATAATCTTGTTTCAAATAGGGTCTGAAAATTTTTCTTAAATAAGTAAGCCTTCGAAATAATGAATAAAATTTATTTCAAATTAATGGGTTGACCTAAATAGTTTATGATTGCAACGTCGCTTTTATCGCACTTGCCTAACTTTATCTTTATGTGACACTTTACATAAAGATATTAGTTAGATTTATTAATCAATTATATTAATTTGCTTTAGTTATATAATATAACTTATTTATTATAAATATTATAATTTATAAAAAATTTATAACGCTATTTAATAAAAAAATTAATGAACATTTTGAAATGATTTTAAAGCCATGTTTAAAAAACCGTCAAGATTTATTTTAGTTTGCTCTAACGATTGTATAAACATATTAAAAATAGTGAAAAAACATTTTCTTTTATTACCTTCTTCGAGCGCCGAGGAATGTTTGACTTGGTTTATTGTCTAGAAAATCCGTTTCCATAGGAACCTGCAGAAGGGTTTCCTGTAACATTGTCGATCGATTTATGGGTATATTCAGCATCAATGAGAGATAATTTTTCTATATTATATATATATATATATATATATATATATATATATATATATATATATATATATATATATATATTTATATATATATATATATATATATATATATATGTATATATATATATATGTGTATATATTTATATATATATATATATATATATATATATATATATATATATATATATATATATATATATATATATATATATATATATATATATATATATATATATATATATATATATATATATATATATATATATATATATATATATATATATATATATATATATATATATATATATATATATACATACATACATATATAATAACTATATACATATATAAATATACACATTTACTCAACTTTACACCTTTTTTAAATGTATATCATTTATATATTATGCACAATTTGTATACGAGATATATAATTTATAAGTAATAGTATAATTTATCTATAATGAATATAAATCATATTAAGAATTATAAATCAATTATAGATACCTCATTGCTAGATACTTCTCTTGAATAGAATTCGTTTGCTTTGTAGGTCAAGTTTTTTGTATTATAATACCATATTACAGAGCTATCTTCAATTGCTGGATATGTGAAAAATCTGTCACGACTTTTAAATATGAAATTGTTTTTACTAAAGCTTTTTTGATCTGAAATTATTTCGTATTTCAACTTAATTGGTGTACTACTCGTTTCGTTATAAATTTCATCGACTGTTTGGAGGAGTTGAGCTTTTGCAACGTTCTATTTAATAAATTATACAAATTGATCAATAAAACATCAAATTTTTCTTGCTTATTGTTGTGCATATATACGAAACTATGAGTATAAATAAATTACTTAAAAACCCTCGGAAATTCATAGAATCAACTTAAGTTCTGAATATAAAATTTTATGAACAGTCAATATATAACTCTCCGTTTAACTGATGCGCTTTAAGAATTTAATTTTTTATCATTCAATATATTTTATTTTGTGATAAAGTTTATTATATATTCTAAGTAAGAAATCTAAAACTTACACAGTTTGAATATGTAAATCAAAGCTGAACAGTATTTAAAGCTTGAAATGCTCTCTCGCACGTACGCATATATGTCAAGCCGTTAAACCGTTTGAAGATGTACGAATAATCAATGATTATTTATAGTTTAAATAAATTTTTTAACTTCATAATGTTGGCATTTATATCTTTCAGTAAATTTATATACACAAACACTAAAACTAGATTTTTTTAAAAAAGATAAACGAAACGTTGTAAAGAATTTATTCGTTAATGAAAATGATTAATGCTAGCTTGTGAAAAATCTGAAAAACTCCGTTGAACGTAGATATAACTATTTTTAAATATATTATGAGAGATCAATTCAATTCTTTTCAAAACCAAAAAAATTAACAGTGCTTTACCTTATTTATTTCTTTACCCTGAATGATCTCAATATATTGCTTTTAGACTTAAACAACTGAGCAAATACTTATATATTCTAAGCAATAAGTTTTTGTATAAAAAATACCTTGGCTTGTTAATGAAAAATTTTATGTATGAATAAGCTCGCGACTTTTATATTGCCATTTAGAAGTTTATTTAAAATAAAGTAACTTTGAGTGGGTATTGTCGCAAAAATGACACATGAATTCTTACTTTTTAAGCTTGTTTATGTTATTAAGAGAAAAGATACAAGCCTAAATTTTTTTTGTAATTGTATTTAGGTATTTATATTTTGAAAAAAAATATTAGCATAGCTGGTAAAATAAAGGTACTTGCAGCTTTGTAGTAGATTTTAAATTTTGATAAAAAAATTAAAAAAAAAGTGTTTTAACTTTTAAAAAATCGTTTAACGTATAATTTTTTTTTTATTAATATGAAAACAACTATTCCAGCAACGGCTCTAAAAAGCAGCATCCAAAAACTCTATATCAATAAACAGCTAAGGATACAACAGTTTTCAAAATAGTTGTAACACATGTTTCTTAGTATTGACGCTGTTATTTTATTCTAATATTTTTGATAAGTGTTTATTGGTTTGTTTCAATTGTTTGTTATTTTTGTTTCAATATAATGTCAAACAAAAATGAAGTTTTTTAAAATAGATTTTGAAATAGTATTTAACTTACATTGTCCAACGTTTTCATTACACGCTCATTTTCCAATTTGCCAAAAACGTTGTCGTCAAAACTTTCATCCAAATAGCTATATCCGACGGTTTCATCCAAATATCCGACGGTTTCATTATTTGTTGCAATTAAAGCTTTTCTGACAATGATTGGTGTATTACATGATATTTCAATATAATCTTTCATTTTAAAAAAGTCTTTTTTTTTAATTTATTTTAGTGTTTTGTTGTGTCTTTAAATAATTTTTTCTTCTTTTTTATTAATATTTAAAAAAAGTTTATTAAAAAAAAAAAAAAACTCATCAAATAACACAGTGTATTAAAATTTTCTTTGAAAACAAGCTTACGGAATAAATGTTTTTTTTTTTTATATATTGAAGAATAATGTTTGCGGAAAAGATTTTCTTTAGTGAATGCAAAATCCTGAATGACTTATTGACACGTTGAATGATAAATAACCTTCTAATAAAACTCGGATTTTTTTAACTTTGAAGCAGCGGTAAGCAAACTATCGTTATAAAAACGTTTTTTTAAATATAAGTTTATAAATTTCTTTTTTTTTAATTTCATAATTTTTTATTGCAGTAGAATAATGCTTTAAAGAATTAGGGAAACAAAGAAGTATTTTAACTTTTAAGAATTAATGTTAAACAAAGAAGTTTAACAAGTATCAACTGAGCGCCAGTAGAGTGTAATTGACCCTCTAAACAAATTAAGTAAAATTACTTTTAATCCATAACAAATTGTATAAAAACTATGCAAAAGACCCTTTGTAAAAAAAAATTATTAAGGGAAATACTATGGGATCCCAATATATTGGTATGGTGTGCAATTATCAGGGGCTTTATACACTTTAAAATAAATGGTAAAGAAGACATAGTTCTCATAGGGACTAATTCAGTTCTTAGTGGCGATATGAGCTTTGACGTCTGAAGCCAACTGAACTGATTTTGCACCGCTATCATTTTTCTGAAAATCGCTCGCTGATGACACTTATTATTCTTGTAAACTAATTCTATCCAACTTGGAACATTTTAGTTCACATTGGAGTCTTTGGAAAGCATTTGCATTCTTTAAGTCTTTTTTCACAAATAACAAACGTGGTTAGATCAGTACCGTAAACCTATTTCTCGCTTATATTTGATGTAGTATTGCTATATATGTAAACAGGAAATCTTTTCCTTAGCTTTTCTTAATTGTTTTTTTATTAAAAGGTTAGTTAAGATCGCAAAATAATTGCTTCTTTTTCTATCCATTATTGGAAATAATGCATTACAGGAAACAACTTTGTTTAGTTTTATTTCAGATGCAAAAAATACAAAAAACAATACTGAATATTAAATAAAAAAAAAATACTCTTAATATAAACAAACTTTAGTAAATGTCTATCACTTTTTAAGGTGGACGCCCAGTAACCACAAGACGTGATTAACACGTCTAAAATATGTATTAACTTTTTAGAGATGATTGAAAAATATTTGAATTAAAGTTATTCAAAAAAAAATCTAAACTTTTTTTATATCGGATTAGGGGGTACATTGAACATATGTTTTTTTACTATTCTTAAATAGATTTATACTTACCAATACGCTTTAATTTTAATACAATAGTCTCTTAGCGTTCAAAAATTATGACCTTTTAAACTTTGTAATCCCCTCAAATTGAGGGGTTACAAACAACCCAAATTTAAGAGCTATTTTTTTTTGCTCCAATCATCGCACATTTTTGCTAAGCGTCTTTATTGACATAATTACAAACATATAAATGTTTATAGTTAACTCCATGTTTAGAAGTTAGCTTCTAAAACATCAAAAAATGCTGCATCCGTCCCTAAAATTGCTTTAAAAACCAGTGGCTAAAATATAACACAGAATATTAGTCGATACTGGATAAGTTTATCTTCAAAAAAAATTGTAACGATTGGGACGTATAATTTTTTTTGTTGAAAAATTTATGTTCCAGAGGGTAAAACATTGACAACAAGTCACAAAAAAATTCAAAGTCTGCTTCCTACATCCATTACTGAAAATATCTATTTCCATGTATGTTCAAAATTTTAATCAAAAGGGAAGGTGCTTTTCTAAGCTATCGACATTTTTTCAAGACAGGAGTATAAAGTTGAGTCATAAGCAAAAAGAGTCACTTTAAAAAAATTTAGGGAAAATTGAAAAAAGTTGAGAAGAAACATTTGTAAGACTATTACAGGAATGTTAAATGGACCACAAGCCATAAAAAAGTTTAATTGAAATATGACTTTAGCAACGGAAGCTGGAGTGATTTTAATGACTAACAATTAGTTATCCTGTATAATTGGAATCAAAGGATGAGCATAGTCATAAGATTCAAGAGTTGTATTAAAAGAAAAATTCTTTGCAAATAGTTTTGTCTTATCCTAGGAAAAGGCAATAAGATCAGCTTTATGAATGATTGAAGGAATGTTAGAACTTTGTTGATGATGAAGATTTTTCAAAAATCTTTAGTTTCACTTCTGAGATACGAGATTTTGTGAACTAGAAATAATGGAGCATTAGCATCATCTTTTTAAATCAATTTTTTGAAATAAAAAAAAAGCGCTTGTTTTCGAGAAAGTTGTTCTTTTGAAAAGATGAAAAAGTTGCTTACAAGCAGATTAAGCAGCTGCACAAGAAAGTGAAAACCATGGATTAGAATAAGGGCTGGCTCGAAACTGATGAGAAGGAATAAATGCTTTTATACCTGCTTGGATCCAGGAAGTTACGTAGGAGGCTCATTTATCAGAGAGAAAAGACGTCAGCTCAAGCACTGAGACAAAAAAAAAATCACGAAAGAATTCCAGTGAGATTTAAAGTATTAGTAAGTTGTGCGATGGTTAAGTGAGTCTGAAGTTTTTAAAAAAAATTACAAGTTGAAAGATTCATAGAAACCATTACATGGTTGCAACCACCTAAAGAAGATATATATTATAAAAAAGGTATTTTCCCCCCTAGTCGTTATAAGCGTTTTATTTAAATCAAAACACATCTTGCAATGTAAGCAATTGACTCTTTTGTAATATTATAACTACTATAATACACTTCCTATTAACTCTCTTCAACAAATTTATAATGAACTCTCTTAAACAAATTTATAACGAACTCTTGTAAACAAAATTTTATAATAAACTCTCCTGGACAAATTTATAATGAGCTCTTCTAAACAAATTTAAGATGAATCTAAAAAAAATCGTTTTTTTTAAACAAATATTTTTTAGGAACTGAACAAATAAATGTTTGATTAATTGTAATAAAAAAACTGTAACTATAAAGTTAGAATTAACAAACTGAAGAAATTAAAAAAGTAAAAAGTAACAGGAACATTTCTATAAAAAGTTTTCTCTAGATACTTTTTAAGAAAAAGTTTATTTACTGTAAAAATAATAGAATGACTAAAACCAGATTCATAACTGAATTATTATTACTTTATTAGACTACCAAAAGATATTTTTTATTTATAATAGATACCAAAAGATATATTTTATGTAAAAGATTATTCTTTTACATTTTAATTTAAATTAAAAAACCAATTTAAAAAAACTATTTTTTTATTGCTTTATAAATCATTTGGAAATACAATAAAATCTTGGAGAAATAACAGAGAGGATGTAAAAAACTAATATTATTTCAAAAGGGGCGCATTTGAAGGCGGCGATGGCCCCTTTCTGTAGTTTGAAAAGATTTTTTTGTGTGTGATTATTACTTGGCGTTTGCAGCCCTTTATAAAAAAAGTATTCAATGTCAATAAAAATAATAAAATTTTAATGTAGGAAAAATATTGTAAATTAAATTTTGAAGTAATTTAAAATTATTGAAATACAACTGTTTGACGACGACAAAAAGTTTAATTTGTTAATTTGTTTGACTAAAAACGTCTTCATTTAATGTTTCAACTTTTCGTCTATCCCTAACGATCAGTTTGTTTATATTACTCTGAATATATTTGTAGTTACATTGATAACAGTTTAAAACAGATATTCTAGCAAAAAATAACTAAAAAAGTTTTATGACTTGTGTAGTTGCTGAAAAAAATATAAAACTCAAAAATTATCAAAAGTGTTTGATAAAATCAACCGCAAGAATCTTTTCTGTAAAGTTGGCAACCAGAGAATGGTATACTGTAAATTAAAATGACATTAATGTATTTGATTTCCATGACATATAATATGATCGCTATTAGAATCATTAAAATGAGGTGTTCCCCAGAGATCGATTTTAGGACTTTGGTTGTTCTTAATTTATGTAAATGACATTTATTTTTCTTCAAAATTATTATTATTATTTTTTTTTTGCTGATGACACTACTTTTTTCCGTTCAAAGTTTATTTAATAGCTTTTAGTTAATGCTTCTAATAGATAACGTTAATGATAACAATAATGCTTCAAATAGATAAAGTTAATGATAACGATAATGCCTCTAATAGATAACGTTATTTCAAGCTCTAAAGTGGTGGTTTTAGTAAAGGTTTTAAGTAAACAATTAAAGTAGAATACGTTGCATAAAAGTTATGATAAGTACTGTTTTGGTGGTACTTTTTAAAATTAGTTATAACAGCAGAAATATATAACAAACCAGAAAAAAAATATGATAAACCAAGCACAGCTTAATATAAATAAAAACTTAAAAATAAAATAAAATCGAAATTATCTAAATAGAAATCAAGAAACACTTTATTATACTTCAATTTCTTTTAGAAATTGGTATTAAAACGTTAAATGTAAAACCTGTTTTCAAAGAGCAAAATTTATTAACTACACTAAAAATAAAATATCACATCGGATCATGTAAATTTATTTTCTTCCACCACTTTAGAACTTTGGTGTTTTCCTGGGCTATGTTGGCATCCAAATAATAAACAACCTTAAAGCCAATTTATGTTGCATTACGAGAATTACGAGCTAAAAAAATCACTTTTTTTTTAGCAAATTATGGTGACTAAGTCTGTGTCTGTGTTGCTGCTATAGACTTATTACAGAGCATCGGATGATTATTTGAAATCAGATGATTATTTGAAAGGAAGTCCACGCCTCCTTCCTTACCGATCTCATAAGACTTGCCAAGAGGTAGCGTTGAACCACAGATCTCTAGCTTCTGAGGCAAGCGCGCTAACCACTGCACTACGGCTGCTTAGATATTTTTTCCATTTTTTCGAATTAACAAAGCTTATTTTATTTTATGAAATATTTTACACTCTATCATTTGCAGATCTTTGTAGTGTGGTTTCAGGAAAAGTCCCAAACATTCAATTAGCACCACAGCACCATTAAGTGGACTTTTTACAGTTCTCTTTTTGTTCTCGTATCTGGTAAAATTGTTTTGCTTTAATTTTTAGAGTTAAATCAACAGAGTTTTATTTGAAGTATAAAACAAGTCAAAGTTTACGGCATGTATTTCAAAATAAAAGTAGAAATAAAAAGCCTTGGTATTTATTTTTTTCATTTCATTTTTTATTGTTATTTAGGTGACCTAACGGATTTGTCACAGAGTACTTCGGAAATGCGTTTAACCAGGAAGTTCACGCCTCCTTCCTTACCGTGACGCGAAAATATATCCAGTGCTCGTTTCGAACCTGGATCTCCTGCTTCTAAAGCAAGCGCTCTTTCACTGCGCCACGGCCGCTTTAATTTAGCATAGTAAGCATTAAAAATACATCCTAGCTGGATTTATTCATTTTTTTTTTTTTACAACTTTAATAAATATACACATCGTTACGTTACAATAACATGATATAATATAATGCTACGTAAAAAAATATAACATAATAATACCACGTATAACTTAAATTAATAGTATAACTTAAATTAATAGTGTTTCTTATCATCAAAGCTACCAGTATTTTTTAAAAATAAAAAAAGAAAAAAAAGAAAAAACTGTTCCTATTCATATATGCAGCAGATATACTCAGCAAATTTCAATTATCGTCATAGTGACCACTTTATTTTTATACACACAGGCTATATATATATATATATATATAAAGAAAGTTTGAATTTGAATTAATTTTCATTTTTTAATATAACGAATAATTTTTTCGAAATAAGTAGATATCTTTATTGATAAGTGGAACGTCAGATAATGGAAAAGAATGTTAGATTAACAGTTAAAAAAATAATTCTAAACAAAAAAATGCTTGTGGAATTGTATTTGAAGCAACAAGAACCGTGTCTTCTGAGCCACTTCTACGTAAAGTTAATGCATTAAATGTGTTAAATCAACATTTTCCTATTCATACAGTTCATGTATAAAATAAAGACTAGATGTATAAAATAAAAATTGACTATCTCCAAACTATTTTTATCTTTATTTTAGAGAAGTAAGCCATAAATACCCCACCATGTTTTCAGAAAATAATGTTGTTACTCAAAAATATAATCTAATTTATGTCCTTGTTCTATTCTGTTTTGTAAAAAAAAAAATTTAGCATATTGTTAATAATAAAGAAAAAACATTTCCGCAATTCAAATCTAAATTAAGACGTTATTTAGTACTTACGGAGCTTAATATAATAGATTTTGTCTCTTTTAAAAGTTGTTAAATTAAATTAGCACTAGAAATTAAAAGATCTAGGTCATTTTAGAAAAACAATAAAATCAATTAATGTTAAGAATTTCAATGTCTATAGGGATCGTCCAAAAATTACGCAACGAGGAAGGAATTTAAAATGTGGGAGGCTTTAAAATGAGGCCATTTGTTCTTTTGCGCAGCGGTTTTCATTCAACTTAAAGGACTTAAAGCATTTTAAGTAAACATAAAGTTCTTTAAGCCCTTTAAGTTGAAAAAGTTTAAGCACTCCTATTTCTATTTTATAAATTCCTATCGAGTTGCGTAATTTATGGACGATCCCATATCAGACTTTCTTTGAAAATATTTTCTCTTACCTACAAAATTATTATTGTTTTATAGTCATTTAATTTAAATATGCAGACTCTTTTTGTAATTATCTTATATTTACTTTAATAAATTTTATGATATTTCAATATAAATTTTATTTATATTAATTTTGATTTACGTTCTTTTTATAACCCAAAACGGTAAATTTTTGTACTTTTATTACTGTTTTAATTTTTTTTAAGTTATCTTTTTTTGTTTCTTATTAAAACTCTTTTTCTTTTAAATGCTATTGCTTATATGATACGGATATTTAAAAGCGTTACTATTACTAATACCAGCAGCCGTGGCGTAGTGGTTAGAGTTCTGGCTCAGAACCAAGAGGTTCGTATTTCGACGCCGGCTCTAACCCAATAAACAACTATGGGAAAGAAGGAGGCGTGAAATTCCTGATTAAATTCTACGGTGCTCTGCGATAAGACCGATAGGTCTTTTGAAGCACCTTGATAATTAAAAAAAAAGAAAACTATTGGGGCTTGGTGATAAGGCTATATAAAAATGATAAGAATGCGGAATACTACTCAATGAGTAGTATTCCTCATTCATTTGTGAATTTTTAAAAAACCAGGTTAACAATACTTCTGATCAATGAGTAGTACTCATTGAACAGAAGTATTGTGAATCTGGTCATAGTTCATTGCAGAATACTGACCTCCTGGGTAAAGTGTGGTTGTAAAAAAAAAACATTTTGAAATTTACAGCCTTTTTACCTTTTCCAAATTACTGTTACCTATCATAATAACTTCTAAAGTAGAAATAAAATTATTCAAATGTTCAAAAAAGGTTTCGAAAACATCAAGCAGCCGCGGCGCAGTGGTTAGAGTTCTGGCTCAGAACCAAGAGAACCGAGGTTCGACGCCAGCTCTAGCTCAACAAGCGACATTGGTACGGAAGGAGGCGTGAACTTCCTGTTAAACGCTCTACCGCGGTGCTCTGTGATAAGACCGTAAGGACTTCTGGGAGCACCTAAAATATCTACACAAAAAAAAAATAAAGAAAAATAAAATGCCCTAGAAATGGGTGGGTTATAAACATGATCACAACTTTTGAATATTAAAATATTGAATATAAAAACTTTGAAACCTGCTGATGAAGTTTTAGTATAGCAAATTTTTAGAATAGTAGTAGTTTCAAATTCAGTAAATATTTGCTCTCACATTTGAAGTTGGGGTATAAGTTTTAAATTTTTGCTTTTCTTAGGCTCAAATCACTGCAGTTATTCGTGAAACATACTCATTTGATGTAAGCATTTACATTTGTTTGAAGTTTGTTTTATATCTGAAAGTTTTTTTTTCTCAAACAATAATAAAGCTACCACAATCCCCGTGATATTAATGATAAAAAACTTATAATAATAAAAGTAATAAATAAAAATAATAGTAAACTAACACTAATAATTAAAAAATAAAAAGATAATTATATTATAAAAATGAACCAATATTAGGTGGAAATTTTTAGAATCGTAATTTTTTTTCTTTGACAAATGTAAAGCAAAATTTTACGCAGATTACATTATTATATGTAGCTGAATAGCTCAGTTGGTTAGAGTGTCTAAAGAAAAGTTAAGTAAAAGATACGAGTTCAAATCCTGCCAACGCCAACTGAACGCTTGAGTAGTACTTCGGTACGCAAAAATGTTGGTCAATAACGGACGCTACTTTGAATTAGTCAATGACTATTTGTAGCTGTTCCTGTGCTAACCCAACAATATCTTTGGATATGAGAACATTGTATAAAAAATATAGCATGAAAATTCAAAAAAATAAATAAATAATAAAATAAAAAAAGATATATATATTTAGTGCCGGGTTCCCTTGTCTAATCTCTTCTAATTTTTTTATCGATTAAATTTTAAATCTAATTTTTTTTATCGATTTTAACATAATATTTCTTCGTAAACTTTTTATCAATGTTATATAGTAATTTTTAATTATCAATATTAAAATTAGTATACAATAATCTTTATTACAATTAATTTTTTCTTAATTTTAAATTGACTATTGTGCCATATGTTTATTTTTTGCTATTTATACCTCATAACTATGTTGAATATAGATTGATATAAAATTTGCTTGAAATACTTCTGTTTAATCATTGTCAGAACAAACCATTGTTACATCTCTGATAAGTTATGAAACTTTATGTTTTTGCGGCCATAAAGCAAATTTAACAACTAGGAAGACTTCAATAAAAAAAATGAGTCCTATGAAAAAAAAATGCAAAAGTTCACTACATATTTTGCAAATTATAAACCAAAAAGAATACCACAACGAATTATATGGATAACCTTGATGACTTCTCTAGAAAAAAGGTAGTTCAGTGGTTTATTTAGGCAGCACGTAAAAATATATGAAAAAATTCCAGCTGGTTGCTGACATTCTATCCGGTGAGTTAATGTTTTCCTGATGTGAATATGTTGCCATATGTGGTAATATGTACAGCAGGTAGTGGAACTTGCAAAAAAATGTACAGCAAGTAGTGGAACTTTCAAAAATATAAAGCGAGTAGTGGAACTTGCAATTTTTTTGTTAGACGGCTCTGGCCTACGTTCACGTCGTAACAAAACGTTGTGTGATGTATCTTGTTTTTGGGAAAAGATGTTTTTATATTAAAATCTATTATTTTAATAAATAGCATTTTAAATCTTTTTAAAATCTCATTTAAAATAGTATATATTTTTTTCGTTTAGGTTAAAAAGAAGGGGGAAGGACGGGAGGAGAGAAAAAACAACACGCCCCTCACCCCCACGCTCCTACACCCCTTGAAACACTAATTATGTTATAAACTAGCAAAATATAATTTTTGTTTTTAACACTAGATTTCTTTTTGATTATAAAGATATAAGTAATTATAAAAAAAGAGTTATTTTTGATAATAGGTTGTTTGAAACCATCACCTCTACATCCACCTTAAGGCAATGATGAAACTTCTATATTTTACTGTGGTCTGATAGTTAATTACAACAACATATAAAAATTAACATTTTCATTAAATAAAAACACTCTTTTATAAATATAGTTAGTTTTTATTACCTTTAATAATGGTGGTTTTGTGCCTCTTCTTGCCCCCTGGATGTGCCCGTAATCTAGAAACCTTTATAAATTTGTAGGTAACTCTTATATCTATCTTTTAATACCAAGATGTAAACTTTTGGACAAGAATTGATTAAGTTATAATAGTTTTAGTTAATAAAAACTTTATTTAGACCACAGTTTGTTCAAAAAACTCTAATATCAAAAAATTGGTACTTAAAACGTCATAAATTTTTGTGGGGTTGTTAGATTGTGGTAATTTTTTCATTTTTGAAATATTTAAATGAAGCTCATTTCAATGATATATAACAACCTAGAATTTGATTAATTCAAAAGTTTTATGTAACATACCTATATAGAACCATCTAAATTTTTTATATGTGAAAAACATTGGCCTAAAAATACAGAAACACATAAATTTCTTGGTGGCTATACTCGCTTACTATGTGCACCAATTAATTTTAATGTTCCTTTTTCTTGTCTACCAACACCAAAGTCAATGCTTCGCCAATCTAAGCCTGAGGATCAGCAACTTAATTTTTTTCTTTAAAAAGACAAAATAAATTCGTTTTCTGAATTCTATCCTGACAAAGAATTACACAAAAAGTATGAATATATTGTAATATTTCTGCAAAAAGATAATTTCATATGTATTTTTATATCAAAGGATTTTGAAGCTAAGCTTCATGACAACAATTTTTTCAATAAGTGTACATTGTGTTCTTTAGTAACTTTGTCTGCTTTTAAACATGGTATCAGCGGCCGCGGCGCAGTGGTTAGAGCGCTTGCTTTATATGCAGAAGATGTAGGTTCGAAACGAGCTCTGGACATATTTTCGTGTCACGGTAAAGGAGGCGCGAACTTCCCGGTTAAATGTACTTCCGCGGTTCTCTGTGGCTAGACCGTTAGGTCTTCTTGGGGCACCTTAATAACAAAAAAACAACAACAACAACAAAATCAGCGTTCCATTAAGTAATATATTTAATTTTTTTTTGTTGTTCTTTATTCTTTACAAATTCGTTGTATAATAGAATCGTTTACAGAGTAAAATTAAAAAACAAAAACACAAAGTTACGTAATACAAAAAATAAATAAAATAAAACTTTAAAGTATTAGAAATTACTTTAAAGAACGCGGGAAACTTGCAGAAGACCGATGGTCATCGCAGAAGACCAATGGTCTTGTTATCAAGAAATCGCTATGCGTTACTAATATTTTTGGATACTTCAATTTAAAATAAGTTGTTGTTGGTGTTTTTGAGTTATTTAGAGTTATTAGAGTTAACAATGGTTTCGGAAGAAAGTTAGTTTTATACATAGTTTTATAATGTTTTATAATGTCTTTGGGTTCATAAAAATTCATAAAGTTGTTAGTGTTTAAAATAAAATTTTTTAATAATTTTTTTAGAGTATTTAAGTTATTCGATTGTTCCAGTTGAGAATTTTTGGATATTAATTTGTTATAGGACCACGGTGTGAACTAGAAAAGCGCGAGAGATTAGTTTTTTCTAATCTCTCGCGCTTCCAAATAACAAAAATAGATACCATACCAGAGTTCCTCTGGTATGGTATCTATTTTTGCTATTTGGAAGAAATTCTTTGAAAAGTGAGAAGGAACAAGTTCCAAGTTTATATTTGAGCATGAACAGTAGGTTTTGTAATGCTTTCAAATTTTTTAAAAGTGGCTCAGCATGCGAGAGTCTATCCTTATTAAAAACTATTCTTGCAGCATGTTTTTGTTTTTGATATAGTGTGGTTAGTTTGGATTTATGAGTACTCGCCCATGCAACATTAGCGTATATTTAGTAGCTTTGTATGAACGAAAAGTATAGGAACTTTAAATTATCAGGAGACAGTATAGAACTAGCTTTGTAAAGGATACCATTGTTTTTTGATATTTTGGTATTTTTGATATTTTGGTAAATGAAGTACATTAGAATAGAGGATGATCCCAACAATGGCTTAGTTTTCTACTCACAGTTTTTTGAAGTTTTTTGAAGCATTTAATTTATAATTGTAATCTGTATGTTAATGATATTATTGAAAAGGTGACAATATTCTTTCAGGATATAAATTTGAAATCAATAATGCTGTCAAGCAAAAGAAACCTATTTTTATTACAAGACAATTTAAACTATTGTGTACAAAATGTTTCTTTATTGATGATTATTGCTTTGCAATTGAATATTTTTATAAATCCAACTTCAACTTCGTGATTTTTTAGTGCTTCCAAGTAAACGAAAGCTGTAGTCTGTAATTTCTGCCGCAAGCATCAATCTTGTATTACAAAAAGTATCGATCGGTCTTGTGTTACATCGATCTTGTATTACAAAAATTTAAAAAAGTAATAAGAAAAATGCTTTTTTGATAGTTGATGAGGTAAAAAACAGACCAACCATTGCTAATTTAGGCTGAGTTTTATATGGGATGACAAAAAATGATTCAGAGTCTAAAGCAACTTCTATGCTATACGTTATGATGAAATGCTTACATGGTGGACCTAGTTAAATGGTTTCTGTTACACCTGTTTACAAACTAACATCAATGTATCAGTTCAGTTTTGTAAAAGAAGCTGCTGTTATAGTTGAAAAAAGTAATGCCATTATTTTAGGATCTGCAACAGATAACCATAAAATCAATCAGTAATACTGCACAATTTTCAAGATTAAGATATATATAAAATTAAGTAGTACCTGCTTTAAAACTGAAGCTCATGAAACATTCTTTTTTATTCAGCAGGTTTTAGATTAGTGGAATATTGTTAATGTTTCTGCAAAAGGGCAGAATATTAGATTAAGAGACCACAACCGATATGCTCCAACTAGTTTTAAAGATGCGACTTCAATTGAAACTTGCATTTACAATGTAAGTCTTTCAGAAACTGAAGAGAGCTCTACTGCCTATGTGGAAGGGTGGCTGGAGAAAAAATGTAAAGGTGAACTCATTTATGCTGAGGATAAACCTATACTAACAAACGAAGCTAAAGACTACATTGAAAAGGTTTCAAGAGGATATTTTACAGTTCTTCATGAGTGTACTTATTAGCTAGTTGGAATTGGATTACGCTATGTGAAAAAAAAACACAGAGCATCTTTTAGAAAAAAACTTAAACATACTGCCTATAATTGATAAATATCATGAATTTTTTTGCATGAAATTCAGAATTTGAAAAAAGATTAAGCAAAAAATGCATGTCTTTATCAGACATCATTTAAAAATGCACGTCTTGCGGAGTAATATTTATTTATATGGGTTTTATTAACATGTTGTTAACTTACGTAGAGTTTTATATACTGTATAGCATCTTTAAAATATTAGAAATATTTTAAAGATGTCTTTGGTTATCGTTATTATAGAAAACAAAACATTTGTGGTTTTTGTAAGTAACTTTGAAGCCACTTTTTAGTTATATAGTTTATTACATAGTATTTAATTCTTTCATGGTCGATAGTATTAAGTGCTTTCAAAAAAGTAGATAAAAATACTAATGTATATTGGGATTTTTGAAATGAATCTTCTCAGTGGGCACGGTGCGTTTTACAAATGTTCTTCGGACGTTTTTACTAGGTTTACACCAAATAAACACGTCTAAATAATTTTTAAATAACGCAGCGTGCCCACTGGGTTGAGATTTCTGGTACAAATTGGATAATTGCATATTCAATGGAGTATTTTTAAAAACTAAATTAATCATTACTTAAAAGCATATTGAAAACAAGATAACTGTATACTCTATTGTACATAATACGCTCTTTGAAAAAATAGGAAGGATAGTTACTGACATAGCTTTTGATTCATGAATACATTTGTTATCAACTATAACCATCTGGGGGAAGGAACCTGAGCATACTTTTGATTGCTAGTTATTTCTTTAATCATTATACCATGCACGCTTACTTTTTAAATGTATCTAATACTCTAGAGTTATATATATATATATATATATATATATATATATATATATATATATATATATATATATATATATATATATATATATATATATATATATATATATATATATATATATATATATATATATATATATATATGTATATATTTAAAGCGTTTTCGCATTTTTTCAAACAATCATTTTTAATCTTTGTACGTTTTCTCATTTTCGGATGATTTCGTTTTAAGATATTTTATGTTCAACTTCTATTTTATCTTTGATGACTTTTTGAAACCCTTGGTAACCCAAGAGTTGTTTATATCTATTTAAATCTGTTTTTTCAATAATAGGAAAGTTAGCATCAGTACGGCGTAAAATGTTTTTAAGGAAGGTCCCATAAATGATTTCTGCATCCCCAAGTCCTTACCGCGGATGAACATTTAATTGGAAGTTCACGCCTCCTTCCAAAGTGATGTCGCAAAACTTTTCCAGAGGTAGGGTTTGAACCGCAGAGACTCTGTTTCTGAAGCAAGTGCGCTACCACTGGGCTACGGCTGCTCGGCTATTTAAACGTCATTTTTAAAGATATCAGTTGCTATGATATTGTCAATTATAGACGTTTTTGATCTGACAAATCTATAATGTACTTAGAAAAATATTTTGCATATCAATATACTTTTTTGTCCTAAAAAATATTTTCAATAATTTGTAAACAGTTCAAACCACTGCTATGATAACGTTTTTCAAAAACATTGCGGTGATTGGAATCTAAGAACAAAAACAAGTAGTGATGCAATATAAATTTTCGGGTGTTGCAAGTTTTACACTTTCAGGTATTCGTCCATAAATTACGTCACGCTTTAGGTGGGGGGGGGGGGAGGGGTTAGTAGTCTTGTGACGACTCCATATGGAACTTGTTACTAAAGAGTTACCATGTTGAGACAAGGGAAGGGAGGGGAAGGGGCCTGAAACGGTCAAAATTTGCGTGACGTAATTTGTGGACGACCCAAAAATAAAGTATTAGTATGTTTATGTTATGTCAAATGATAACGTTTTGTAAGAAAATTGCGTTGATTGGAACTTTGGAACAAAATACCTCCAAAATTTTACCTTTTTAATAATTAATTTTTGTTACTAGATTTAATTTTATTTGCATGTTTTATATTTTAGCGAATAATCTAATAGAATTAAAGAGTTATGACCATTTAAAGTTTATAACTCTCATTTAGGAGAGAATGGAAACTTTACATGGTCATAATTTTCGGAATTCGAAAGATTATTAGATGAAATTTAAAATCTTTTTATGAATTTAAATTTAGAGTGAGAATAAGTTATTTCATTAAATTTCACAAGTTGTTTCATTAAATTTCACATTTAGGGTTAGGGAACTTTTGTGGGGTATTTTTGTTTCTAGGCTCTAACAATCGCAATTTTTTTGTAAAACATTATCATTTGACATAAAACCGTGATAAGACCGACAGGTCTTATCAATGTCAAATAATTTTAAATTGATAACTTTAAAAAAAAAAAGCTTTTGTGCGTATGTGTGTGAAGTTAAGACATTTGTTCTGAGATAAAAACGTGAAGTGCATTTGATTAACGTTTTTGCAATGAAAAATTATTTAGCAAATTAAAATAAATGGAAGCCAAAAACCAATAACAAAAATTTAAAGATCAAATTTCAACGATTGTATCGCAACATTTCTTTGACCAAATGAAAAACTTGAATTTGTTTTGATGTCATTAGTTAAATTAGTAGTGATTATTAGAGGAATTTAAAAAAAAAATTAAAACGCGAATGCACAAGAAGCCGAATTTAAGGCAATTAAAGAAAAAATAATAATTACAAAGAAATACTCCAAAAATATTGAGATTTACCTTGTGGTCAAGGGGCAAAATACCCCGAAAAATGCCCCAAATTGTTCCTAAATTCTTTGGCTTTGAGTGCAAGGTAAATCTCAATACTTTCTAAAATTTATTTTACTAATGTGATCATAATGGTCCAAATTTTTTTTTAGATTTTTGTGTATCCTGGTTTTTTCATAATTAGTGTTTAAGATAAAAAAAGATTTCCGAAAAAAAAGTTTTGCGCAAATACGCAAAAAAAAAGTTTTTTTTTGCATAAATTTTGCGAAAATATTTTATTTTATTTTAAACAACAATTATGAAAAAACCAGAATACAAAACAATCTAAAAATAAATTTCTGATCATTCTGATCACATTAAAAAAATATTTTTACAAAATATTTGACTTGCGCTCAAAGCCAAATAATTTAGGAACAATTTGTGAATTAAAATGTGAGATTTTAATTATCAATAAATTGTTATGAAAATTACAAATTAATTCAATAAGATCAAGATAATCAAGCAAAAGATGTTATGGATTGTTTAAATAATCAAGCATAATATGTCATGGATTGTTTAAATAATCAAGCAAAAGATTTCATGGATTGTTTAAGTGATTAGACTTAATTTATGAACCGCGTTCCAAAATATTATTTATCTAACATTCCAAGTAAAAATGGGTTCGGATAGTAATGTGCTACATTTGATAATACCTGAAGGTAAAAACAGACGATTAGTACCGTAAAATTGGGTGGCTTTGGCTCTTCGGGATGACTTTAGCCCAACAGAAATTTTTGTTTAAAAGTGGTTTAAAATCGATACCTTAAGGTATGCCGGTTGATGTTTAGTAGCAAATTGTGGGAAATTTATTATTTATTTAGTTTAACTTAGTTTACTTAACTCGAGTCTTTGTGATATTTTTGTAAATTGCACTTTAGAAGAAGCACCTAAAATCCGAATTTTTTTAGGTGTGTAAACTTTTACATCGATAGCAGTACATGTTGAAGGTTTTTTATTGGAATATACACTAAATTAATTTTAAACCATTAGTGTTTGATTCTATCTTGTTTTGAAAGCTTAACAGTTTATTACTTTTTTGTAATTGAGGTTTAAAAAAAATAGGTTGTCTTTGGCCCACTACATATGGTGACATTGGCCCGGGCTAAAGTCACCCCATGTATTAGAGTAAACCTTTTTTAGTGATCATTTATAGATATTATGGTAGTTACTATGTTGGAATGAAAAATTTTGTAGTAGTAATGCAATAGAAAATCAGTATAACAGTTTTAATTAGTAAATCAGTATAAAATTATAGTGAAATTTGTTTAGTTCTTAGTTTAAACATGCCACAAAATTACAAGCCAAATTGTGGAAGAAGAAAATATGTTACTTATACTTTAGAACAGTAAGACAATGCATTAGAAGATTTAAAGAATGGTTTAATTACTCAAAGACAAGCAGCTTTGAAATACGATATACCAAAATCAACATTAAAAAATAAAATAAAACAGACATATCCTAAAAAATATGGTGGTCAGCAAATATATACATCAAAAGAAGAAAACATGTTTAAGGCATATGCAATAAAATCATCTGAGTTTGGTTTTTCTGTTGATAAATATGATTTAAGATGCATAGTAAAAGGGTATTTAGAGAAAAAAGGCGTCATTATACCTCAGTTCAAAAATAATTTTCCAGGTGGTGATTGGATTCGATCTTTTTTAAAAAGAAATCCAGAACTCACAGTAAGATAAACATAGCAAGCAACATAAAGCGAAAGAGAGCAAAAATAGGAACGACTGTGTTTGATAACTACTTTATAAATCTATCAAATGAAATAAGTAATATATTACCTAATAATATATATGGAACTATTATAAAACCAATCTCAGTGATGTTCCAGGTAAAAAAAAAATATCAACAAAGCGTGGATGTAAGTACCCTGAACGCATCATTAATTCTACAAAGACCTCATTCTCTGTAATGTTTGGCGGTAATGCTAATGGTGAATTGCTACCACCTTATGTTGTTTACAAAGCTGAGTCGTTATGGAATACATGGATGGAACATAGGCCACCAAAAGCACGTTATAACATATTAAAAAGTGGTTGGTTTGACTCAACATGTTTTGAGGACTGGTTTTTCTCTTTACTTCTTCCAAGACTTAAGAAGGCTCAAGGAAGAAGTGTCATTATAGGTGATAACGTATCTTCACATTTGAGCATTGCAGTCCTGGATGCATGTCAAAGCAATAATATAGGATTTGTGGCATTACCAGCAAACTCTACACATCTCACGCAGCCGTTAGATGTTGCCAACTTTAGACCTATGAAGATTAACTGGCGCAAAATATTATGTGAATGGATAGACAAAGGAAAAGAAGGACAGTTGCTTCTCTTCCTAAAGATGGGTTTCCTAGACTTTTAGACCGTTTAATTACCAACTTAAATAAACATGGGAATGATAACCTTAGAGCTGGTTTTCGCAAAACTGGAATTTTTCCATTAGACAAGTCTCAAGTGCTTTAACGACTACCATGTTGTAATGTAGGTTTAGGCTCAACTACTGATTTAGTGAGCCAATCATTTTTAGATCATTTATGTAAGTCACTAGATGATCCCTCAGATGGTTCTAAAAAACTAAAGCGACGTAAAGTATGTGCTGTCCCAGGTAAAAGCTTATGTTCAACAGATATATCATTGTGTGTTGTAAATGAAAATAATAGATTACATTCAAATAATGTAGATACATCTATCAGTATTATAAATACAATTGAGACCAACAACATTGTTTTTGCTGGCCCAAGTACAATTACTGGAACTACTGAGACTTCTAATCTAATTTTTGCAGATGTAAGTTTAGTTGTAGAAAGTCATACAAAATCTTTAAATCATTCAGCATTAGGCAAAAAGAACTTTCAAAATATTGATAAAACAAAAAATGTTTGTAAAAAGAAGAAATTATTAAATCTTGTAGAGAATTGTTATGTAATTGTTAAATGCAATGGAGAGTTAAATCCTGGACAGGTTTGTTTTTTTATTTTGATTTATTTATATTTAGCTAATCAATTAGTAAACTTTATAACTAATTAATTTAATAACTAATATTATTTAATGAAACTACTGAAAAATTTTAAAAAACTTTCGAAATTTTTTTTTCTGCAGTTGAAGAAATTAAGAAAAAATGGAGCAGAAATTACTATTATGAAAAAAGATTGACTTAACTGGAAATGGTCACTACCAGCAGAGCAACTTTTTTTCCCCAATCTGAAATAGTCGAGAAACCAAAAAAAATTTCGAAAAGAGGAATTTATTCAGTTCCAGAACTTTTTCACTAAATTTTACAAAACATTATTTTTGTCATTTTTGTTTACTTTATACCTAAACTGTTTTGTTTACTTGGTACCTATACTTGTTTAGTTTGTAAAATGGATTAATAATTTTCAAATGGGAGACAGATAGTTCTAACTGTCCTTTCTATGCGCTTCTAAAAGTACCTAGTGTTTGAGGAAATAACTTTTGTGGCTTTCATGCAATAGACATTAAAATGCAAAATGGGCCAAAGCCACCCAATCGGTATTCTTATTTAATTACGGTAGTTATTAAATAAGAATTAGATAATATTAATTTACAAAACGATAATGTTTTAAAAGAATAGACAGATAACTGGCAGCTAAAATTCAATGTAAAGTAATGCATTTCGAAAACAATTACCCTAAATACAAAATTTAATAAGTTAAAAAAAAAGTCGAAATAAATCTTTGCATTTTTATTTCGAATGATCTTGATTGATCCATATATCCTATGCAATTGATATAACAAATAAATAATCAGGAAGAATTAAATATGCATTTGAGTTGATAGATGAAAGTATTATTAGTTTGTTATACAAGCCATTAGTTTGTTCTCATATCGAGTATATGGAATCTTTATTGTAAAGGAGAAATTAATAGACTTGAAATAGATCAACCAAAATATCGAGTTTAGTTAGAAATATCGAGTTTAGTTAGAAATATTGAGTTTAGTTAGTCATAGCCATGAAGACAGTTTAAAACTAAAATTACCCTCATTCGAAAACAGGAGACGGCTTGGTTATTTAATCTAAATGTTAATATAAGTGAAAAAATAGACGAAAAAAAACTTCCATGACCCATTTGAAAATTTTAACACTAATGATCATGCAAGACCCCATAACTTCAAAATCCATAAAAAGTTAATAAATATACAAAATAACTGCAAGTTGAACACAATTTTTACTCTAATAAAGTTGTAAATGACTGGAGTGTTCTAACACAAGAAACCGTTGAAAAAGTATAAATCAATTTAAGAGCTACATCGATAAACATTTTAGATTTTTATTGCAAAACGTTGTATTATTCAATCGTTGCTACACTTCTTTATTGTGTTTATAGTATTGTTTTACACAAAGCTATAGAAATCGATATTTTTAGATTTAGTCAGATTTACAACTTCCGCTATCTAATTAGTTAACAAAATTATATAGCATAAAAGAATAGTTTTTGTACACAAATAAAATTATAAAATTTTACAATCTTTTGATAATTAACTTTTTTTCATTCAGTATTTGTCCAGTCACAGAAAATATGTATGTTTTTTTTAACACAGAACTTGTTGATTCGTGTATAAAGCGGAAATAAATTTTCCTAATGGGAGTTATCAGAATAGCTCTCTAAACGACTTGTATGTTGCATCCAATGAAAGTATTTAAACTTAGTGAATAAATTTTTGAAGTATTAAAAAGGCAGGATTGTGTAAAGATAAAATAAACTTCTTTTTATAGGATATTTTCAGAGAAGATTCTACGTAGGTGCGTAGGTCGTCGCACCCCCTTTCTTTCTAAAGAAGACAATTTTCAAGTTATAATCAGATTTTTGAGGTATAACTCGATTAGTCGAGTGGATTTTAGGTTTGAAAACTTTTTTTTTTGTTAAAGAAAGCAGTCGGCACTTTTTAAGGATTCACCACCACCCTACTCATTTTGTTCCTAGAATCGCCCCCTGGATGTTTTTTGGAATTTTTATTTTTCTATATATATTTTAAGTTTAAATTATTAAAAGTTATTTAAATTTAGCAATCATTTAAATACTTGAAAATGTAATCTTTGCTTTAAAAAACTTTTATCGTTATTATAAATTAAATAATAATTTCAGTATCCAAAGTTTTTTTTATGAAAAAACTACTTTGTCATCTCAGCTAGAAGCTTTTCCACACTTTCAACAAATGCAGGAAAATTTGGGTCAAGTAACAAGGTTTTTATCATGTTAGCATTTGTATCTTCGTTCAATTTTAAATTGGTTGTTTCATAGTATGATGGAAGATTGTGCATTTGCATCACCACATTCTATTAAAGACAAATTTATTTTATTAAGTTTATATTACACGCTAACATTGCTTATCCTTTTCGCTTAAAAAATACTCTTATACTTAAAAAAGTTAAATAATACTCACCCGAGTAACATTTGTAACAGTTTCAGTTTGACGGATATCTGTTCGATTTAAAGTACTTGATATGGAACTGTCAGCGTCGTTGTTCACTTCAGAACTCTGCAAATCTGACGAGTTGTTGGCATTTTGAACATGAAGATGAGGAGCAATCAAAGTAACAAAGTCGTTGCACTGTTCTTCAGCGGATTTAAAATCATCCTTTGAAAATTTTATACGAAATCTTCTGAACTCATTCTAAACTTACAGTAAGCAATATACACACAAATACGCGGAAAAAAAAAAAGTTTTTTTAATAAGTGTTTTTGATATGAAGGTGCAATCAAAACATCAAAATATGCCAAAACTTTGGTAGAATTTAATTCAAACCAAAACAGATACCAAAGTTTAAGTAAATTATAATCGCAATTAATGTTTTGATAAAACAAAACAATAAAACAATCATGGTCTACTTCATTAAACGGCCGTTTACATTTTAGAGGCCGATTCTAAGAGGCCTATTTACGCAACAAAATAATGACAGTGCAATATTAAAAAAAACATTAAATATATGTGTTAATATTAAAATCCAATATTAAAAAAACATGAAATATATGGGTTTAAATATATATATATATATATATATATATATATATATATATATATATATATATATATATATATATATAAATATATATATATATATATATATATATATATATCACGGCTGTTTCAAGGTGGACATACGGCTTCTTGTTATTATAAATTATAAATTAACTTAAGGGGAGTTGTTATTTTTGGGAGTCTTGTTATTTTTTTAAATTATAAATTAACTTAAGGGGAGTTACTAAAACTGTTATAACTTTTGAAATATTACAGATAATTTTGTTTTGTAAAAAGAATATAAATATCAATAAATTGTTTTATCATTTAACATTCAATAAAGTATCAAAAAAAAAATTTCATTTTTAAATAAACGCGCAGAAGTTACAAACAAAGCTGATTTTGAAAAGTTTAATGTTACTATTTAGCAAAATTAATCAAAAAAAAAAGAAAATACTTACGTTGTTAAATATATAATATAAACATTGTTAGAGCATTTTTAGAGCAAAAAAATCTTACTTAAACCTAATGCGAACCAATAGAGGGGTTATTTAAGTCAGACATCAAACTTGCCAAATATTACAGCTGTGTTTTGTTTTAAAAAAAAAAAAGAGTTTGACTGGAAATTAAATATATTTATCAATATTAAAGGTATTAAAGACATAATTAAAAAATATTTAAGTTTGTAAAGAAAGTTTCACCAAAATAAAGTTTACACAAAATTAAAACTAGAGTGTGATTTTGTAACTCATTTAAGGTTATGACGTAATATATGTCATTGCTTCAAAAATTCATGCAATCCTGTGTTAAACAGTTGCTCAACCTTCAGCATTAAAATTACTATCCTATAATTTATATTCCTACGTTTTAAAAACCGTTTTGTGCTTTAAAAAGACACGAAATACAGAACTAAATAACTACACACAAGACTTGTGACGCTATTATTTTTTCAAAGTTGTTGTTGTTTCAGTCTGCTGTGCATTCAAAAAAGATTCATGTAAGTACATTGCCTACATTACATTTTTTAAACGTTTATACAAGGGGTACAACCTGCAGCCCGCAAGTTTCGTGATTTTCGATGTCAAGATGAAGCTCTTCAGCTGCATTTTGACATCGAAATATTATAATCTTGACATGCACAAATATTAGTATAATGATATGCGGAGCCCCAAAAAGACTCCGGTTTTATATCTCTGTTTTTTACTGGTCTCTGGTGTCCAAAAACTCTGAACATGTTGGTTGATTTATGATCTGCTAAATAAAAAAAACTCATGAAATTTAATGACTTGAAACATATTGTTTTTAAGCCCGGAGTTCCAGAGTTTAATGGACTCCGGGTTTAATAAGAGATTGTCTTTCTAACTAAAAGTCTTAGCAATAGTAATCCATAAGCGTTTTTATATTATTAGAGTTCCTGGATAACAAAAAATAGGAAAATGTAATCTTTTTGTGATATTCAAATCAACAGTCCTTTTCAGGACGCATCCCTAAATATAATATTAAAATAAGGATGTTGATAGCTCTTTATAAAATGAAAAACTTTGTATATTGTAGTTTTTGGCTCTTTCGTCTCAAAAGATTGCCAATCCCTGGTTTATACAATTTGTTGAATGCTTTTTTTTGTTATTCTAAACTATAAAAAATAATTGTCTGTCACTGTAAATTTGTATTAGATCTAATGTTAAATTAAGGAGAATTTTATTCATTTGAAATATGATTATAATTTAAACGTGTAAACATATATGTGAACCCTTGATTCTTTTTTTTCTAAAGAGTAATTCTTTGTATTTTTAAACTGAAAATATGTTTCTAAGTTAAAAGTTTACTTTTTTTTTCTATACCTTTAACTTTAATTAACTTTTTGTTGAGAGCAAACATTTGTAATTTTAAATGATTATATTTATTTAAAAAATGTTCAATAAAGTTAAAATTTGAATACATTTTTTTATTTAAAAAATTTACTTTGAACCACTTTTTTGTTTCAGTTGTAAACTAGTCAATTTAAAACATTTTTTTTTCTATCTTAATTTTTTTTAGGGGAAGGGGGGGGGGGGTAATCGAATGTTGACGAAATTTTATAGAGGGGTCACTGAAAGTTTGACAAGTTGTTGACAAGGGGGAGGGGGGTAAAAATTGCCAAAAAATTGTTGACGTAATTAATGGACAGCCCCCAAGTTTAGAAACATATTCGCTAACACAGCGAAAGGTACAGAAAGTAATTTTTATATTTTAATCTGCATAAAAGGTCGAAATTTTAATAACTTACGTCATCCATCAAAAAATTTGTATTTTACATTTAAAAGAGATAAGTTTAAAAGTATAAATGCATTAAAAATTAAGTTATAGTAAAAAAATCACCGGAATGACGTAGGAATATGATAGAATAGACATTCATTGATAAGTCTTCCAAATTTCAATTATCAGGCATGAAGCTAAGACAAGCGAATCTTATTTGGCCAGGTTTTCCGTAAAAATTGCAAATAACAGAAAAGTGATCCCAAATGATTAGCAATATTTTAACAATATATATTTTTGATCTGTATAATGTAAACAATTATTAAAAAAAAAAAGATAAATCTTTTATATTTTTTTTATTTGCAAATAAAAGCGTTTAGAGAAAAAAAATTATTATTTCAAAGTTAATAAATTTTAATACTTTTTATGCGAAATTTTTTTTTGCTAAACTCGTGACGTAATGATTAATTTTACATAGCGTGAAACAGCTGTGATATATATATATATATATATATATATATATATATATATATATATATATATATATATATATATATATATATATATATATATAAATATATACATATATATATATATATATATATATATATATATATATATATATATATATATATATATATATATATATATATATATATATATATATATAAATGTATATATATATATATTTATATTTATATATATATATATATATATATATATATATATACAATGCTATTTTAGATAATTTATTAATATTAGCAAAGCTGAATATTATGGTTAATAAGTGTGTTGCATATGGTTGTAAAATTGGATACAACAGTTCTTTGGAAGATATAAAAGTTGCTTCTTTTCATTTTCCGTTGAAAAATCAACAGTTGCTAAATTATTGGGTTCACTTTGTAAACCGTAGTGGTTGGGTGCCTTCACCAAATTCGGTCTTATGTGAAAAGTATTTTAATGAAAAGTACATTAATCGAGGTGTAAAAAGCAAGATAAATTGGAATTTAAACCCTTTTCCTAAAATTTTCTCAAGCGAATGCTTAAAACGGCCTTTCACACTACCATCACCTATTGGTTTAAGAAGACCACCTCAAACTCGTATTTTTTAAGAAGATGAATTTAGTTTTTTTTCTGCAAATGATTAAATATCTGAATGAAGCAAGTTTTTACCAGAAGGTTTTTTTACATTTACCAGAAGGTTTTCAATTTAAAAAACATCTCAATTGTGTTATTTATTACAATTTAATATTTGATCTTTTAACGCATTTTCCTTCTGTTCTTGAATGAATAAAAATTGATCATTGTTTATGTGTAGCTTCGCAATACAAAGAAAATAATGTTCCACTCCCTCCATGGTTAACTAAAGGTCATAATGGCAAGTTAACTAGTTTGATTATGTTAGAAAATCTTGTATAAAAAACATAACTTCTTTTAATAGAATCGTACATAAAAAACATAGCTTCTTCTAATGGAAATATACTTCTTGAGGAAATAAATAGTAGAATATACTATAAAGCAAAAGGTCAACCACAATATTCTGCAGATATGATCAGACACGCTTTATTATTAAGATATACATCTAAACAAGCATATGAAATTTTACTTGAATTGTTTCCATTACCTTCACTTTCTTTATTAAATAAAATTAAACAAGGTGGAGTTGATGCAATAAAGGCTGTTAAAACACTTCGTGAGAAGGGTTCAATACACGAAGATATAATACTAATTATAGATGAATTTTATCTTCAGTAACAGGCACAATATTGTAGTGGTGTCTATATGGGTGCAGATGACAATCCCAGCCAACATTGACAGACGGGTACAATGTGGTTTTTGTCGGAGCTTACGGGAACGGGATTTTGACGGGTAAGTGTTTTGGTTTCCAGACGGGTCCCGTATGGTAATAAAATCAAGCATATTTGCTTGTTTGGGTTTTATCTGGTTTTTATCAGGGCCGATAAATCTGGGGATTTGACGGGTTTCCCATAAGGTTCCCAAAAGGTTTAAAAAAAATCATAACAAAACTTACTCGATGGTTGCCATTTATAATTCGTATTGTGCGTGAAATAAAATTAAAAAATTAACTTTTATGCATTATATTTTTTGCATACATTATATTTACATTGTAATTGAATTTTTTTTTTTTTTTTTTGATGTATTTTGTCACTGTGAAAATCGTTGTTTTAAAATTTCATTTATTTAAAACCATTATAAAAGTATTTTTTATATTTTTTGTAAATAAATTTACAAAGTTTAACATATTTGTTAAACATATGTTCCAGAAACTATTAAACATCTAGTAAATATTCCATTGAGACACTGTTTCCATTTTTAAAGTTATCAAAATATAAAGTTTTATAACTTTACAATATTTTGATTAAACTCAAACCATTTATTACAAGCAGAAACAAAATTTCGTTTCTGCTAGTGATTGTATTAAATTGTTTGAGTTTAATCAAAATATTGGTTTAGTCAGAAACATTTAAAAAGAGCAAACAGCCGAATGGAATGTGATGGATAGGTTATATCTAAGGAATTAAAAGATTTTAAATCGTTTATACAGATCCACTCTTTTCCATTGATTTTTCTATATTTTATGCAAGCAAAATGACTGATGTTAACGAAGTCTACCCACCGTCAGATATAAATAAAGATATAATTAGATGTTTAAATGCAAAAAAATAGCTTTATTGTTATGCATCAACCTCATTTTTTAATCATTGATATTTTTTGATCTTGATTTAAAATTGTGCAGTTGCAATATTAACAATAATTTCATAATACACATAATAATAACTTATACTTACAATACCTATACTTGTTAATACTTGTAATATAATACTTATGTTTATAATACTGATAAAATTTTTATTGAAATGAACTTTTGCATTCAAACTTTAGTTATAAAACTTTAATTTAACTTAATAACTTTAACATAAATAACAATGACTAAAAAAAAGATAATAGTTATTATATAGATTATAATTATATGCTTATTTATTATAATTGAGTTATAGTATTTTAAATACAATAAAATGTTAACTTCCAGGTAATAGGTCTTATATGATATGTATCTTATGTATATCTTGTATTTTGCAACATGTTCAAGAATATTTCTGCATGGTGCACTCTGATTGTTGACAATATTTGCATAGTGATATGAGTAAAAGTGACTTCAATAACCAGAATGTAATTTTGATAAATATTAGTAATAACAGGTTAGTAAATATAATTATAGTAGTAATGGTAATAACTTTTTATTATTAGAATTAGTGAGATACTTATGTATAATAGAATTGCATGAACTTTGGGGGACAAATATAATGATTGGAGTAAATATTATTCTTGTTATTACCTCGGTTAGAGTAATGTAAGAAAATTTTATTTTTATCTAAAAGATATTAGGCAAAAGTCAATATTTTCTAAGTATTAAACATTATAAAAAAACATGTGTTTAAAAAAGAAATGTATTATAAAATAAAAAAATAAGTATTTAAATATAAAAAAGCACATGTATTATTATAATGTATATACATCATATTAACTATGTTGTCTATAAAGTAGAGGTTGCAGCTGATATTTCAGCTTTCGCTTTAAACTCATTAGCTTCAGATTAAAGCTGAAGCTGATCAAGTCAGTTTAATCAGCTTGATTGCTGATAGTAAAAGAGAATAAATATTCTATATATTTACTCTCTTTTACTTTTATATAAAATATTTACTCCATAAATATTTTATATAAAAACATATAGGAATTTATTCATTAAAAATCTAAAATAGTAACAAAATTTAAACATACATGTAAAAAATTGTAAATAAAATTTGCCAAAAGTTGTTGCTATTTATAAATGTTACAGTCAGAGACTAGGCCTGGCCTCACAATATTAGGGGACCCAAATTGGATTTTTAGAGATTTATTTAAAAAGAGGTGCCCAAAAATCTAATTCCATTTTTAATTATCTTAAGGAGACCAACTATTTTTTGTTCAAAAAGAGTACACTTGGCAAGTATTTCATTGGTGAAAAAAAAAAAGAAGAAAAAACGATAAAATTTTTATTTTCTTTTAAAAACATATTTTTCTTCAGAGTGGATTTTTTTTACTAAATGAAGATGTTCGTCTAATAATGTAGCCACATCCGAACAACTTTCATATTGCATATTAAATTTGACTGTTTAGATGGCAGATAATGTTTTTACAGAAAGTTGCAACTTCTCACTGCTCCAATAATCATTCCTTAGTGAAAATACCCTTTCAACAGCAGCATTAGTGATCGGACTACAATGAAATTTCTATAAAAACTTTTAAATAGTTATGTGGGATATGTTCTACTCTAAAATGTCGAAAGATTTCTACCCATCTTTTGTCGAATTCTATTTTCTCATCGTTCCATTCCTTCAATTTTTTTTCATTTAAATATAAATTTACTCTTGAATTTCTTCAAAGAGAAAATTGTCATTAATAACAATATCTTTTACTTCCTTCATTACAAATTCGACTGCTGAAGAAACTTCTTTCCATTCAATTTTACTCTTTAGAAAGGTCCATTTGAAACAATTCAATGCTCTAAAGTACACTATTCATTTTTCGATATATTTATAGCAAATTTTATAAAAATTTACTATGAATATATCGAACTTCTTTTAAAAATTCATTTTTTATTCCGGGATTAAAATCTTCCAAAACGGTCAGTTTATAGGCTTTAATATAGCCTTTAATATTGTATGTAGTAGTGTATGTATACATTTTTTATTTAAATTTGCCTTTATTTTTCTTTTTTTTTCTTTTTCTTCAAAAATTGTTTTCTGTCACTCTATCCTTCTGAATTTATTTGATTAAGTTTTTGTTTTCTTATACATATTTTCTAACTCATCTCATCTCATCCGTTCATTCTCTCATTTTTTTTCATTTTTCTTAGCGTTACTCCTTTATATTTTTGTTCTAATTCCAACTTATATATTAATATTATTGTTCCTTATACTTCTTTTTTTATTACTTGTTTTAATGTAATTTACTTTTTTTATTGTTTCCTTGTTTTAATACTTTTTTATTTTAATTGTTCTTTTTATTAAAGTGATATTAAAAACTAGTCCATTGACTAGTTTTTAATATGAGTGACACCGAACCTAAATTTGTAAATTATAATTAAATTTGTAGTTTTTTGATTTTATGGTTAATTTACCATAAGACCATGCGTAGTATGTACGGCAAATTTTTGTTATTCTTTTATTTAATTAAATAAATGGATAAAAAACTTTGCCGTACATACTATGCATGCGTCAAGACTGTCAAGCATGCCGTATATACTGCACATCAAAGATCAGCCTGGGGATTATATATAAAAATATTGGAGAAATGGATATATCCATCTCTTTTCACAAATGTAATTTTGACAGTTTTAGAAAAAGAGATCTGTAGTTTCTCTCCAGATATATATATATATATATATATATAATATATATATATATATATATATATATATATATATATATATATATATATATATATATATATATATATATATATATATATATATATATATATATTTATATATATAATACGGCCTCTCAGTTTTTCAGAAAAAGGCAGACGTATGTGTGCGCAAAATTCAAATCACTGTCAAACTCGTGTCTGGTGTTTGCCCTGCAACATAATACTCACATATTTCACTAAATATTTATCTGGCGGATTGTTCCAGATATGTCATTACATTCCAAGAAATTTTTCTAGAAAATCAAGGTCTTAATTAGATATTAAAAAATGGAAAGCAATTGAACTTAGACTATTTATAGTATACACTGAACCAGTTGTTTAAAGGGAATGGTTTAGCTAAAAATTTATTCAAATTTTTTAGATTTTTCAGTTGTAGTTCTAATTTCATATTGTTTTATTTTGTTTAAATAATATGTTAATTTTGCTTTTCAGCTACTTATTTTGTGCAGTTTTACATGTGAACTTTATCGTAAGGATCAACAAGTGTACAATGTCCATTCATTAGCACATATAGAAAATAATACAGTTAAATTTAAGTACTTGATAGATGTCCCTCTTTCAAATACAAAACTTTTCCAGGTCAATTTAAAAAGCTTGTTCAAAGACCAAAGGGTTGCTCAAATAAACATGTACAAGAAGATAAACAGAAATTTAGAACTCCTTATTTTGATGGTAATAATCAGTGCATTGAGACACTGTTCACAGTTTAAAAGTTATCAATGTTTAGAGTGTTTTGTTTCAGCAAGTGAAAGTGATAATTGTTTTGAAATTACAAAAAAATATGGTAAAGGTAAAAAAGTTTTAAAAAGCAGACAAATCTTATGACAAATTGGTTATGTTTGAGGAATTTGCAACTTTTTAGTCGATTTATATATATATATATATATATATATATATATATATATATATATATATATATATATATATATATACCTATTTATATATATATGTATATATATATACACATATATATACATATACATATATATATATATACATGTATATATATATATATATATATATATATACATATATATGTATATATATATATGTATATATATATATATATATATATATATATATATATATATATATACATATATATAGGCAGAGCGTTGTCTAGGGGGCTCATTTGCAAATTTAGGGGCCCTTTTACAAATGTAAGGTTTTTTTTTTTATTTAGTATTTTTATTAAGATTTTTTTTATCTATTTTATGACAGGATTTTTTTTTGAATGGTAGGGGGGCTTGTATCTAGTAGCCACGGTACTGTATATAAAGTATATACAATATATATTAAACTATATACAATATAAATAAAAAAATATATTTATTTAATACTTTTATATAATTTATTTTGCAGTAACTAAAGGAATGTTATCAAAGTATTATATGAATCATAAGCATATGTTTATCTATTTCAAGTATATTTCAAAACGTTGAAATAAACGTCGATTATAAAAGTAAAGGTTATGTTTTTCTACCTTCGATGGTGAAAATTACATTCTTTATCTGAAGAGTGTTGTGAGAAATCGTAAGAGTTTTATAACATATTAAAAGTAATGTATGTGTTACCTATTAAATTTAAAACTAACAGTTAAATTTAATTTTTTTACAGTTCATATTGAAACGAGATATTGTGTAAAGAGGTTTTCAAAGAAGTTGTTTTAACAACAATAGAAAAGCTTCCGATTCCCGAGTTAACCGTGAAAGCATTCAATACATGATTAAAAAGAATCGTTTAAATATTTGTTAATTTCGACTATTTTTTTGAAATAAACCAATCAATTTATATATAAATTTGCTTTTTCTGTAAATTTTAAACATTAAAATGTAGTTTTGCAAGATTTGCAATGGGTAAACCTCGTGGGACCTTCACGGGATACCCGGCGGGCGAACCCATATGGGCCCCAGAAGAAAACCGCGGCCAAGATCCGGCGGGTTCCCGATGGGTTTCCCACATGGGTCCCATTTGCAAACCTAAATGGGTCCCTTACGATTTTAAAGTACAGGATTTGACTGGGACCCTTACGGGATACCCGGCAGGCTAATCCATATGGGTACCAAATAAAAACCGCGGCCATGATCCGGCGGGATACCGTTGGTCTTCCCATACGGGACCCAGTTGACGACCCGTATGGGCCCCGTGCGGTACCCGTATGTCAATGTTGGCTGGGATGGTACTCTGTACAAAGAAGTTGTTGCATTTATGATTGTTAGTATAAAGAAATTTATTCCTTAGTCATAAAAGCAGTACCCGAAGTTACCATTAGTGGTAAATGGCTTTCAGAGCAAATATCAGATTCTTTTAGTTCTCTTTCTTCATCTGGTTTTAAAATTGGAAGAGTCGTTACTGACAATCATCAAGCGAATGTAAATGTATTTAATTTTCTTCATTTGAAATTTGGTAACCAGTCAAATTTATTTATTTATCATCCTGATAGTCCAAATATTAAAATATACTTATTTTATGATAGTGTTCATTTTGTTAAAAATATCAGAAATAATTTACACTGCAAAAATTTGCCTTTCCATCATTTACTTATAATATAAAAGATAATGTCTATAATTGTTCAGCTGGTTATATAACTTGGGAAGATTTTCGTCTTCTACATTCTAAAAATTAACAACTTCAAGGTAATTTGAAAAAAGCTCCAAAAATTAGATATCAAACTCTTCACTTTGGTAATAAAAAGCAAAATGTTTCTCTTGCACTGTCGACTTTCGATGAAACAACAATTGCAAGTTTTAAAAGTTATTTTCCTGAAAGAAATGACATTTTTGGTTTTTTAAATATTTTTCAAAAATGGTGGACTGTTTCAACTTCAAAGCAACAATTTAGTCCAAATAAAATTGGTAATGCAATTATTTTTGATGATGGTAAAATTACATTTTTTAGGCAACTAGCTGATTGGACTGAACTTTGGCAGAAATCTCCATTTTTTTCCTTATCTAAACAAACATCATCTGCTTTTATCACAACTGCGTTCTCAAACAATGCTTATAGACGAGCTTATAGAAGAAGGATATTTGTGTGTGCTTACTTCACGACTTCAAAGTGACTCTATAGAGCGTAGATTTTCTCAATATCGACAGATGAGTGGTGG
>NC_061160.1:34266801-34294369 GCF_022113875.1 Hydra vulgaris
GTGAAATGAACATACAGAAGAGGATCTAGGGCACGTCTAGTACGTCGGCAGACGCACCCAAAAATACCAAAAAAAAATTGAATTTTGAAAAAAAAAAAGTTAATATAACATTTTAATATTGTATATGATAATTAGGGAATTTGCAACTTTTAGATCATTTTGGTTCCAGCCGGAATTGTATTATTTCAACAAGGAATGCCAGAATTTATTTTTTACTATTTTTTTTAAGACTTGTGACACAGACTGTGCAAATTAAATCAAAAAATTCACTTTCAATCTTGAAGGTAAAAAATTACATTAATATTATTCTCAAATATTTTAAACAATTGTGGCATGTCCGGAATTCAAAATATCCAATCCGGTACACCCCTAATAATAATAATTTTTTACTTAACCTTCAAGTAGTCAACCTAAATTAGATTTAAGTTTTATTAATGAATTTTTTAAGTTATATAAACACGAATAAAAAATAATAATAATTGCTTCTTGTTTTCAGAGCTTTTCTTAGAGTTTCTTCTTAGAGCGGTTTTTATAAATTTATAAAGTTTATATAAAAATATATTTCTCAACTGGGAGGTTAATACTTGCTTTATTTGGCATAAAGCAAGTATTGGAATACATGGTATTTTTAAGTTGGGCTCAGATATATTGTTGTTTGTGACACAAAAAATACCAATATCTATATATAGATATATATACATATATATAAAAAAGTATACATATATTATAAAAAAGTATACATATATTATAAAAAAGTAGATAATCTAAGTGTGAATAACTCAAATTGCGAATCATTAACTATAGAGATAATAAACCAAAAAGAAAAAAATTCGTTTATAACAGTTTTATATCGACCACCATAAACAATGGCAGTTACAATCAATTTGAAAATGACTTAAGGCGAATATTAACTCAAACCTCTAAAAAACATCTATACTTACTCGGAGACTTTAATTTAAACTTGATAAATTTAAACACTGATAACCACGTCAAAAATTTCATAAATACTCTTTCTCAATTTAGTGCTTACCCCATGATTAACAAACCGACGCGTGTAACTCGAAAAACATCATCTATCATTGACAATATTATCACTAATAATTATAGTAACTCGACAATCAACAGTGGTATAATAAAAACGGATATCAGTGACCATTTCCCTGTTTTTTTAACTACAAATACTAAATGCTGTATAAATAAAAAACCCATAACAGTATACATAAGGCATGTAAACAAAGGCTCGATTGCGATTTTTAGACAGCTTTTGCGTGAAATCAATTGGGAGTTATTGAATGATTGCAATGACACATGTAGCGCATACGATTTCTTTATCCGCGTCTTTACAAGGAAATATGAAAAGGCTTTTCCTAAAGTTCAGAAAACTATAAAATCCAAAAGTGTGCATAGCCCGTGGATGACTAAAGGCCTTTTAAGATCATCAAAAAAAAAAAAAAAAGCTTTACGAAAAATATTTAAAAAACAAAAACTATGAAAACGAAACTAAATATAAAAAATACAAAAACTATTTTGAAAAAATAAAAAAGCAATCAAAAAAAAACTTCTATTCTGGACTACTTCAGAAATCATTTGGAAACGCTAAAAAAACTTGGACTATAATAAAAGAAATAACAGGGAAAACAAAAATTACATCTAGCAACTTCCCTAATCGACTGAAAACTGATAAAGGTGAAATTTTTAATAAAAAAACAATTGCTGAGAGACTGAATAATTTTTTTATAAATGTTGGGAAAAACTTAGCCAAAGAAATCTCTCCAAGTAGCAAAACATTCCAGTCTTTTTTGAAAAAATCAGATTTTATTATGGACAATTCGGAACTTTCCATTGAAGAATTTCGTTCAGCTTTTGACATGCTTCAGAAAAATAAAAGTGCAGGTCTTGATGAAATTAATACAAATGTTTTGAAAAGTGTCTTTGATATTATCGAATTGCCTCTTTTCATTATTTTTAAACTTTCATTAAAAAACGGGGACTTTCCTGATCAATTAAAACTTGCTAAAATAATTCCAATTTATAAAAACGGTGACGATTCTTTAGAATCAAACTACAGACCCATCTCAATTCCTTCCTGTTTTTCAAAGGTACTTTAACGTATAATGTATAATAGAATATATAACTTCATCGATAAAAACAATATTTTATATCCTAAACAGTTTGGATTTCGGAGAAATCATTGCACTGAGCATGCTGTGATGGATTTGGCTAGCAATATTTTGAAAGGATTTGATGGCAATAATTATACACTTGGAGTTTTTGTTGATTTGTCGAAGGCGTTCGACACTGTCGACCACGAAATCTTTCTCTATAAATTAAAAAATTATGGAATTCAAAATACTAATATAAAATGGCTCGAGTCTTATTTACAAAATCGTAAACAATGTGTGACGTATGATTTAACTTATACGCAGTTAGAAGTTATTAGTTGTGGTGTCCCTCAGGGCTCAATACTTGGTCCTCTGTTGTTTCTCTTATATATTAATGACATCCACTTATCCTCTAAATTCCTTAATTTTGTTCTTTTTGCTGATGATACTAATATTTTCTTTTCGGGGTCTAATTTAAAATTTGTTTTTTCTACTGTAAACACAGAGCTAATTAATCTCAATGAATGGTTTAAAGCCAATAAACTGTCCGTAAACATTGATAAAACTAAATACATTCTGTTCACAAAACCTTCGAAAACTGATAGCATACCCCTGAAACTTCCTGATTTATTTATAAACAACATTAAAGTAAAAAGAGTTCATTCAATGAAAATCCTAGGTATAATATTTGACGATCATTTAAACTGGAAAAATCATATCCAATTTGTGGAAAACAACGTTTCAAAAGCTCTTGGGATCCTTTTCAAAACGAAGCACCTTTTGAATATAATGTGCTTAAAAAGCTTGTATTTTTCATTTATTGATAGTCACATAAGTTATTGCAATATAGCGTGGGCAAGTAATTATTCATCCTCTTTAAAAAAAATTAATACCAAACAAAAACAAGCGAGCCGGTTAATTTGAATGCAGGTAGAAATAATGTTTTAAATATTTATAAACTAAACATCTATCAAAATCTGTTATTTATGTTTAAAATTTATAACAACATGCTTCCAACATATTTTCAGCCTCATTTCACCTTAATTAATCACAAATACTCTACAAGATATTCCATTAGCAATTTTCTCATACCTACAACATCCCTTAGAAAAACAGACTTCTCAATAACATGTCGAGGACCACGTTTGTGGAACTATTTCCTGAATAGAGACATGAAAAACATGACTTCAATTAAACTATTTAAAAGAGCCGTTAAACTATACTTATTAGATTTAAATAATAAAAACATTCTTTTTTTTTTTTAAAAAAACATTTATATATTGATTTGTTAACACGTATATATGCTTGTGGCCTATGTATATTTTGTGAACTGTGATGTGTTGTATTATGTACAAAACTTGCAATATTTATAAAACTTATAAAACGTATATTTTAAGAAGCTAATACGTAAAACTTTATTGATATTTTCACGAACTTAGAAGCAGGGTGATAAGACACATTGTCTTCTGCTTGCTCCTGTCAGAATATAAATATTTAATTTTTAATTTTTACAAAAAACATTGTAAAATGATTGTTTATTGACGAAATATATATATATAATAATAAAAAAAAAAAATATATATATATACATATATATATATATATTATCACCTTTATATATATATATATATATATATATATATATATATATATATATATATATATATATATATATATATATATATATATATATATATATATATATATATTTATATATATACACACTTTATATATATATATATATATATATATATATATACATATATATATATCAACCCTCGGAATTAGGAAAAATGAGGTCGGCAATTTTTTGCCAACCTCAAATACTTTCAGGTCGGCACTTAGGTCGGCATTGCCGAATGTTGACCCTAATTCGAGGGTTATATATATATATATATATATATATATATATATATATATATATATATATATATATATATATATATATATAAATGCAATCTTTACTACCCATCCACTCCTAAATAAGGGAGGGGGGGTGTTGGAAGGGGGTAAATGCTGTGTGAAAAAAATCAAATGTACCCAATTAATTTCCTGTATACGCCCCAGACATACAAATGCTTATGGAAACCAATACTTTTTATTATACAATGTAGCGGCAATTAATTTGAGTTAACAAATAGTAACTGAATAAACCAAAACAAAAAACTTTTATCATTCTATTCGAAAACTCAATACACAACATTGGAAAAAAAATTTATAATTTATTATTACCAAGATGCCCCAGGGATTTTTATAGAATGAAAAAAAATATCTTCAATATCTTGAGTTGTATAAATAAGTTGTATAAATTGAGTTGTATAAAAAGCGTATTCAACACTTAAAAAACCTTGTAGGAAAAAAAAAAATGAGTAAAAACCGAAAGCAACAAAACCGAAGATCAATTATATCATTTTGGGAAAATGCCTTTTCACCACTAAGCAAAAAAAAAAAAGATATTCATCCAGCGCTGTCTTCGTTAAATTAAACACAAAGTTTTCTAAATGCAACTACGACAAAGCCTGCAAGGATTGACCTTGGTAAGCTATTTTCTGTAAAATTTTACAAACTTTTACAATTTACAATTCTGATAAACTCTATACATTGAGTTTAACAGAATTGTAAATCAAACTACATTGTACGACAATAGAGTAGTGACAGAAATTTATTTATCATTGGCCACTAGACCTATTTTTCTATATCCAAAATAAGTATCAAATGTCAAGAATTTATAATAGCTCATGTTTCGGTATTTCTTGATTTAGATTTCACATAAAACGAGAAGGAAAGAGAAAATTCAATACAAGTTAGGAGTCGTAACAAAATCTCAGATCTTTAATCACAACGTTCATTCTTGATAATTGTACGCGACTCTAGTTTGTCTACCGTAACAAAGGAACAAATAAACACTATGAAAGAAACCATAAGAAAATAAAAATCAATACAGGACAGGTAAGATAATTTAATTATAGATAATTTTTTTATTAGATATTTCGTTTTAGAACGTCTTACTGTAAGGTTTCTAGTAAATATCAAGAGATATATTTAACAGAGCATATTTGTACGTATAGAGAAGCGTCTTCGCCATAAAACTCAAACATTTCAAAGGCAGAAACTTTTATAATTTTATTGTCAATAATAATTTCTAATTTAAAACGAGAGTTTGCGTACTTTTTCTTTTGCAAAATTAGCTAGTCGTGAAACCTTAAGTGTAGAAGTTTTTATAACGGAATCAAAGATTTTCTGACATTTCTTTTTTAGATTGATTTGTGAATCGGCTCGTCGAAGAAAACGAAGACAAAAACTTAAAAAGAGCATTGAAACTGTGTCAGAACATTCCTGGAGCATCAAGTGCTTTGAAACAGTTTATTTGAAACCATCCTGAATGACCGCTTCTCGAAGTTGATCAATCAAAGCTTTTATCAACAATTATAAAGATTGTGCAAAGTTTATCAGCAACTGACGAACGTCGAAGAACAGTATGTCTCCGTAGCGTCTCCACTTTAGATGACCTTCAGGCAGAGTTAACAAAGTTAGGCCTTACCTTAAGTAGAAGTGATTTGTACCTCCAGCTTTTACCATGACGTGGAAACACTTCTGAAGAAAAAAAACATGCAAACACAGTGCCATTAAAGCTATTACGTCCAGGAAACTCAATGCGAAAAAAAATGACAATATATGCAGGGTTGGAAAAAACCCAGGGTTTTTTAAAAAAACCTAACCCAAATGGATTTTTTGGGGTTTTATTGGGTTTTATGGGTTTTTTTAAAAACCGATCAAAATACCAAAATTTTATAATTGTATGAGTACAATCATTTTTTTTTTAATTTCATAAATTCACCTTCCTATTGCTCCAATGACCACTTCAGTCAAGGGAGCAACTCATTTTTTAAAAATATTTTGTCTCAAACCTTAACATTATCATTTTTACTAACAAACAACATTAACAACTAAAATTTTTAAACAAAGGCGCTGTGCAGAGAAATATATCGAGCACAGTAGTTTCAGCAGAGGTAATTTGAACCCCAACCTTCTGGTTGCGAGCCAAATATTTTACTACTAGTCTACTAGCACATTTTACCTATAGTGCAAAAAGGGACTCCATCAACTATAAATGATGTTAATTAATTGCACTAAATTAAAAATACGTTCAGAATATTTTTGACTAAAAAAAAATCAGTATAAAAATTATTATGACAATTGAGTTACTCAAAGTTGATAAGACAGTATAAATGTTGCAAACTAGTTTTTTTTACTAACATGTTCAACATATCATTTCAAAAACTATTTTGCACAAGTTTACAACATGTAATCAACAAGTTTGCAACATGATGTTGCAACCTTATAAGTTATTATGAATCAAGTTGACTATAAACACTTTTTAAACATTTTTGTATCATAGAAGAAAACTGCTAGCCTAATCACTACATTTTTTTTATCAGAACATTATACTGTCCAGCTTCCTGAAAAATTTATCCCCATGATCAACTGGACTGGCAAAAAATTGATTTTTGCCTAAACTTTAGTTGTTCTTAAAATATCTAAAATAAATTTGTAAAGAACCATTACAGTGTCTTTGCCACCAAGTTTTTTTTTTTCCTTGAAGATGTTTTACCGGCTCAGTTTTGCAATGCAAATTGCAAACTGAATCAAAGTAACACATTATACAGCTCTATTGTGTGTGTTTCTTCACTTTTTAGCAACTTGATACTGATGTTAATTTTCAACCCGCTGTTCATAGTCACCCTTGTTGGTGGTACATGTTGTAAACTTGTAGCTGATGCAAAATATTCAAAACCTATCAAAAGACAGATGAGCACGAGTGTCATTTTTACCAACAAATCTTGTCTTTGTGAAATGCATACAAGTTTTCAACATGTTCTCTCATTAAATGAGCAAACATGTTGCAAACTTGCTTGCACATAACTTAATTTTTTTTAAGTTTTAAAGTTGTATATACTTAAGGACAAATCTAGTAAACTGTGGCATTTTTTTTTTGCCTGACAACTTTCCATTTCTAAACTGTAAATAAAGTTTAATAATTTTTATATATAGTATTTTGCTTGTGGCTTTCTACTGAAATTTGCAGTTTACAACATAAGCTTTAAAAAATAAAAGAGCAAATACCAATATAAAGGAATATAGACATTCAAGAGGAGAATAAAGATACTAAATAACTAGTAATGTCTTGAAATTTAGTTAATAGAATGATTTTTATTTCCTTTATAAGTATTTAACTAATTCAATGTTTTAATACATATTTTAATAACATTTATAATAACTTGCTAAATGTTTAAAAAAAATAATAAATAACCAACTTGCTACAAAAACAGATTGATCGGTTTTGGGTATATTCTAAATACCATTATGTATATAAATACAGTGTTTACAAGCATTTATAAGTGTTAAAATAAAAGTTATCAGTTGTAAAATAGGGCATTTTTAAAAAAACCCAGATATATTTTGGGTTTTTTTGGGTTTTATTGGGTTTTTTTAAGGTGGGTTTTTTTGGGTTGGGTTTTTTTGGGTTGGATTTTTTTGCCAACCCTGATATAATGTTTACCAAATCATTCATTGATCACATGTTTGAAGTTTGCAACTTGTTTGGACAAAAAAAAGTGCTTTTCATTTCTAACGATGATAAAGCTATTGTGTTCTTGATGTAGCAAGCCTTCAAGTGCCGTTGTTGATGTATATGAAATACAAGGTCAAACTCATAAATCATGGCTTTGTTGTTGGCCCACAGCACAAATTGATTCCACCAGCGTACGGCATATGCGAAGTTAATAAAACTGGAAATGTATCTTACAGTGTCATAACCGTCATAGATAGGTATCCTGTTCATTGTCAGGCTGTACTAAGTGGGAAAGCATATGAACCGTTTTTTGTTTTTAATGTTTTGAAAAACTTATGCATTGGAAAGGACGGGGGGCTTGATTTTGTCATAAATAATACGCAGAGGAAGGAGGGGGGGGGCGCGGTAAGCATGCAAGTGCCTACAAGAGAAGAGAAGGTCTTAAATCAGTGGTTTTATTGCGTATGTACTTTATGGATACCCCCTTATTTGTATTATAAATATAAAAAACATTCTTATAATATCTTTATAACTTCAGTACTATCGCATTGAGATTGGAACATTATAAATCGCAGATCGGATAGCTTGTGAAAAATCTATTTTAATTCAGACTGCTGACCAGAAAGAGTATGGTGGTTGCAGCACTACTCGCTATCCCAAATCTCCACTTTATACGTACATCATTTGATCGAAATACAATCCTTCTATTCATCTAAGTTTAGATAAATATTTGATGTCAAAAAGAGACTATTTTCTTTGGTTTATTGCAAGAAACACGACTGGATTAAATGCAGCGTTAAAAAGAATACTGTTTTTTGTTTTGCGTGTCGACATCTTGCTGACATTTCAACTTTCAAATATGAGAGAAATGGAAAAAAGGCTTCCATAGATATATGTTCTTTAAAACTCAATGATGTCATGACACTTCCACGCGGTACAGGAGAAAGTAATTAGAACATATGTGTGCTCTCGATACCGAGAATTACTTGCAAACTTTATTTATGACAAAGTAGTTTATGTAGGATTAGATTGGAATAATTGAGTTACGAAGGTACTAATGTAAAGAGTGGGTGGTCTTAAGGTGTTTAAGCCAGGGCTTTAGGACGTATCCTTTATTTGACATAAATATATTATCGCGTTCTAAGATTATATTTTGTCTTGATTGCAATTTATGGCACAAAATAACTGAAGTTTTTAGACACCATACAGTGATTGTAAAGGAAGAGACAGCCAAAAAACTATCAATTAGGACAGATCCCTAATCACTGTTATCTAATGTAAACAGTGATATTTCTTTTTTATTTAACAAATAGTGCTTGTATACTCTGTGTGGTAAAAATAACATTTTTGAAAAGTACCTACAAAAGTATATTTTTAGGAGTGAAGTGGGACAAAGAAAATTAATTGATGTCCTACTTCTCCTCCATCACTTTTGTGTAACTATACTGTCCCACTTCTACTCCGTCACTTTGGTGTAACTATACTGTCCCGCTTCTCCTCCATCACTTTTTTGAAATTATACTGTCCCACTTCTCCTCCATCACTTTTTAATAATTATACTGTCCCACTTCTCCTCCATCACTTTTGTGTAATTATACTGTCCCACTTCTACTACGTCACTTTGGTGTAACTATACTGTCCCACTTCTCCTCCATCACTTTAGTGTAATTGTAATGTCCCACTTCTCCACCATCACTTTTTTTGTAAACTGTGTAAAGCTTAATAATATTTTTATGAAGATTACGTGGTTTGTACAAACTTGTACAAACATTGCAACCTAACCGCACTTTTACAAACATTGCAACCTTTACCCCAATGACACGGTTCTTCTAAAATCAAAAAATATATATACTTTACTATGACCTGCGCTCAATTTTAGGGGGATGAGCCCGAAATGGTGCTTTATCTGTTAAAACTTGTTTGTTTTAGCTCATACATTATATAAAAAGATACTAAAATTATTCTAGAAGTATTTTTTGAATATCCTATTTCTTCCTTCTCTTCACTACAATATCATAGCAACCATTATTTCTAGGCAGGAATTGTTTTTGGCTGCTCAAAAGCACATGCGATACAAAAAGGTGCTATTACTAGAAAGGGCAACGACAACTTGTTGATTATACTGGAACAGAACAGTTAATAAAATTATAATTCGTTACCAGGCATTACTTGTTGTTCTGGAAGCTGTAATGGGATCCAATAATCACGATTTATTATCAGAGGAAATCGGCAATTAAAAAAATTTATCTTATACTCACACATTTTTGAAAAAATGTTAACAAAAGCTAAAACATTATCTAAATTGATTCAAAAAGAAGACTTGATAATTTTGAGTGTCCAACAGTTTACTGTTGCTACCAAGAAATACCTCGAAGTCAAGAGATCTGAAACTGAGCGGGATGCGCTATTGAGGTAGGCAAAAGAATTAGCAACTGTCGGTATTGACTTAACTTTGATGCAATAACCGATTAACAATTATCTAGAATTGCTAGACCACAGAAAAATTCAACTTTTTTAAAATAATATTTATCAAATAGACAATTGGAAAAAAAGACGTATTAAGCGAGCCCATTAAGCGAGCCCATATTCAGCTTTTTAGATACATTTGTTGCAGAATTTGATAGGCGTTTTTTAATTTTTTTTTTGAAAAAAACGTTTATAAGTTTGTTTTTTTTTAAAGTTAAACTTTTTTACTTTTTTTAAAAAAAAAACTTAAAAAAGTTAAACTTTAAAAGAGCGGTTTGCGTTTAAATACTTATCCAAATTAAAAATTAAAAAATCATTGTTAAAACAATATTAAAACAGAGCACAGCTGAAGAGCATTTAACTTGTGCGGCCGTAGCACAGTGGTTTGAGTGCTTACTTTAAAAAGCGATCTCTAGACATCTGGACATTTAGCCCCATCAGTAAGGAAGGCGCTTTCTTGCCGATGGTAAGATTCCTCTAAAATATTATGGTTCTTCTTTCCTTACCAAAGTCACTGATCGGGCTAGAGCTGGCATTACCAATGTCGTTTATTAGGCTAGAGTCATGTTTAATATTATTTAAAAAGTTAAGAAGTACAAATATTTCCAAAATATAATCAAACATTCGCGCAGACTGCTAACATCAACAGCCAACGACAGTATATGTTTTTTAAAATTAAGCATTTATTTATATATTTTTTATTCTATACATTTTATTTGTTTTATTTATTAAGGAATATAGAAACAGTAAATTAATCTCTCCCCCCCCCCAACCCTTCGTGTTTTTGCAGCTAGAGAAAAAAAAGGATTGGAAATATAAAACTTCGCTTTCTCAACTCCCCTCCGTAAGTTATAAAGTAAGTTATAAAGTTATAGTTACAAAGTTATAGATAAATTACGTTTGTTGCGCCAAGGTAAATAATTATTTTATTCGAATTTTACAATAGAATGGTCTTGAAGAATTTTTTAAAAAATTTTACAATATAACAACTTCAACTAAGTGAAATAATTTCGCCTTTACTTAAAATGCTCTAATGTCGGAATACTTAAAAAATAAGGTATTTTTTATTATATATAGTCTTTTCTTTTTCTAAGTAAATGTATATACCAGGTGTAGTGCCTTTTTCTTAACAAAATTAATAAAAAGTTTTTTGAATCAATAATAATATCGCACTTGAAGTGTTACAAATGTTACAAGTAACACAAAGCCTTTTAATGTTGTTAACGATTAAAATAATTCAAATATTCCTAAAGGAATACTAAATAAAAAAAAAGATTTCCATTGAACCTAAATAGTTAAATATAAGTATAAAAATTTTGATTTACTTGCCTAAATTTTATTTACTCCCATTATTTATAGCTTTTTTTAATAATAAAAACATATAAATAATTCTGAAAAACCTACAAGGACTTCTGAACCAAACTTCAAAACCAAATTCAAAGGAGGCACTACTGATAATAAAATTGGTTTACTCGTCAAGCTTTCTAAAATCTTAAGAAAAAAATAACGCACTAAATAAATAACTAAATTTTCTAAACAATATTGCGAAGCCCAAAATAAAACTTTACCTCCCATTCACCACATTTATTGCTTTCTGTTAAATTTAAATTCGGATTGGCTTTTTTAAAACGCCCATACTTCTCTATTTTCCATATTTTTGCTGTCATTTTTTAATCGCAAAAAAATTTAATTAAAAATATTTAAAACGAACTTTTTTCATAACTTTAGAATTTTTAAAATAAAAAACTTTTTAGTTTTGATAGAATTCGAATAGTCATTAACCACACATAAAAAGATACGTGGGTATTTAAAATATTTTATATAATATATATCTAAAAATAACTTTTTTTTTCGAAAAGTAAAAAATTCAAAATGAGAATTTATAAAGAAAAAAAAGTTTTTAATAACTAGGGACGGCTAGTGGTAACGCTTTTAGCCTACATGTGGACACACTAGGGTTATGAATTTTTGACTTTTTTAAAAAAAAAATTAATTTCCTGTCATAAATTTTCCGATTAAATTAAGCTTTACCCGTTAAACAACAGAAAAGGTTGCAGCAACTCAGTTTACAAAAACTTAGCTTCCGTAAATAAAAGTAATGTTGCAGTTTATATTCCGTTCATATAAAAATTCAAACAAATTATTTCTAGCAAATAATATATATATATATATATATAAACGGTTTTATGTTTTTGAAAATATTTTTTGAAAACAAATTTTCTTTGATTTACATAAAAAATATTTTTCCGTGATTTACATTTCCCTTCAACACCAAATACACGAATAAATAATAAATTAGTAAAGTTATAAACACTTTCAAAAAAATTTACAACTTTGATAAACATATACAAGCACATATAATATAATAATATTTCATATCCCTATATACATTTGCAATATAGATATTCTTGAAAAATCTTTTAATAATATATATTGGTTGAATAATAAATATAAATATAAGTATATTGACATCCTAAATCCAATATAATAATATAGACATCCCAGCTCCATGTCAATCAGCTATTTACAAGTCAACAATCAAATAGGCAATCAAGCTGAAGGAAGAAATAATTGAAAAGTTGCATATGGAAAGTTGGTCCTTACACTTTGATGACAAGCACATCGACATAATGGATTATCAAGTGGTCGTCTTTAAAAATGAAAGAAGAGAAATCAAATTGGATGTCTTTGGCTTAGTAGATGGCAGGGCTTTAACTATTTCTCTAGGAATTTCTAAAGTCCTTGATGAATTTTACTTATGGAATTCAATACAGATGATTGTTGCAGATACCACCAGTGTTAACACTGGAAAAAAGAATGGCGATGTTGTAATATTGCAACGTATGTTCACAGAGAAACGCATCAACAAACCTCAGTTTATCAGTTGTCAATACCATGTATTTGATAGAGTCCTCCGTTTGGCGATAGATGAGAAACTTGGAAGTAAAACACAATTGCAACTGTAGAAGAAGTACGAATAACTAATCACAGTTTGATAACGGAACAGAAGTAATACTCGAAACATCAGGCTAGAGAGATATTATGAAATTTTTGTTTCATCTCACTCAAGTGTTCCGATTTTTTGTGGTAAAGGGTCATTTTCCATTGATCAGATTTCAGAAAATATCCAACATCAGCAATGCAAGGTGGAGCTATATTAGTGATCCTGGCCTCTATTTTAATTCTTTCCACAAAGACAGTTCTGCAGAGAGTTTATATCGATTTATATCGTTTTGCTGGGCAGACCATTGGTTTACAGACCAACTGTACAACAAAATCGACTTTAATAGCTTGGCTGAAACACTGAATCCATACAAAAAGGCTATTTGAAAAATCCATACAAAAAGCTATTTGAAAAATCACTGAAAGCGAGAGCCATTCATATTACAGATACCCATAAATAATCAATGCGCAGTGCGCGCAATCAAAGTAATGGAGGAAATTTATTCATCATGCAAAAATAAAAACAAATTGCACCTTTGATTCTTTCTGTGCAAACTCAACTGTCTGATTCATTGTTGGATTGAAAATTTATTGTATTACATGACTATGACATACTAAATACATTTGAATACATAGTAGTACTTATGTCAAAATCAATTTTTTCAATGGCGGGGTGAACTTTTTTGAAAAGATACGCAAATATTAGTTTATTTTGTGCTTTTAAGTTAAAAGTTCATTAAAATACAGTACAAGAGCATGGGGTTGATAAAAAGTCATAACCCTTAGATACACACAGATTGTAAATAAATAAATTTAAAAAAGTGTTGATTTCAACTTGTCTTGACCTCCTTCCTGCCCCTTGTCAACAAATTGTCACCCAATAACAAACAGGCCGTATCTCTGTATTTTGTAATTCAGAGTAATTCGAAGTTCAAATTTTAGGGCACAAATACTGACAGTTGATCTTTTTGTCAACTATTTGTATTTTCAAGTCATTTTTAATTAATAAATATATATTTAAATATAAATAAAAATACAAATACATAATTTGTAAATTAAGTCTTATTTTCATAAGAAGTAATAAAAATTTGTTTGAAAAGGTGGTTTTAAAAACAGTGGAAATAAAAACGTTCCCAACTGAAACTGATTGACCATCAATTTTAAAGTCCTCCTTGTATGCAACTGCATGCTTTCAGTAAACCTCTTTCCTTTTTTCCTCTGCGTACGTACGGATTAATTATTACATAATCAACCCTTCCCCATTGCATAACTATTTAAAGATATTTAAAAAAAACTTTTAGTTATTTTGTCATATTTATCTAATTTATTTATTCTTTTTATCTCCCAAGTTACAGAGAGAAAAAAATGTACGAAACTAGTAGTTTATATAATTAGTCTAAAGTCAAATTTAAATTTTTTTTGAAACACTTTCCATCAAGTTTTTAAATATGATTCTTCGTTCTTTTACATTCCAGAATTCAAAAGACTAGTTTAAAGCTGCCGCTATGTTATTTTCTACGTCAGCGTTATAACACTTGGTAATGATTTTTTTACCCTCTATCAAACACTGGACAAAGTAGCTATACCTTGTGCATGGTCTTGATTATCCAAGGAATCCAAGATGTTTTAGTGTATCATTGAGATTTACGGAAGAACCGTTAATTTGAATTTCGTTTTTTGTAACTGAACTTTTACCAAAGATTATGAACTCGGTTTTTTCAGTTTTTAGTTTATTGCAAAGGTTTTTAAATTGTGTCTGAACTTTATAAACTTATATGCCACTTACTATTGTTCGAATCTGAAATAATTTGACTTAGGGGAAAGTTGGGTAGTCCCGGACGGCAGGTAATTCCGGACACTTGATGTACAGCTTAAACTAAAGAAGCTATGCAGTTTGAAATGCTATAAAAACATTATTTGAATGAAAATATGGCATATGCAAAATATCTATCATAATATGCCGAAGCGATTGGCTGGGAGTGCAAGATATTGTTTCTCACCTCCAGATGAGCAATGTATCATAATACTTGACAAGAGATCGTAAAACCGCGTACGTATTCGCTATCTTGTACTAATTTGTACTAATACATTTTTAGAAAACCTCTCTCTCCCATACAAATACGTTTTGAAAACCTCCCCTCTCCCGATCTAATAAGTTTTTGAGAAAATCTCTCCTCCCCCATACCTGCGTGTCTTTTTTATGGAATAACCCAATGTCCATATCAAATGGAAATGTTTTGTAAAATATTGCTGCGATAAAAGCCTGCGAAGAAAAAACCCAAAACGTTTGCCCTTCTGCCTAAATGTTAGGGCAGTGAGTTAGTAAAATTTTCTACTTCACTACCTTTTAATAAACTTAAGTTTATTGACAAATTTTTTTCATTTCAATCAAAAGTCTAGTAACGGTTCAAAGTTACGGCCGTGCAGGTTTTCCAATTATACTTCCCCTAAAAACAATCAACTTTTTTTGTTTAAGTTATGCGAAACATTTTTCACTAGAATAAAATTATAATAGCTGTAATTACCATAGTTATAACTTTCATGACAATTTTTAAAAACTACGTAGTTAAAAAACCAGATAAAATAATAGTGATTTGCATGCATTTCTAGAAATAAAGAAGAATGTTTAAAGAAAAAATTAAAGCGTTGGTGAATTTCTGTGGTCTTATCGAATTTATGTAGTCTTAGACGTGTTTTAGACGTCTAAAAAACGTTGTAATACGTTTTAATACAGGGTTGTTAGAACTATTTACATGTTAAATGTCAAAATATGGTTGTAAAATGACAAAATAATCTTATTCTTTCCTGAAAAATGAAAGACTGTTTGACATTTGGAAAAAAAGAATATCTATCAATTTTCAAATTATTATATTTATTTAACAATATCTATTTAGGGCTAAATTTAAATAATAATAATAATAATAATAATAATAATAATAATAATAATAATAAGTGTTTTTACTAATTTATTGCTGCTCTTGTTCTCTCAGAACATTGAGCACTCTATTTGTAGAATTAAATCCGTGGCTAGCATACCCCACACACCTAGTTATGAAGGAAGGGAGGGAGGCCTAGCAAATTTAGGGAGTCCATTTGCAAATTTAGGGTTCCTTTTTTTTAGTAATTTCTAGTGGAAAACTATATATATATATATATCAATATAAAGTTAAAACTTATCTTATGTGAATGCTTTCTACAATTTCTCTAGTTATCTCCTTAAACATAATATATTAGAGTACATAATGTTAAGAAAGTGCAATGATATCTTTTTTTTATGGTTACATCAACGTGAAAAAAAAAATGAAACATTTTAAAGCTATTTTTTGACTTTTTTGCAATTATTTACAACCTTTACAAATTTTAGTCTAAACTTTTTGAAATAATAATGCCACCTAATTCCACGAGCCTCAATTCATACAAAACAATTCCAAAATAGCATTCTATAAGGCCATCTGGCACCCCTGACATCCCAATAACCTCTCATGGGGTGTACATTTAGTTGCTGTTGAAAGTAGCGAACAGAGTGAGTGGAGAGCATCTGATAGAACAATTTCCCAATTTCTAACATCTATCTTGTGGGTTTTTAGTGCCAAACAAATATTTTTCCAGATCAAGCCATTATATCTCTCAACTTGTCCATTACTAATAGAATGATATGGGGTAGAATTACTTGCTGCAATTCTTTTCTGAGTAAGGTAAGATTTTAATTCATTACATATGAAAGATGAGCCTCTGTCAGAATGAATGTACGTTGGAAAACCACAAAAGAAGAATATTTGTTCTAAACATTTCACAACAGTTGTTGAACTAATATCAGGACATTGAAAAGCAAATGGATACCGAGAATATTTATCAATGACTGTAAACAGATATTTATTTCTAGAATTAGATAGAAATGGTCCTTTAAAATCTATACTTAGGCGATCCATTGGACGTATTGACTTGATTAACTCGCAGATATTTGCGGATTGATAAAACATTGGTTTTAAATCTGAACAAATCTGGCAATTAGAACAAACTCTCTTGACCTCTTCTGTAGAAAAAGGCAAATTTTTAGATTTAACAAAGTGAAGCATACGAGTAACCCCTGGATGAAATAGACAGTTTTATATATCACTTAGGTTTGTTTGAGATTGGGTTGTAGCAAAAAAAACACGTGTGAGTGCATCAGGGACGATGTTATCATTTCCAGAACAATACGATATAGTTTAACTAAACTCTGCTAACTCCATCCTCCAGTACTGTATCTTACTATTTTTAATCTTTGTTTTCTTTTGGTTATCAAGCATAAAAGCTACAGAACGCTGATCAGTATTTAATTTAAATTAATTCCGTAACAGTAAATGTCGCCATTTTCAAATGGCTTCAAAAATAGCGACAGCTTTTTTTTCTACTGATAGGTAATTGATTTCACTTTTGCTTAATGTTCGAGACATGAAGGCAACTGGACAACCATTTTGATTCAAGGTAGATGATACGGCTACATCTGATGCATCACATTCAACAATAAAAGGTAAGCTCTCATTGATAGAACTCAAAGTGGCAGGGTGAAGTTCTCTTTTAAGAAATTAAAATGCTTCAATGCCTCGCTATTGATTTGAAGGGATTTAACATTAATTAAACGCCGAACTTTATTAGCAAACGAAGGTATCCACTTTGAATAGTAAGAAAACATACCTAAAGTTTGTCGAAGTGATAAAATGTGGTGTAACTTTTCTTCTTCAACAAACTTGTCCATTGACCTTTGGAACATAAACACACCATTAGTAACTCCAAATGGAATCCTTCAAAATTGAAATAGTTTCCCAATTGCCTCAAAATGCTCTATACCTTTTGTCTGAATTTTTAAAAGGGATTTGGTGGTAAGTACTTTTCAAGTAAAATGTAGAGAATACTTTGTACTTTGCAAGTCTATTTATCATATCATCTATTCTGGGAAGAGGATATGCACCTAATTCAGTGAAAAGGTTAAGTGTTTGAGAGTAATCAATCCAAAGTCTTTTTTTGTTAGATTTAGTAAGATCCTTTACGACCACTACCTGGGCTCTCCATGGTAAGAAACATGGCTCAATTATACCATCCGATAATAACTGTAATATTTCACTTTCAATAAAGTTTCGATCATCATTATTATATCTTCTTGATTTTATAGCTATTGACTGAGTTTTGTCTGAAATGCTTGTAAACAAGGAAGGAATTTTTATTTTTGCTATTTGCAGTGCACATAGGTTATTTTCCTTTGTGACAATTAAGTCTTCTTTTTCTCCACCGAGTGAGAATATCAAATTTTTGTGTGGTTTTTGGAAGTCGCAACTATTCTCTAAATTTAAAGTAGAAATAAAGATATTATTTCTACTTTAAATTTAGTGAAATTTAAAACTTTGAATTTTACTCTTCAAATTTAAAACGGAAAGAAGTTTTCTTCTATTACTTTGATGCATCTTGGCATTAGCTTCTTATTTTCAAATTGCTTTTCATAATCGGACATAACTTAAGTTTTTTGATTTTTTTTTTTTTTTTTTTAAATAAAAGATTCTATTTAACAAAAAACACTTTTATAAAAAAATATTATTATAATAAAGTTAAAAAATTTCTTTCGAACTTTCAAGCAACTGTGGAAGAAATCTAAACAAAAAAATCCGTCCTTAATAAAAAATATGGTTAATTGTCAAAATCAGAACCTTTTTATATCGATTTTTTTAAATAACGATTAAAAAAATCGATATAAAAAGTTCTGGTTAAAAATACTTTTTCATTGTTTCAATCACCGTGCATTGTGGGCAATACAAAAGAATGATTTTCTCTCTCTCTCTCTTCTCCTCCCTCCCTCTCCTCAAATAAGAATTTGAGAGGTTTACCCCTTTTTGTTTGGCTCAGTAAAATGAAGCTTTTAAATATTTAAAAACAGTTTCATTTTCGTGTTGTAATTCTTTTTTTGAATTTTTTCTTACTAATTTATTAAAGAATGAAATTCGAAAGCCTTTTGTATAATAAGATTTATCATCTTAATATCTTTTTCTGTTATTTCTTATCTGCTATGTGTTTTTTATTATTTGCTATCTTTTGGGTGTTGACTAATTTATGGGTGATTAAAATTTTTTAAATGTTGTTTTTTTTCAGAGTTTTGAAAGTATGATTTCAAAAAATGAAAAATTGAAGTTTTCATTATTTTTATAAAATTTCTTAACATACTTTTTAAAGCGCTATTTATAGTTTAATGGTTACACTCCTTTATATAAATTGCAATTAATAGACGGCAATTTTTTATTCATTGCATTTTTTATTGATAAGTTTCATTTAAAACGATTTGTATGCGATGAGGTAAAAATGGTAACAATTTGTAAACAAAGAGTTACCTCAAAAGGTACCTCAAGGGATATACTTTGAAATTTTCTGCAAGGGGTCGTCCATAAAGTACGTACGCTTTTTTTTTCGTCCCCTCCCTCCCCCCCCCCCCTACACCTTTTTAACCTATTTATCTAACATTTTATGATATTTTTTAATATAGTGTCTCTTTTCTTTTATAATCGACCCACTGCCCTCCCATCTCACATACGCCATTTGCAGACCCCCTCTTTCCCTCCGAGCGTACCCTAACAACCATGTAAAAAATGTAACCACTAAGCGGTTCGAAACGAGCTCTGGAAATATTTTCGCGTTACGGTAAGGAAAGTTGCTCTGTGACATGTCCATTAGATCTTCTTCGGACGCCTAATTAACAAAAAAAAAAAAAAAAAAAAACTAACATCATTTTCGAATTTGCATTAAATAATTTAAAAACAACCGTTATTTTTTTTATCGTTTTTTAATCTTTTTTCAAACTTTTCCAAATTTCTTTTTACGAAAAATGTTTTAAAAACTTCACATTTCGTAAAATATAAAAAATGACCCTATTATTCTTTTTTTGAATAGTAGGGTCATTTTTTTGTTGAAGTTTTTTATCGAAGACTTTTTGTTAATTTATTTTTAAAAATAGCCACAGCAATTCAAAACATCCATTTCTAATATGATTATCTTTTAATCACCTTGCCGACCGTAGATAAACTTAGTAACTTTCATTTTATAGTATCGTGTGCAAACATTTTTGGATGATTTTCAGTCGAAGGTTTTTTATTTGCACTATTAATTATTCACGTCTTTTAGTTATGTTATGCTACTTTATGTATTATTTAACGTTTTAAGTCATATATAGTAGCTATGCAACTTTAACTTATGTAATTTATTTTTACTCAGAAAATGTTTGCTGAATACTTGTAAAACATAATACAAAGCAAAACGCTTGATTTGACCATGCTTAATTGTACATCTGTGTTTTATCTCTTAACAATTTAATAAGAACTTTAGTATAATACGGACGAATGAAAAAGCTAATTTTTATTTTTCATCATAAATAAAAAATATCTATTTCATTATAATGGAAGATTTAGATTCTGAAAACTCGATTGAAAAACGAAGTTTTTTTCATTCGTTTCCTGATCTCGAAAAACAAACAGTTGAAATACGCAATGGAACTCAAAGTACAAGTGATTTCAATGCTGCATATAACCAAAAAGCAGCTAGTCTTGAACAAGTCAGATCTGATCAATTGGTATGCAAATGGTATTTCTTATAACAGATATGTAATGCAGAAAGCCTGGTGTTCTTAATTAGGAATTATTTTAAACCAGTAAATATGAAATTTATATGCTAAACATGAATAGATGAACACATAATTGGCTGTTTTAATTGTTTTAACACAAATGTTTTTATTTATTTAATCAGAAACTTATTCAAAGTCATTATTTTTTATGTCTCTAGGTTTTTAATCTCTTTTCACAGAAAAAAACAAACATATTTTGCTTGTTAAAAATTACACTTTTTTTCAAAACAATATTTATAACAAAATTACTTAAAAAAAAAAAATTACTGTTTAGATTAAGTTGCAGACACTTCCCATTTACCTAGATATTTAAAACATATAATATATATTTTGATTCAAAAAGCATTTATAAATTTAAAAATTGATTTTACAAAATCATTGTCTTCATGAATTTGTAAAATTAATAATCTGTCAATAATTTTTCAAATTCAGAAAAAAAAATCATATTCAGAAAAAAAAAGAGAAAAGTTGCTTATGCAGTCTTCAGCAGATGGCTGTTCAAAGGTATTAAATATTTTCACAGCTTTTATTATTTTAGAAGGAATTTTAAATATGGTTCCTTCTTCTGAATGCCTCTTTTTTCAGGAAATTTCTTGCTTTTTTAGCAGTATGATCTGTTAAGGCAATATAATGTTATATTCTCATTAACTTTTCTTAGTAGCAGGATACAGTCTACAAGAAATTTACAACAGACAATATTCAAAAAAATTTAAAGATTTTTTTACAATTTTTTATGAGAAAGAAAATGTCTGCTTCTTAAATCCCTAAATTTTTATAATTTAAGATTATGCCACATCTGCATTTTTCAACTTAATAAGGCCAATAATCAAAAACAGTACTTAAAAACAAGTATGGGTGTTTCTTAATTTGAGATTAAATTTATTAATTTTAATGGAAACTTTTAACATACAACAGTTGTATCTTTATATTACTTTGAAATGTATTTAATGGTTGCTTTAGTTTAAAACAGCTTAACTTTGAAATATATTAAATGGAAACTTTTAACATTCAACAGTTGTAATTTTATATTACTTTGTTTAGATTAGAGGTGAATTTTGTTCTCCAGAGTCCCAGTCAAAAGGTTCTGATTTTAATGAAAGTAGTAGTAATAAAAAATCTGGAGTTCGCTTGAGCTGGAAAAACCTATCAGTTGCTACAAAACCAAAAAGTTTATCTTTATTTAAGACTATTTGTCGAAAATCAAAGACATTAAATGAAGGAAAAGTTCTTCTCAGATCTTGTAAGTAATTATTATTGAATTTAAACTTTTTATTTATATTGTATAAATGTTATTTTTAGAAAAACCCTGATTTATGTATAAATACAAGAGTTCTTTTTTTTATTATACCTTTTTTTACATCCTGATTTTTATTTTGATAATATATAATTGTTCTTTCAGTAAATGGAGCTGCTGAACCTGCAAGTCTGCTTGCTATTATGGGTGCTAGGTATTTAATTTTATCAGATTTGATGTTCATTTGTGTGAAATTTATTTTTACTTTAAAAAGTTGAGATTAAGTTTGTCTTTATCTAACTTAATCTAATACTGTTGGGTATTTGTGTATGGAATATTACCATTTGAAGAATATTGCCTTTTATAGGAATATTACCATTTTACTGTAGTATATTACTTTTTCTAGAATATTACCTTTTTACTATAAGATATTATCTTTTTATAGAATATTACCTTTTTTACTATAGGGTATTAATTTATTTAGAATATTACCTTTTTACTATAGGATATTAATTTTTAAAGTGTAGCTGTTCAAAATTTAACTATTGATATATTCTATAGATTAATATCCTAATGAAATATTACCTAATAAATCTCTAAAAAATTACCCATTTGTTTTAGTGGTGCTGGTAAAACAACCCTTTTAAATGTTCTTTCTGGTCAAAATGTTAAAGGTTTGGATATAAGTGGTGATATATTAGTCAACAATGAAAGAGTACAAAATAAAATTAAGAATATATCTGCTTATGTACAACAAGAAGAATTATTTATTGGAACTCTGACTGTCAGAGAGCACCTTCTCTTTCAGGTTTTATTTTTTTAAATTTTGTTTAAATTTAAGAGAAATATTTTATTTTATAAACTTAACTAATAATTTTGCTGTTTTAGTTTATAATTAAACATTGACCAAAATTAAGTAAGTTTATAATTAACTATCCAAATAATTTTAATGTTTTAACTTTAGATTGATATAGTTTTATCAAAAATTAGATGTATTTTAATTTCAAATTTTTTAAGATTAACATCTTTAAATTATTATTTAAAGATGTTATTCTTAATGTATTTAAGTATGTATTCTGTTTTTGGACTAAACATCCAAATTTTTTGTTGAGTTATTGCAGGAGAGTACTACATTTTTATTATTTATTATTGCAATATTTTTGTGCAAGACACATTCTATAATACATCACTGTTCATTACTCTTGCACCTGTTGGTTAATAAAGTTCTTTAGTTTATCAATTAAAATTTTCTCTTATTTTTGCTCAAAATATATTTTCAAAAGTTGCAAGTAATAAAATCATTTTTCCATAGTTATTAAATATAAATTTTATTTTTTCTATGTAAAAATTAACCAATGTTACAATTCAGTATTTATTATTTAGGCATATCTAAGAATGCCAGAGTCATTTTCAGTTAAAGAAAAAGAGAAAAAAGTTGATAATGTTATAGCTCAGGTGAGTGTTAAAATACAATAAAAAATACCATAATAATTTTTTTAATTTAATCACAAATCTGTTTACCATCAAGAATTTTTTTTTTTTTGAGATCTTTAATTAACACTTTAAAATATATACATATATATTTTTTCTTTTGAAAAAAAACCTTTTTTTTTTTTTTTTAATAATAATTCAGGCATCTACTTTTAGAACTAATGTTAAAATTTTTTATTAAATTTACATATAAAAAATTCTACAGATAAAAACGTGCTTATTTTTACTTTGCATTTAACTTTTTTTTATATAGCTTGGTTTAACCAAATGTCAAAACACAATTATTGGTGTTCCAGGACGGATTCGGGGAATATCTGGTGGAGAAAATAAAAGACTTTCCTTTGCATCTGAGGTTATTCCTATTTTTAGTTTTTTTTAATCTTTAATCATTTAAAGCTATAGAGGATAATAAGCAGTCTTAAGTAATCTGTTCGTAAACCTAAAATACAAAAAAAACAGCATAATATACAAGAATACTCGCTCAGAATTGCTAATTATTAGCCAATAGATTTGGGTGAAACTTTAGGATGGGTCAAATAATGCATAGTTTAAAGTTAGGAAATACACAAAAGTTAGAAAAAGCATACACAAACAGTTGCTCCATAATTTACTGATTCAGATTTAGGAAAGTATTAACTTTTATTGATTGAAATATGTATAACCAGTAAATCATATTGCATAAAACAAATAAATAAAAATATTTTTATATTTTTGTTTGCATAACAAAATAAGAAAAAACTTTTTGGCTTAAAGATTTTTTGCTGTTAAAAGCATGAAAATATCAAGTTTTGCAGAAACATCAGCAGTGGGTTTTTAAAAAATATAGCTTACTAACTAGATATCTGAACTTAACTACAAGTAAAGTGAAGTTACTTGTAATTACTTTTAGTTACATATGTAACTACAAGTCCAGCTATATATATATATTTAGAGACCTACTGCTGATTTTTTGGTAAAACTTGATATTTTCATATTTTGATTACCTAGCCAAAATATTTTTGTATACTCAACTTCTCACCTTTTTTTATTTTAAATATAAAAAAAAAATTTGTAGTGAAAAAAAAATAAATAATGTTTTTCAAAAATTTAGAACAATTAAATAAAACCTTACCTGGTTCTGTAAGGCAGTAGATAGATGTAACCAAGAAATTAGTATCCAAGATGCATGTTTAATAGCAAATGTAATATTGAAAGATTTAAATCTCCTACCAGCAGAAATTATTGCTTTATAAAAAGCTTCATAAAAAGAAACGTTTAAAGAAAAAAATTCGAAAACAGTCCACTGAATTCGAAGTAGTTTGTATTGTGTTTGGTGGCAAACAAGGTATAAATTATGTATAGAAATACTAAGTAAGAGCACTATGTCAGTTTATTTTTTTTCCAGAAATTAGTAAAACAAGTGATATTGTTAAAGAGATTGTGTCAAACATCAATAACATTTGTTAATATTTCCAATGAACCAATAGGTTCATTGGAAATTTTAACAACAGCTGTGTTATGGTACAGTGAACAACACAGGTCAATAAAATGGATTATTATGAAAGTTAGAAAAGGGGGTTAGAAGACCAGCATAGTAGCTGGTTTGCTTGCTTGCAAATGAGTTACATTTTCGAAAGTACTTTGTTGTGCTGGAGGATGGAAAATCAACAGGTTCTTCTACATATACAGGTAACATCATTACTGAATTAAATTTTGAAAAGATCTATTTATTGCGAACTTAAATAATACCTTTAGAAAAGTTTTTTGATGTAAGTGATAATGTGATGAAAGAATCAAGCACTGATTAGATCTTCTAAAAACCTAATTAGCAGTTAAATAGGGCAGTACTGCTAGTAATCATTTATCTTTTATGTTGAATGCTATCCCAGAAAATCTCAATCAAATAAAGAAAGACTTTTAAATTGTTGAGCCAGTGTTGCAAAATAAGAGTTATTCCTCTTGTGCAGAAAACATTATTTTTTATAGAGTAACCGATAAAGATTTGTCAGTTTAATTGATAATTAGGCTCAATCAGTTGAAAACAGCATCTGTGTGTTTAATAAGTCAACCATCAAACTTGATTATGCAGCTACATAATAAATATATAGATGTTTGACTGGTCAACTACTCTTATTCAAAATTGGAAGACCCTATATATATTTAAAGACCTAATATATATATATATATATATATATATATATATATATATATATATATATATATATATATATATATATATATATATATATATTAGGTCTTTAAATATATATAGGGTCTTCTAATTTTGAATAAGAGTTATGAAAAAGAAAAAAGAAAATGTTTATATGTTATGTCTTATACAAATCTCTCATGGTTGCTCGTATGTACAGAGTTTAAAGTTTTCCATTTTTTATCAACCTGAACTGTGATACTGACTCTACTGTGGTACTGACTCTACTGTGGTGCAGACTCTACTGTGGTTATTATGTGATGGTTACTCTTAAATAACTTTAAATGTTGAGTACTTTTATCAAAAATTTGTTTCAAATTTTATTATTTTATTTTCAGATAATTACTGATCCTAAACTTCTCTTTGTTGATGAACCAACATCAGGACTGGATTCTTTTATGGCAGAAAATGTTATAATTTGTTTGCAAAAGATTGCTAGCGAAGGAACAACTGTTATTGCTACCATACATCAACCATCATCAGAAGTGTTTCTTCTATTTGATAGGTAACTTGCTTAATTAAATACCTTCTCAATAAACCAACAGTTAAATATTGATTGAAGTGTATTGTTTGAAGACGTCCTAGAGATGTTTTTTGCAGATGTCCTAGAGATGTCTTTTCAGCTGTCCTATGGTCGTCTCTGACTGGTCTCATGTAAAAGACTTAAGGACGTCTGAATAAGACGTCCTAGAGACGTCATAATTTTACCTAGACATTCTTTTAAAAGTTATATAAAAGTGCAATAACATACAATACACACCTTAGATATGATTTAATCTAGACAAGGGAAGGTATAAAAAGAAATCAAAGTAAATAAAGTGTAATTTGATGTATTTTAAAAAAATTGTTAGTTTTATAAATAATTAAAAAAAATTTCAAACAAAGTTACACTTTCCAAATTAAAAGCTAATATATTCTGTAGAGTATAATCGATAGTGTATTATAAATAGAAGAAAATTGCTGAAAAATGCAAAATAAATAAAAAATACAACAGTTGGTTGTAGTTAGTTAAACCATCATTAATCGATATCGATATTAATGGATGTTCTCTTTGATCGGTCAGAAGAATGCCTAATCACTCTCCCAATAAGTTGCATGGCATCCATTTTAGTTAAGCTTTTATTTAACTTTAAAGCAGCTTCTAATAAAAACAACAACACATAGTTCAATAGGATCATAAAATATACTTAAATACATGTCATGTTGCATCCCCAAAGAAATTAAAAAAAAATTTTTTTTTTTTATTTTCTTTATTAAAACATCATTTTTAATTTTAAAAATTAAACAAACAATAATAAGCTAATGATAATACCAGTGATAGCGTTGCATAGACTCTTTCAACTTTTTTTTCTTCCTTAGACCATTCATGCTATATTCTGACAAAATAGTGTCTTTTGTCAGTCTACATATATAAAAAAGATGATAAATGCCATACTGTCTAACATAAATGTTAAATTCAAACTTTTTTTTGAATTATAAAAAATTATAATATTTATTATTATTAGCAAAACATTTTTAATTGGATCACCTGGATTTTTACTGCCAAATGATGATAACTGTTTTACCCAAAAAGAAACAATGCAATAAACATTAAAAATGTTAATGACAAACTTTAAAATATTCTAATAATATATAACATTTTTAAAATATTATAATATACAACATTTTTAAAAACTTTCTAATAATATATAACATATAAGGGATCATCCATAAATTACTGAATGCTATATTTTTTAAAAAAAAGGAAATTTTATTTTATATGATATGAGGATCTGCGAGGGAAAACTTATAATCTTTTTTGTTTTGTTTATTGGTGAAATTTAGCGTTGTGTAATTTATGAACAATCCCTAAACTGTAAAGATTAAATTCATGCATACAAAATTAATGTATTGGATATCTCAATTTGCAATTTTTTTCAAAACATTAAGTTCA
>NC_061160.1:34297869-34300369 GCF_022113875.1 Hydra vulgaris
TATATATATATATATATATATATATATATATATATATATAATATATATACATATATTACTATAAATGTGGAAAATTTTAAAGATCCTTTCTCAGTTTCTTTACACTGGAATCTCTTTTCCATTACTCAAGGCTTTCTTGGTACTTCATAATTAATTTTTTTTTTTTTTTTAACATAATACTTTTTTTAATTTTCTTTCAATTTTCTGTTTTTTTCACCAAATTAATTTGATTTTTAAATCAGAAAGAGGTTCTTGAATTTTTTTTAGAATTTTCATAATCAGTAGATGAGAGTTTGTAATCCTAAATTTATTTAATTAAAATCACTAACACTGATTTTCAAGTATTAAAAAATGTATTGCTTCTAAAATTAAATAGTTTTTTTAATTAAAACATTTTAGCATTAAAAATATTTAGTTTTAAATTTATTATTGCTTGTTTCGCCAACCACCAGATTATTGAATTGATATGTAACCATGGAATTAAAACAATGCCCAAAGTTAAGATTTCAAATTTGTGTCAAAATATTTCCAAAATGATAAAAAAAGATTTTTAAAAATTTATTTTTTAAAAAGTTTAATATTAAATCTATTTTTGAAAAAAGAAAAAAAAATCTTTTATTAGTTATTAAAAATAAATTTTGCTAATTAAATAGATAAAGATATAGTTCCCCTTAAAATTTTGTTTTTTTGATCAAAATTTCAAATTACCACTTGAAAGGTTACCAGTTAAAAAGTTACCATTTAAAAGCGATTTCAAAGCACGAAAATTATTTTAAACAAAGGAAGAAAAATAAAAGAATCTGATTCTTGCTTTTAAATGTTTTGCATGAACACAGCAAATACCATTTTAAATGTTTTCTATGAACACAAATACCATTTGAATTATCTTGTATAAAGTTCTTATTTTATTTAAATAGCAATATCCACATTTTACAGAACAAAACACTTAAAAAATTTCTAGTTTTACTAATTATAATATCAGTAAAGTATTTATAATTTCTGGATTTTCTATTGTTCAGTTAACATTATAAAGATATTTTTCAACACAAATTATTGTTTTTGCAATTAACTGTTTGGTGATAAAAATTCGTTTTTCTACATTCTCAAAAATTACTCATTAATTTTTCTACATTCTTTTACATTCATCTTTGTTTTAAATCTACCATTGTTACACATTAAATGTCAATGCTGATAAAAACCAACTCTTTTTATTACAAAATGTAACACTAGTTTGTTTGCTTTAAGTTACATACTGTTTTAAAATGTAGCCTTTATATATTTATGGGCCTTCAGATCAAGTATATATGGTAATATTCCTCTTAAATAGAACTTTTTATGAAAAATCCTCCCACTAAAAATAACATTATTTCATCAATTGTCATGGGCCAATGAATCCTTGAAGACATCTATAAAAAAAAAAGCAAATTTTAAATTCTGTATTACTCTTATGTATTGAGCTAGATTTCATCCAAAAAAGTTTAGTTGTTTTTATGTCAGTAAGTAACAAACATTTAAACACACAAAATTTCCAACTTATAATACTATTAGGACTTGATAAACCAATTTTTTAAAATCCTAATATAATATACATTGATGGCCAAAAGTGTGTATCCACCCCCAAAAAAATGAGTTTTTAAAAATTTTATCATAAAACCTTTTATGTAAACATTGACATAAATGTGTGTAAATTAAGTTGCAACAATATTTTCAATAGTTTTAATATTTCCTTTAAAGAGGTGGTAAATAATCTGGGATTATTTACCACCATTCTTTTTATCAAATTTTCACCTCTTTTGTTAATAATTTTTGGTCGACCGGATTTTTTGCAAGTCTAAACAGCTATCTTTTCCTTTTTTAATATATATTTGAACAGTTTGCTTACATACACCAACTTTTTCAGCAATTTGTCTTTGACTAAAACCTTCTTTACAAAGTGCATATATTGCACCACGTTTTTTTTGTTCTAAATTACCCATTGCAGCATCAAAATAAAATAAATCTCACTTATATTATTTCGCATATATTTTGAATTATATTATTATTATCCTTAAAAACCAAAAAAAAAAAATAAAAAACCTTCAAAAATTAAAAAAATTGGTTTTGAATATTTAAAAAAGAAATTGTTGATGGATACACACTTTTGGCCACTAGTGTAAGTACTACAAAAACAGATAAAAAGCAAGATAATAATCCAAATGGTAATAAACTAATAAAAAGTTATTAATTACATCTAATACATAATAGCTGCTAAGTGAAATAATTCTGTGATTTTCTTTATAGGAAAAATACTAAATTCAATTTGTTTATATTGTATATTGTTTATATTCAATTTGAGTAATAATTTTTAATAAGCAATATTTCTCATTTTTTTACAATTAGGGTTATGCAAAATAACAATTGGATGATTTTAAAAATTCATACCTTTGATTGCAGTTAAGATGGAGTTAGATGCAAACTTTTGATGTGATGAATTTGATCACTATAAATAAAGTTCATAAAT
>NC_061160.1:34302869-34368335 GCF_022113875.1 Hydra vulgaris
TAGATAAAGAACATCAAAAAAATATTTTTCCTGGCTTTCTCAATGAAAACTATAATCTAGATAATGTTAACTTAACTTTAAAACAAGACAATGAAATTAAGATTTTGGTTAAAAGGCTGCTAAAGGAAAAGTTAAGTGTCTATGCTTTCCTTGTAACAGGGTTTTTAGAAAAGAAGTTAAGATATAACACACTGTCAATAAAAAACACAGCTATGGCTAGTATAAGGTAATTATATTGACTTTTGTTTTGTTGAGCAGCAACATGAGTTAATAGAAATAAATATAAACCATTCTTATTTTATAGGTTTGGGATTTCACCTGCCGCAACTGCAGCAATTGCTACAAGTTATCTTCAAGATTTAATTGAAGCAGGATTTCTCACCCCTGAGTCCTCTTACCTTGCTTGTGATCCTTCTAAGTTGACGAGAGAGAGAAAAAAGGTGATGGTAGTTGCGAAGAAAAATGATAATTTAAAACTTCCGAAAGCAGATAATATTGCCATTTACTTTGACGGAAGGAAAGATTCAACAAGAGCAATGAAAAATGATTCAAATGGACAGCTACATCCTATTATTATCAAAGAGCAGCACATTACTGTGACTATAAAACCTGGTGGTCGATATCTCGGCCATTTTACCCTAAATGCACCTAATCATCTAGATAAGCCAGCTAAAAAGATTGCTGAAGGTGTTTATAATTTGCTGCAACAATATAATCTTACTGAATCATGTTTAGTATTTGGAGCTGACAGTACTTCAATTAACACAGGCTGGAAATGTGGTGCTATAACGCATCTTGAAAAGCTGTTAGGTCACAAGTGCCACTGGGCTATATGCATGCTTCATTCGAATGAATTATTTTTGCGTCACCTTATAGAAGGCATTGATGGACCAACATCATGTAGTACTGGATTTGTAGGTCCTGTGGGAAAATTTCTTCCTGGTGTTAATAAAATGGAGTATAATCCTCAATTTAAAGCTCTTCAAAATGGAGAGAGCTTTGTCAACATTTTAGAAACAATATTAAAAAATATGTCAACAGATCAGAAACAATGTTACAAGCTATGTAAAGCAGTTAAGATTGGTTTATTGCCATCTAATCTTAGAGAAATTCAATGTGGCCCCTTAAGTCATGCCAGATGGCTCACTACTGGCATGAGAATAGTCTTTATGTGGACAAGGAAACACAACTTAAATGAGCAAAATTTGCAAAATCTAGAAATACTTGTTGTATTTTGTTTACAATTTTACTTTAAAATTTTTTTTTGACATAAAGGTCAAAAACAGACTTGAAAATGCTTCTTATCACATTCTGTCTCAATTGAGAATTCTTAGAATGCAACCTGATAGAGTAAAAGAAATTGTGTTTCCCTACATCCAGTTAGGGGCTTGGTATGCGAACCATGAAAGTATACTAATCTCTTTATTATCTAGTAATAATGCAGAAGATCGCAATTTTGCAGTTGATCAAATTTTGAAACTAAGGGGTAATGATATCCTTGGAGATATGCGAATCAGACCAAGAAAAACACCTAAACTTAACTTTGCAGCAACTACTCTTCAAGAGCTAGTTAAATGGGAAAATGGTGTTGTAGAAGAACCTGTTTTTACTTGTTCGCTCACCAGAGATAAGTTGTTATTACTTAGATTGATACCTTTAATAACACCTTCGATTAAAATTCATACTCAAAGTACTGAACGTGCTGTAAAACAAGTGACAGTAGCATCCATGTCAGTAGTTGGACCATATGCAAGAGATGGGTATATTAGAGCTAGAGCTCAGCATAGAGAGTTGCTACCTGTTTTTAAAACAAAGAAAGAAATTTTATTAAATTTTTAACTTCAATAGATTTTTATTTTATTTGTTTTTTAATAGTGTTTTAGTAGTTCTATCAAAATATTATTGGGGTAAGAAAGGGATAAACCACCTATTTTTTGGTGAAAGTATAAAGAACTGTTATGATCAAATTTTTTAATCATTAGAACCTCACAAAAAATTGAATACCCCCTCCTCCTCCCTCTAAAAAATGCAGAATCTGCACTGCAGATAGGATCCATGCAAGATAATGATTTTAAAAAGTATCTAAAAAACTTTTAATAATCTAAAAATATTATTTGCATTTAATATTTTATCGCAATGAAAATGAAAATATAAAATACAATGAAGGACATGTGACAAATTAGATTTTACTAATTTTTGCTATTTCTAAAAGTCCATATTTGGGTATCAAAACTTTTTCCGATCAAAAATTTTTTTAAGAAACCCTATTTAAAATTTGATTTTACATAAAAGTACACCTTTTCCTAAGCTTTTAGAAAAAAAAAAAAAAATTCGCTGTACCCTAATGATGATGATAATGATGATGATGATGTAATTATATTGATGAGTATTATAATTTTTAGATGATATGCGACTCTTTTGTTTCTGACCTTAAGATTCCATTGAATGGATATGAATCTGTAAGTAATTAACTTTTTAAAAACTAAATGAAATTATTGATATTTCTAAGTTGTATAACTTCCACATTATGTCTGAGAGGAGAACAGGAAATTACAAAAATAGTAGTTTAAATCATAATTTAATAAAAGTTAATAATCATAAATTTTATAAAAATTTGCTAAAAACAACTTTATTTTTTCTTGTTATATTACATAACTTATAATAAATTAGTAACCTCAATGAAATAAAATTGGAACAAGTTTTTACTTTACAAAAAGAATTAGTTGATGGGTCATTCCATCCAAATGGACTGAAATTTTGGGATTCTAACACGGACCCCTCAGATTTTGATGAAACTTGGTGGGTTGGTTTATATCAATGGGAAAAGCAATTCCTGAAAATTTCAGTTTAAAATTCTTTGTGGTTCATTAGATATCGCCATTTGAAATTTCTGATTTTTCTAAAAATTAAAACTTTGTTAGCAAAACATGTTTTGTTCATACTTTGAAGCTCTGTATTTTAATAACGAAAATTCAGAAAACCTTCTAGTTTTTTTTATTATATACAACTGTAGGCTTACTTTGTTAAAACCTTGACATTGAATTTTTTTAATGTCACATTTTATCCATAATGGCTGCCTAAAAAACCAAAAAAAATGTTTGTAGATATAAAAAGTTGATTTTTGATGGGTCAATATATAAAATTAGCAACTTTAGAGGTGAAAAGACATATCTTTTTAGTTTCTATGTATGGTAGGCTTCCTAATTTTTAAAAATTTGCTGATAAGATACGATTAGAAATAATGGACTCCTAAAAATGGCTCTGGGTAAAACTTAAAAAATTGTGCCAACCCTTTAAACCACCAGTAACCTAGGATCAACACTGATTCTTATAATAATTTTTTTTTACTGATTTAAAAGACTTTAATAAGTGATTTTAGAAAAAAAATTAGTGGGTACTCATGGGAAGGGAAAAAGTCATGGGAAAAAGTCATGGGAAGTCAAGGGAAAAACTCATGGGAAGGGAAAAAGTCAGAGCAATGAAGTTGGCACAAAATGCATTAAAAACGATAAAAATATAGGTATTGATGTACTTTAGTTTTCATTATCTACAGCAATGCAAATATATATATATATATGTATATATATATATATATATATATATATATATATATATATATATATATATATATATATATATATATATATACTTAAATATATATATATATATATATACTTAAATATATATATATATATATATATACTTAAATATATATATATATATATATATACTTAAATATATATATATATATATATATATATATATATAACAGTATATCATAACCATTACTAACGTTACTACAGTATATCATAACCATTACTAACATTAATAACGCATATTTTTGCACAGAACCTTAATCTTAAAAAAAATTTGTTATTAAAGGTTTCACTGATTTTTTTAAAATGCATGAAGTGTCTTTATGCGCAAAATAAGAATTGAACATGCACATTAAAAAGCTGTTAAATGATAAACAAGTTATTGGGTGTACTTTTTATTATTTTATATATAAAATTTATCATTTTGTATTTAAGCTTTCTTCTTATGGTGTAGCTGGTAACGTCTTTAAGATTATTGAGTCCTTTCTTTTCAATCGTAGTATAAAAGTTGTCCTCGATGGACAACACTCTTCTTCACATCCTGTAACTTCAGGGGTTCCTCAAGGTTCAATCCTTGGCCCTATACTCTTTTTAATTTACATTAACGATCTTCCAGATATTCTCACATCTAAGGTGGCATTATTCGCTGACGACACTACCATTTACTCTTGTCATGATAAGAAGCCTACACTCTCTGGTTGCTTGGAGGGGGTATCTGAGCTTGAAAAGGATCTCACTTCTGCTACAGCATGGGGCTCACAGTGGCTGGTGAACTTTAATTCAGATAAAACTCAATTTTATTCGGCCAATCGTTATCGTAATAATTTAGATCTTCCTATATTTATGAATGGTAATGTACTAGATGAGTCATCTACCATTCATCTTCTAGGATTAACTCTTACTTCTGATCTTTCTTTTAAACCGTATATCAAATCCATTGCAAAATTAGCATCTGCTAAGGTTGCATCTCTTTATCGAGCTCGACACTTTCTTACTCCAGATTCTATTCTCTATCTCTATAAATCTCAAATCCGTCCCTGTATGGAATACTGTTGCCACATCTGGGGCGGATCTTCTAATGAAGCTCTTTCTCTTTTAGACAAGGTGCAAAAACGAATTGTAAACATAGTTGGACCTGCTCTGGCAGCCAATCTCCAACCTTTGTCACATCGTCGTAATTATGCTTCTCTTTCTCTTTTCTACAAATACTATAATGGGCACTGCTCTAAAGAGCTAGCGTCCCTTGTGCCATCTACTAAAATTCATTCTCGTGTTACTCGCCATTCAATTAAGTCTCATCCTTTTTCTGTGACTGTTCCTAAGTGCTTCAAAAACTCTTATTCTTCTAGTTTTTTCCTCGAACATCAGTTCTTTGGAATTCGCTTCCTTCATCTTGCTTTCCTGATTCATATAATTTGCAATCTTTTAAGTCATCAGTCAATCGTTATCTTGCTCTACAGATTTAGTCTTTTCTCTTCCAGTAACTTCCAACTCTTATAGTGGTTGCTTGCAGCCTTGTTGGAAGTGAAGATGTTAAAAAAAAAAAAAAAAAAAAAAAAAACTATTATGTCAAAACTCATGGAAACTTTGCTTTACATTTCAAAGATTAAAAATAATAAAATAATATTTTTAAGATAATAATTAAAAATAAATGGCTAGTGCATCCTTAGATCTAAATCAATGTTGCATTGGAAAAACATTAAATAAAGATTGTCATGAAGGAAAATTTACCAAACTCAAGAAAATTAGATATTTTGAGGAATTAACCAAAAAAGGTCAAGAACTTGTGCACTTATAATGTAAAGTTAATTATATAAAAACTGTTTGTTATCACCATGAAAAGATCTTCTTGAATAGATTTGAGTCTTGGTACGATGGAAGCTTTTGTTGTAATCCATTAACAAACAAAAAAATTAATATAAAAAGTATTTAAAAATAAATACTTAAATAAGACTTAATCAATTATTTTAAAGGTAAAGACTTATTTAATGTTTTATCATTTTGTTTCTTTTTAGAATCTGTCAGAGTAATTAGTGTTGCTGTTGCAAAGGAATTTGATTTAATACCTGGTCATAAGCTTTGTACAGAATGTCATAAAATATTCTATTTAAAAAATAACAAAAAAGGTTATGAAAGCGATTTATGTAAAAATAAAGACAATGATTTTAATGAAATTCATATTTCAAAAGAAAACTTTAATTAAAGCATTAATACCCTTGGTTGTTTACCTCCTACATTAGTATCCCATAAAGACAGGGTCAGCTATGCAAAAAGAAGATGAACAAGATCCATACTGCCACTAAAAAGAAAACAGCAACTGTGATGAACCAAAAACACAAGAGCTATGTTGTGAAAGTAAACAAAACTTGGACTCACTAATGGAATTAATTAAAGCAAAGTTTGATATTTCTTCAAATCATAAAAACTTAAATTACTAACTTTGGTTCCTGAGAATTGGAACATTGACTATACACAAAACAATTTTTCTGCTTCCCAAAGAATGATAAAAACTGCAAGACATTTGAAACAAATGCATGGCATAATGGCAGAACCGTCTAAAAAAGAAGGAAGACCTATTAGTGAGAAAGTAAAAAATCAAGTTAATGAATTCTACCAATCAGGTGAATACTCTCGAATGGGTCCAGGGAAAAAGCAGTTTGTCTCAATCCAAGGCGATGTTAAAAGACAACATTTTCAAAAAAGACTACTAATACTTAATATAAAAGAACTTTATTTAGAGTTTGTTAAAATTTCCTTAGATGTCAAGATTTGATTTTCTACGTTTTGCGAACTTAGACCAAAGTGGTGTATTCCTGTTAGAGGTGCTTTAAGTCTCCACTAAGTATGTGTTTGTGAGTACCACCAGAATGCTAAACTTTAAGCATTAAAAATACCAGATATTTCAGACTATAAAAATCTTTTGATATTAGTTGTATGTGACTTAACAAATCAAGACTGCATGCTGCACAGTTGTGATAATTGCCCAGATACTGACACACTTAAAGAGTATCTTACTACTATATTTGATAAATATAGCATTGAAGAAATCTTATTTAATCAGTGGCAAAAAGCTAACAAAAAACATGATATAGTTCCAGTAACTCTTCCAGTGGATGATTTTATTGAAAAAGCTTGTCAACAAATAGACCAATTAAGAGACCATCACTATATAGCCAAAAATCAAGCAGCATATTTGCAGCATCTAAAAATCACATTACCAAGTAATCATATTTTAATGTTACTAGACTTTGCTGAAAATTACAGTTTTTATAATTCAAGATGCAGTACAAGGTTGTTCTTGGCTGTTGTTCTATTGGAACAACAGCCAAGCAACATTGCATCTTTTTGTTATTTACTTTATGGAAGAAAATAAGATAAAATGTAAAAATATTTGTATCATCTCAGAACATTTGCAACACAATACAAACTCAGTTCATTGTTTCATTCATGAAGTATTAAAACATTTAAAAGAGTTAATACCCTACTTCAACCATTGCATTTGTTTCAGTGATGGTACAAGTTCACAATACAAAAATTGTAAAAACATATCTAACTTATGTCACCATGAACAAGATCATGAGGTATCTGCAGAATGTCATTATTTTACTACATCGCATGAAAAGAGTGCTTGTGATGGTGTTGGAGACACTGTCAAAAGACTTGTAGCAAGGGCAAGTTTACAATTACTAACTGATCCTATCAATTCATCTGAGAAAATGTATGACTATACGATTCCACTTGCCTTTTGTTCACCAGGGATTTATATAGCATGTGTTTATGATAAAAAATGGTTTTTAGGTAATATTGTGCAAGTATCTGAAGAAAATCAAGATATCCTTATAAAGTTCATGAAGTAGTTTGTTCCTCAAACACTTTTTTTTGGCCACATAGGGAAGATATTTGCTGGGTTTCATTACGCATGTTCTATGCAAAATTTCATCTTTAAAAGTGCAATCAGCAACTGGTAGATGCTATGAACTATCAGCTCATGAAAAAACTGAAATACTACATTTTTACAGTAGTATATATAATAACAAAATTATATAATAATATAGCAAAATTCTTATTAATTTGATCAATCCAAATTTTTTATTAAAGCAAATTTGAATGATTCAATTTTTATATTGATTTTTTATTAAATAATAATATTTGTATTACATACTATATGTTACATAATAAACTTGTGTATTGTGATATACATGAATACCTATATTTTTATCGTTTTTAATGCATTTTGTGCCAACTTCATTGCTCTGACTTTGTAACTTCCCCATGAGTACCCACTAATTTTTTTTTCTGTAATCACTTTAATAAAGTCTTTTAAATCAATAAAAAAAAATTTATTATGAAAATCAGTGTTGATCCTAGGTTACTGGTGGTTTAATCAGTTGGCACATTTTTTAAAGTTTTACCCGGAGCCATTTTTAGGAGTTTATTATTTCTTACTGAATCGCATCTTATCAGCAAATTTTTAAAAATTAGGAAGCCTACCATATATAGAAACTAAAAAAATGTCTTTTCACTTCTTAAGTTGCTAATTTTGTATATTGACCCGTCAAAAATCAACTTTTTATATCTGCAAACAATTTTTTTGGCTTTTTAGGCAGCCATTATGGATAAAATGTGACTGTGATTAAAAAATTCAATGTCAAAGTTTTAACAAAGTAAGCCTACAGTTGTATATAATAAAAAAACTAGAAGGTTTTCTGAATTTTCATTTTTAAAATACAGAGCTTCAAAGTATGAAAAAAACATGTTATTGCTAAAAAAGTTTTAATTTTTGGAAAAATCAGAAATTTCAAATGGCGATATCTCATGAACTACAAAAGATTTTAAGCTGAAATTTTCTGGAATTACTTTTTTCATTGATACAAATCAACCCACCAAGTTTCATCAAAGTCTAAGGGGTCCATATTGGACCCTGGTTCACTTGGCATGGAACAACCCTGATACATCAGAGTATAATCAGTTTGTTAGATATTTGGTGAAAAAATTTAAATGGGGTAGTAGACTAGTAGTAGAACACTTGGCTCATAATCAAGAGTTCAAAACTCTTGATTATAAGCCAAGTGTTGATTACCACACTTAATCTCAATGCAGCAACCTTGTTTAATATTATTTGTGTCTCAGAATTTAGGCTTGAGAGAGAGAGAGAGAATTGTTAATAAAGTTTAAGTCCCATTGGAGCCTGGGAAGGTGAATTTAATTACAACAAATACCTTAGTTGTTAACAACAATTATTAAGAACACAGTACCCCATGTAATATAGAAATAAGTTCTTTCAAATTTTTTATTTAAATTGTTTTATTACTTAAAAAAGATTGGGGAAAATGTTTTATAAAAATAATTTTGTTCATGATGTTTTATAAAAATAGTTTTATTCACCTCAGATTTACAATTACTTTGTATAGAAGAATGTAAAGCAGTATCAGATTATTTGGCCAATATATATGTGTGTGTGTTTAAAATATATAATTACTGGTAAAATATATAATTACTGGTAAAATATATAATTACTGTATATTATACCATATATATTTACTGGTAAAATTTCATATCGAAATATATAATTTTCCTTATTTGATTTTAATTTTTTGACTTTTGGGTATTTTAAGCCTATTGTTAATACCCTGATATTAGTGCATCGTTCTTGTGACTTTATTTTTTAAATATTTGAATGAACATTTTTTATTGTTATCATATTTTATTTTAATTTTAAGCCAGTCATGTTGCAACAAAAATACTCAACCCAAATGTGAGTCTTGTTATTTATTTATTTATTAATTTTTTTTGTAGCTTGCTATATTTTTTTTTATTATTACATTTTTTTCTATTAGTTATAAAGTTGGATTTTTAAAACAACTAAAGGCAACATTATGGCGATCTTGGATGTCTGCACGAAGAGAGCCTTACATTAGCACCATTAGAATCATGCAAAGTTTTGTGGGTTTTGATTATTTGATACAAAAAAAAATTATATCAATTTACAAATTGACATATTGTCATAAATGTCAGTTTGTAAATTGATATTTATAATAATTTTTATGGTATCAATGTTTATCTTAAATCAGGTAATGGCTCTTATTGCTGGTCTAGTTTACCTAAGAGTTGGAGACAGTGAATCACAGGACAAAGTCATGAACATTAATGGAGCAATCTTCTTTAGTGTGACCACAATGTCATTTGGTTCAATAACTGGTTCTTTGTTTGTAAGTAAATTTCATACATACTAATCTTATTGCTAACACATTTAAGACATTAACTTTTGAGTAATATGAATATATATAGAATAGAATATACAGCATTAACAAGTACACATATGTTAAATGACTTTCTTCAACTATTTAAATATAAAAAAAGATTCATATTAATTTTTAACTAAAATTAATTAATTAATTTTAGTTAAAAATTAATGATCTTAAGAGTATTAAAATTTTATTCTTTAATATTAAAATTTTTCTATGTTGTAAGATGGTTTTTTTTTTTTAGGTGTTTCCTGCAGAACTTCCTGTTTTCTTAAAAGAACACAAACTTGGAATGTATCGAACTGATGTTTACTTTATTAGCAAAACATTGGCAGAGGTTATTTTATGTATTTAGAATGCATGGCCATTATTGATATATATTTAAGTCAAAGATTTTGTAATATTAGTTTTAATAACTATAAGTAATATATAATTTTTTTTTTTTTTTTTCTTTTTCTTGTTATTTCCATTTGGCTTTTTTTATCTTTTTTGTAATTTCTAAAAGTTGATTATTGGTACTAGCTATGTCAGAGCAAAGTGGTACAGAAGGAAGTCATCAATGATTTGATGCTATTAACTCATTTTCCAAATAGCTCTTTTTTAATTAGGACTGTAATATATTTCAATAAGTGTTTAAACTGTTGGTTGTGATGGTGCTTTTGTGTATGATTTTTTTCTATTCCCCAGACAAAATTTTAGCGAGCTACTTCTTATCTATAATACGAAGCTCGCAAAGTTTTTTCTGCCATGATTTTAGAAACACTAAGAATCACTTCAAGGAGGAGTTGTATAACGTTCAGTTGATTATCAAATAATATTTACAAAAAAAAAAAACTGAAAAAGTTTATACAAGTATAAATTTGGTATCTTCAATTGTTTATATGCTTAACAAATTTTTTTATAAAATTATGTGTGCATTTATTCTTGAGCAACTTTATAAAAACGTTTTTTTTGTGTGCGTGTGTTAAAGGTAGTTAGGTTAAAGGTAGTTTTTAGAACATTTTTATCTTAATTGATATTTCTTTTGTTTTATAGTTTCCATGGTATTTCATTGGTCCAGTAATTTATTCTCTTATCTATTACTTCATGGTTGGTATGAAAATTTTAAAAAGTTTTTAAATTTTTATACCTTGATGTTTATGATTTTTTTAACAGGGTACTTTGTTATTTTTAGGACTTCGTCTAGACACAGCAGCTTTTTTTCTCTCCCTTGTTGTTCTAGAGCTTTTAACACAGAGTGCTCTATCATTTGGTATATTTTTAACATAAAAAAATTAAACATTAGGGTTTCACCATGTATACATACATATATGTATATATGTATGTATGTATATATGTATATATATATACATATATATATATATATATATATATGTATGTATGTATATATATAGATATATAGATATATAGATATATAGATATATAGATATATAGATATATAGATATATAGATATATATATATATATATATATATATATATATATATATATATATATATATATATATATATATATATATATATATATATATATATATATATATATATATGTGTATATATAGGTGTGCATTAAACATGGATAGCTGTCTGCAGGGGCTACAGAAATATACATCAACAAAAGTTTGGTTCAAGCAGTTTACAAACAAAAATTTCACCAAAAAAAAGCTAAAATTCGAAATTAAAAATTATTGCCACAATTGTGCCAATAAAATTTTGATTTAAAATGCCAACTTAAGTCTGGACAGTTTTTCAAAAAAAGTAGAAAAAAATTGTTTTTTTTTCTTTGCTGTTATAAAAGTCTTTCATAGTACTTCTCAAATCTAAACACTTATTAGTTGTATGTACTGAAGCCCTTGCAGATGTCTTTTTCAGTATGATATCATCAATGAGGTTTTATGCAAGACTAGGTAGGCTAGTTTTTTTGATTTGTTTGAGAAATCATTAGTATTTTCATTTTGGGCGAGAAGTTAATAGTTTTTTTTTGCTTTTGATCAAAAGATAATTTAGTTTTCAATAAATAGCTTAGTTTAAAAAATTCAATATTGATAAACATAACAAATTTAACTTTTGAGATTTTATTGTTGATTGTTATTGTAAAATAACAATAATAATTTTTTAACTTTATACAGAAGCAGTCTAATTTAATTTTCTATATTGTTAAGATTCGTCCAATTTGTAGGGTATTTAGTATCTGCTGTATCACCTACTATTCAAGTTGCAACAGGGATTGGTCCACCTTTGATTATGCCTTTCATGTTGTTTGGTGGCTTTTTTCTTAAAGATAGGTACCACAAAATGAAATTTGTTTAATTGTCAATTCATTTTTCTTATTTACATTGTTTGTTATCTCAATTCACTTTAATTCAATTTACTCATTTTTATTGATTATCATGACAGTTCACTTTATTTGTTCACTTTTTTGTTTGTTTGTTTGTTTATTATCATGACAATTCACTTTATTTGTTCACTTTTTTTGTTTGTTTTTTTGTTTTTTGTCATGACAATTCACTTTATTTGTTTACTTTTTTATTTTGTTTGTTTGTTTATTATCATGGCAATTCACTTAATTTGTTTTAAGACCATGTTTGTTTGTAAAAAATAGTGTTTACAAGCATTTTTTTTTTTTTAGATCAATTCCTGTATATTTTATTTGGTTAAAATGGCTTTCTTGGTTTAAATATGCAACGGAGTGTCTTCAAATTATACAGTGGGATGAATATGGAGCAATAGGTATATCTATATATTTGTATCTATAAATAATTATAAAAGCATGCTTTTGCAAACTGTGATCATTTGTGCCATCATTGTTTTTTAAAGCTTAAATTGTTTATGATAAGCATTTTAGGCTGTTTAACTGTTATTAAAATTGTCTATTCTCTGCATTTAGCTCATAAAATAACTATAAAATAGTGTATGACATTTGAATGAGAGCTTTCATCAATTCATAGATATCAATACTTGATCTCATTCCTTTAGTAAAGTTTAGAGTTTATAGAATAGAGTTTTTTTTTTTCTATGAAATACATCTAAATTAATTTAATATTTTACTTCTGTTAAGAGAACTGTAAATTAATGTCTGAAGATAATAGTAAAAATTTTTTTAGGTTAACATGAAAATGTTTTATTTTCGTCCGTTGTATTTAATGAATTTTTATATTGGAAACAATTTATGTCCTAAAAATATTGTTTTTAACTCTATAAAAAGAGATTATTTTTTTATTTTTAAACTGCAAAAAACAAAAATTGTAAAATAATTGTTGTGGAAATATGTTAAGAAGTTCAATGTTTTGACAGGCATCTTGATTTAGCAAGAGAGAGTATTATAAAGGTAGATATCCTTGATATATAATATATTTGTAATATGTTAGCATTAATAGAAATAAAGTACAAAGCATAGATTTAGTGTCAAATATATTATTGAAAAAAAGCTAAAATTAGTACAAAAAGCCCAAGATGTTTGCACAAAGTGTGCAAATAAAACTTGATATATTTCTATAAAGAATAATTTTCGAAATTTTCAATTTTTTATAAGTTTTGGATTTCCGTAATTAACTAATATTTTTGCGTAATTGCAGGCGGATGTTCAGGTAACCAAACAATGTGCTACCATGATGGAAAATCTGTTCTTGTTACCAACGGTTATTCAGCGGTTTGTATAGATTTTTTTTTTTAATAAAAAAAAAAGGATGTAAAACATTAGTAATAGTAATAACCCTTTTATAATTTATTGTGTTTCTCTCATTTCTTAGTTTGTATTTTCACTCACTTGAATGTGCCACCTCAATTAACTCTAAACTCTTGCGGAATGTGTGGAGTTTTCTTTCACACTTTTTCTACCCCAGTGTGCACCTATCACTCTTAGATATATGTAAACATTTTGCGCACTGATATTTACTCCGCACTCAAGTGTGAAATTTTTTTTTTTAAATCTTTATATTACTTGTGAGTTTATTAAGTTTTTCCTTTTTTTTTTTTTTTTTTGTGATCACAAAAAAACTGTGCAAATTACGACATCTACACTTAGTGTATTGTTATAAATTCTCACTTTCCGCAAATGTACCATTTTTTCTTTCGTAACTAACTTTTTATTGCACTGCAAATTTTCATAAAGTATGTTGTTTTTATGATTTTAGAGCAACTTCAATCGTAATATTGGTCTTCTGGTAGCATTGGGTATAGGTTTTAGGTTGTTGGCATTTTTATTCGTATTGATTCGAGCCTACCGTGCAAAATAAATAGATATGTACAGAGCTCTGACAAATTCATGTTATTTATAAAAGTTTATTTATTACTCTATTGTATTTAAATACTGTGATTTTTTTATCTAAATGTGTAGGTTTTCGAATCGATTTCTAGGTGTGAAAAAACTTTCAATAAGATGTTATATATATTTTATAAATTATTTATCGATATTAAATAACATTTAATGTAACAAAAACAAGCATTTGTTAATATAGCTATTTTAACTAATTATCTTGTATATTAATGTTTTCTAGCTATTAACGTGACAATGTTGTTTGTTACATAATCTTACAGCTTCACTACCTAATTCACTTTACATTATGCAGTTTTTTCATTTTTCTTCGAAACTTGACACTTATTGATATTAAATTTGATTTTAATCTTGACAAAAACAGTTTTACTGGCTTAAGTTATAATCGTACGATGGACTGACTTTAAAAAACTTAAATGCTGTTCAGACTTAGACGTATGCAATATTTTGTTTTTAGAAACTTAGCGCGCTTATAACTTTTGCCTCAAGCATTTTTTTATATGAAATATTCAGTTTTCATATGAAATATACAGTTTTACTAAACGAACTAGTTAACTTTTTGCGCTTTTACAATAAAAGCTTTTGTTTCTAGCGATGATAATAAAATGGCAATAAATTTTACCCATACTGAATTAATTTATACCTCTAAAAATGAAAAAAGTAATCACTGGGTATATACGCAGTGAATAAGATTTAAAATTTTTTTGCAAATGGACCCCCTATTTGCAAACTTAAGGTCCCTTTTTTTCTTACCACTTTTTCTTTTATCATTTATTTCTTATTAGTATTTGCTATTCGTAAATATTTTTTTTATTTTTTTTTGTTTTTATTTTTCTTTTCTTTGTCGCATTTCATTACATTTCCAAAACTTCGTCATTTTTAAAGACCCCACTATTTTGACTTGCGACTAAAGACTCCAAAATTTTCGTATACTATCAAAGTTTTTTGTGCTTAATTGGTTATGGAAGTTTGAATACATACTAAATTTAAGTTGCAATATGTGACTGTTCATATATTGTAACTTAAATTTAGTATGTATTCAAACTTCCATAACCAATTAAGCACAAAAAACTTTGACAGTATACGAAAAGTTTGGAGTCTTTAGTCGCAAGCCAAAATAGTGGGGTCTTTAAAAATGACGAAGTTTTGGAAATGTAATGAAATGCGACAAAGAAAAGAAAAATAAAAACAAAAAAAAATATTTACGAATATCATATGCTTAGGATTGCCACAGCTCTTTTAAAATCCTCTAAAGTCATCTTTTTCGAAAATCTTCGTCTAAAATCATTTAACTTTAAAGATAATCTAACTTTGTATAGGACAATTCTAAAAAGTTAAAAATTTAATTAAATCTCCTTTTTAACTCCTCTATTTTATTTCATGGTGGTAGTGTTATGTTCAAAATACCCATTCCTGGTCTTCAAAACTGATTAACGCCTAAAAGCGCATCAGGTTGTAAAATATTGCCTCAGCAACTCCATATTATTTAACATAAAAAATGACATTATTGACTTTTCTAAACCTCATAAAAGTAGAATAATAAAAATCCTCTAATTTTATTCCAAATGGTGTAGTTTTGCAGGAAAAAAAAATCATCTAAATTAGATGCAAAATCTCCTTAAAAATCCTCTAATATCCTTTTTTCTTAGGATAACTTTTTTGTGGTAACCTGGTGCCGCTATTTCGGACTGATTTTATTACCTGCAGTAGTTATATCAATGTCTTGATTGTTTGGTTTGCATTTTTCATTCTATAAATATAGATAAATAACAGTGTAAGCAAGAATGAAATCTAGAACCATAGCAAAACTAAAAGCTAGCATTGGAAAAGGATGTCCTGCCAATGCTGATAAGAACAAATACAAATTAGTCGAACAAAATTTTTCTCTTCTGTATCATCAAGCTCAATAACATCCAAAAGTAATTCAGTTAATTTGTTGATTTCAAAAAATGTATAAAACTTTTTAATTAAAAAATACAAAATTTTAGTATCCTCAGCCTATTTCTTAAAAACCTAACACTGCTTGTAAATTAACATCAAATTTTTACAAACCGACGTTTGTCGGTTGTAATTTTTTGATGATTTGCTTTTGTTGCTTGTTGCTTTTCTAGAAAAATTTTGCTCTCAAAGATAAAAACAAAATAATTAAATAGTGCTATAATTTTTTTTTTGTTTTTTCGCATTATTATTAAAAGTTATATTTGTAGAACTAATTGTGATCTACAGTTAAAATTTTATATAAAATGTTGGTGTCCATTAAAATGTAGTAGTCAATAAAGGCCAACGCGAATAGGTGTCAAGTGTGTGTGTGGGGGGGGGGGGGGGAGGGAGGGGGAGGATGCCTTTACGGTTTTGCCTTTTAAAAAAAAAAAACACAATTTGTCGTTTTGCCGTTTGAATATAAAAAACGGTTCCAATTTGCCGGCTGAAAGTACTAAAGGTCCAAATTTGCCTACTAATCGTATAAAAATTCATTGCATTGGTGGAGGAGGGGGGGGGGGGAAGAGGTGTGGTCCTACGCACCCATTTCGCGCTGGCCTTGCAGTCAATTGTAACATTAGACTGATTGCGTTAGCGTGATTATTTTTTTAAATTACAAAACTTATAAAATCATTATTTGCAATATTTGCTGACGATTTACTACTTAAACAGTGTAAAAACATATTTTTATTAATGTTGTTACAACTTTTAAATAATTCGACTATCAACTAAACGGACAAGTATAATTTCTAAATATGGCTAATAAAATTTTGAAATATTTTGACTAAGTCGGCTAAAAGTCGATTTAGTCGAAAAACGGGAATCGAAGTGAATTATGACAAAAATAATAAAGTAATTTTTATTCGCTTTTTATACTTTAACATCATATCATTTAAATATTAATGTAAAAAAAAAAAAAAAAATTGAGAGCAGGATCACTCGGACGACGGGACAATTTAATTTCAACCGCCAGTGATTTAGGTCCGTCTTAAACTACTTGCTAAATATCAAAAAGTCAATGCAATCATATTTGAATTGAGGTTGTATAGATGAAATTTGGGCTTTAAAACTTATTTATTTTTGCCTCAGGGCTCCGAGTCAGCCTGGAACGGCCCTGTCTGAAAGTATTTTTGAAAATCGCTCGCATAGAATAAACAAACAAACAAAAAGTGAATGAAATACTTAAACGAAAGTTTAATTAGGTATAAATATTGCTAACATGCACTTTTGTTAAAATTCTAAGTGTTACTTTATTACTTTGTTGTTTAATTTTTTATTATAATTTTATTGATTAATTTTTTTCATGGGACAAGCTCAAAGTTTTTAATCTGCCATAAATATATGTTTTTTTAAAATAAATAACTCAAGTCATGTTCTACCACTAAAATAAAGTTAAAAGTATAAATACTAATCATAAAATATAATTAACCTGTTAGTAAATTAGATCAACGGCTCAAATAACTTTGTTGGAGCATTTCTGATCTTAGGTTAAAACGCATTAAATTTAAAGCTAAGAGTTTTTTAATTATCCAAGAAAATTCTACAATACTTTTTATTTGTAGCATATATATCTAATCTTTGAAGGTTCAATATCTTTTTTTTGTGATAATATAATGCTTTTAAAGACTGGTAAGTTTTCTTTTTATTTGAAAGATTAAAAATACTGACAAAAATATTATGTAGGCTTTAATACTGCCATTTATTATCTTTAAATCATTTTGCAGTATTTTATCGCATTATTTTTAGTATCTAAAATTTTTTTTTTTTTGGCTGAGCTTATTTTTGATATTTTTTTTACAATTGGGTTGTTTTTTATGAAATGCTCATTTATTATGCTTTTTAATCTACGTACTCCTTTCATATGGTAGTAGGTACTCTTCATGCGGTTGATTTCAGCATGAAAGTATTCATGCTCTCCATAAGTACCTAGTCCTACTCACCATTTTATAATGAAAGGTAACGCATGGTGCTCCAGCATATGAAGCTAGGGTGTGATTGAAACGTTTGGCCAGTTTTCACGGAAGTACTTCATAAAATCTTTGGTTTTCTCTATTTATTTTGTTTTGCCAAAAAATAACATATGACATACCGAGGTCCTGTTTGTTATCTTCATTGAACTGATTGCAAGAGTTAATAAGCTTGTGACAAATTCAAAACTTAGAAAAGAGCACCTCAAAGTTTTTACAAACTTCAATTGTTTCTTTGTGTATATTAGTGTCACTGAACCCAACTTTGACTACAAGGTTTGGTATGGAGTTCAAAGTTCAAGGATACTTTTCTCCTAATTTGATATATAAAAATATATGAAATATGTATTATATGTAGTAACTGTTATTATGTATCTAATTATGTCTAATAATGTTAGTATTAGCCATCTATTCCATTTACAAACACACACACTCACATGTATTTATACTGTATTGTACATTTAAACTTAGGTAAACTTTGTTTTTAGCAAAGAGTAGATTTTGTAAATTTAGGAAATATATACAAGATATTTTTTTACCTTTAACATTTTGTTAACATGATTACCAACAAAACTTTTCCCGTGATATGCTTGTCTTTGTACTCCTAATGAGTTAAGTACCTTATCATGTTTTTTTAAAAGTAGCCCAAATAATTTTATTATATGGTCTGCTTCAAGCAATATTTTCAATTCTGTGATCTATGATTAAATATGTTCTTGAGATAAATTCAAAAAAATGTAATCAATAAAACAAAACTTAGATATTCCAAAGTATAAGATTCTCAACTGTATATTTCCGGGTTTAATTACTAATCTAAATGAAATATTTTTAGTGAATAATAAAATTTAAAGTAGTTACCTGTTCTTTCTTTTTCTTTCCAAAGTGAATCAGGTGAGGTTCAAATACTAATTTAAATTTTTCTTCATTTTTAGGGTTGGAAAAGTATTTGCATTTCTTATTTTCAAGTTCTTGAATACTTATTTCAAGTTGATTTATTCGGCGCTAGTGCTCTATATATGCATTAAGTTCCTCACAGTCAAGCCTTTGGTTGTTTACTGCCATTCGACCTGCAATTTTTATGTTAATTGTGTGACAAGAGTCTATTAACATGTTGAAAAGCTTAAAGTATATACCAAGTGAGATATGTAAAGCAGGAACTCCTATCTAATAGTAAAAGAAAGTTTATATTATTTACAATTGCATACACCACCATTTACATTTACACCTCCAACAACTTGTATTATATTGAATAAACGATTATTCACGTGAATTTGCGAATAATAGAGCAGCATCTTTAATATTTCTTGGTATAATACTTGTTGAATCCAATGCAAATATATCTGAAAGGTTTGTTTGTGAAGTTGATGACGATAATGTTGATAATGATAATGTTGTTGAACTTGATACTGGAGTTGTCTGACAAGTTTTTTGATGTTTCTTTCGTTCTGACAGTTATGTGACTTTAAACAATCTACCACAACCTTGCTTGCATACTTTTTGAAAATTTTCTATTATTTCAATTACATTTATTGATGAAATTAACCCATTACTTGGAATTGAAAAGGAACATTTAGGGCATTTTGTTTTTGATATTAGTTTGCCAATGATAAGTGGTAACAGACATGGTGCGCAGAATGAATGAAGACAGTTTTTTATAATAATTGTTTTATGCATAATGTTGTTGCAAATAGTACACACACAAAGATGCACATGAGGGTTTAAGATGCAGTTAATATCTTGCAATTTAAGATTAAAATTTGTTTGAGGTAAAATTGTTAAGATTGTATGTCTAGTCCAAATATTTTCACTATAACTCATACTTGAAGGTTTTCCACTTGTTTTTTTTTTTTTTTTTTTTTTTTTCTTTCATTATTGGCTTTAAAGCAAACACATTCAAATAGATTGCAATTTTCAGGCCAAGATCTTAATTTTAGTTCAGTGTTTAAACCTTTTTCAATATTTCTATATATTTAAAAGCATCTATAACACATTTTTTGAGGATGCATATTTGGGTAATCCTAATCGATTCGGATAAAAAAACAAAATTCTATTCTAACAATATGTTTTATTAAAAGAATACAATCGTTATCTAGACTTTCTCCACATATTCTGCATAATGTAGTAGAAAAAAACCGGACTCGGATTTTTTTATTATTGTAAAGTTAAAACCTTCTTTTTTTAAAATATATATAGCTTTAAAGCATAAAAGTTCGGTTTTTTTATCATATAAAAATTAATAAATTTAAGTATTTCAAATAAAATATATTTTCCTTGGCCACATATTTTATCAGTATATGAATTTATATCTTGTATATACAATTTTAAAGCAATGATATGACCTTTTTTATTAGGTTACGGTAAAAAAACCATTACAAAAAAAAAATCAAAATTACAATGTAATTGTTGTTTCTAAAGTAACGCATGCGCATGATAAATGTCCCCAAATGCTTAAAATTAAACCACCGTCATATAAATAAATTCTAAGTTTTCGATTTTGTTGTTTTGTTGATTATTTTGCTAATTTTTTATTTTTTTACAATGTTTTGATGAATTTTTTTATTATGACTATTTTTTATGAACATTTAGTAACTCTAATTTTTGATTTATATGTTCCTTTCTGCATAATGCAAAAGCTCCTTGGATAACACATTTGAATAAAATTGTTTTTTTTGGATCATGGCAAGAATGCGTCTTTGTTTTCTATTTGTTATTAGCACCCCTGCGATAGGTATTAAAGAGGTATATTTCGGATTTGTTATTTGTTATTTAGAAATTAAAAAAAGTTAATTATGAGTGAACCAAAATCTTTTACAATTTTATATTTTATATTTGCATGTTGATTGTCTAACAGCTCCAATTGTTAACATACCTATTAAATGATTTTATATAAAGTAGTGGTGTAAGTCATGCCTGCAAACCTAAACATTTTAAGACTTAACACAATTCTTTTATTTCTAAATTAATTTTTGTATTATCATTAACTTTCACTACATTTATAATATGTGTTTCATAAAACCTAGATAATATCTCTAAGGAAAAAATTCAACGAAAGAGCATTAAACTAGGAAATTTGCGTCCCCTTTTTTACTAATGTTGTTTATAGGGCTAGAGCCGGCTATTAATTATTAAAATAATATAATTTAATGGGTTCTCAATGAGAAAGTATATATTGACACCGCTGGAATTTTCATAGTTTTTATTATTTATATTTACATGAATTATATTAAAATCTAACTTTTGTAAATACGTCATTGGTGCATTTTAAAGATAAAAAATATTTTAGAGACGATGCATTTCCACTTGCGCACATTAACAGCACTACACTGTCTTGTAAAATTGAAATTCAGCCCTATAAACAATTTGTACAGTTGCTCGTAAAAAAATGCTTCTGACCTCAAAACGTTTTGAAAAAAATGTGATTTTCGGTCAATAAAGACAAGTTTACCTAAAACGTCCATTTTGGCTATAAGTTGGAGGTATAACGTTGGCTATAAGGCAGAAGTATTAAAAGTAAAAGAAGCGTTAGTAAAAGAATAGATCCTGTAAAAGATAAATGAAGTAACATTAAATACAGAGTTAGCAGAGTATATGTATGTAATGCTACTATCTAAACCAAGTAGCAGAGTAGGAAGAACCTACAGAAAATGAGAAAAACAAACAGAAAAGAACCTACAAAAAATGAAGTAGTAAAAATCAAGGCAAAGCCAGAAAAAATGTAACGAGTTCTATGGTAAAAAACTGTTTTATTTTTATCTACGCTTTCAGATAAATTTTATCTTTACCAGATAAATTTGGTTTTAAAAGCATACCACTGAAATAAGCAAACACTGTTATTGTTACAACAATTACCAAAAGTTCAGTAAAAATGGAATTAAACGTAAAGTATAAAATTTTAAATATAGCAACAATGTGGTGGAATGTTGCAAAATTTAGAATATCTCAATGAGTGTCATTTTGTCAAAAAATAAAATAAGGAATAATGTCACAAATAAATTTAGTGAATAGTATCAAAATCAGAATAAGGAATAATGTAGCAAATGAGTTTAATGAACAGTGTCGAAAACAAAATAATAAGGAACATTGTCGTAAACTGTTTTAAATTGTATCGAGCACATAATAAATTCATTGACTTACTTAAATTGGTAGAACACGCATAAGTGTACATACATTAACTGACTTAAATATGTAAAATATGCAGTGAGTTCATTTTTCCTGTCACTCATAGTAAAAATAGTTCATTCTAGTTAGATAAACCCATAAAAATTTTAGGCTAATCTGTGTAATTAAATAAATACAGATACATAAAGCAAAAAAAGTACAAGCGGCATAAAAATCACTTTTTTTTTAATTTTTATATTAATTACAAAGCAATGCGACAAGACCGTTAGGTCTACTTATTTATCTTATAAATATCTAAAAAATAGGTCTAAAAGACATCTTTTGTTTATTGAGAGGACAGGTTCTGAATTTCCACTTTCAGACTATGATTCCCCCTCCCCCACCCATAAAGAAAATGTTAACATAATTTTCATTAAATTTAGCTAAATGTCTTATTGCATAAGATACCTAAAAAGTATAACAAATAAAACTATATGATTTATAATAAAGTTTATATAATAAAATTTATTTTAAATTAATAAATGTATGAATAACTTTGTCTGTTTTTTGTTTTTTTTTTGCAAAAAAATTTTCTCAAAAAGTCGCAGTCACAAACGTCATAAAGATAAGTCTGAAAGGTTATGTCATGGCGTTTTCAGACCTTGCAAATTTTTTTCCAATACTTTTAAAATAAACTGTTCATAAAATTCCCATGGTATTAGTTTGTATTAAAAATTAATTTGTTTGAAAAAAATCATTAAATATTAAAAAATCATTCAAATATTAAAAAGTTTAATTTAATTATTGAGCAATAAATCTTAAAATATGATCATTGGCAATACATTAAAAACATTTGTTATAATAATGTCAAAGTTTAATAAAATAATATTTAACTTAATTTTATAATATTTTAATTAAATTTTATATTAATGTTTAAAATTTTTTTTATTATTATAGTAGTTATTTTTACATAGATAAAATTTTTCTCAATGAAAATATTTAGATACTGTTTTAATATTTAAAATATTAGTAAATAATACTAGAACTCGAAAAATGGCATATAAAGTCATTTTTTGGCATATAAACCATTTAATGGCATATTATGTCATTTTTTGATTTTTTTGTAGGTATTGCTTTTTGTCTTACAAAGTCAGTATAACCTTTTTTTTGATGCGGTTTTATTTTTGTCTTTTTTATTTAATTTACGTCTTGATAATTTTCAATTATTCTACTGACGCAAAGAGAGAGATTTGTCGATACTTTCTCAAAGCAGCGTCAAAGTTACTGACGCCAATTTGCCGCTTTACGCTATGTACGTTTTATAAACTGAGTTATAAGATTTTGTCTTACCGTCACCAAGCAAATATTTTATTAATAAAGTGACTACAAAATAAAATGACGTTCTTGTCTGTAAATTGATGTTTTTTTGTGTTTGTTTATTTTGTGTTTGTTTTTTGTTTATACTTTTGATTTTTTTTACGTTACGCTGTGGTGATTCATTGTTAAAGTATTTTGAAATAACACTTTGTTATGAGACCTTGCCTAGGTTTAGAAATTTAAAACAATTGAAAAAAAAATTATCTTCAGACATAAATTTCCGCAAAAGAAACAACAAAAAACAAGCTCTTCAGATTGGGGTTACACCCCTCTTTTGGCCTTTGAACCATCCACGAAAAAATGTTTTAACTAACATTGTAAATAACTATAAAACAATTTTTTCCAGTTACCATAACAGTTTAGTTTTCTAAACTGACTCTTTTTTTTAATGAAACAATCAAGATTAAAAACATTTAATATTAAAATCGATCAGAAAAGGTATACTTTATCCAATGTAAATTTTGATTCGGGCATATCTCTTTGTTGATTTTATTTAATTTTATAATATTCGATTTTATTTAATTTTAACTAAAATTTTTAATTTAGTTTTAAATTTAGTTTTTTAATTTTTATTTGAAAGCTTTAACAAAGTTCCATACTTGCAACAAAACCTTTTGAACCTGTTATCAGCCAATATCTTGTATTTTTAAAAACTCTGTGATCCATTTTTTTGTGATACGACTTTATACCATCCTTGCTATAGCATAAATAGTAATGCTGGTCCACAAAGTCATTTCCATTTTGAGTTATGTCTTTATACTCTTCGAAATACTTATCTATCCCACTGTAAGTTGTTGGTATATTATTAAGCTCGTGATCTTTGCTATACGAAGACCAATCAATATAACCCCAACGCTGTTTCCACGAAAACCATGTTTCCACTTGATTGGTTATTAAAAACATAATAAAAAATAAAAGAGTCATCTTTAAAGATTAAATAAGAATTTTTCTTGTTAACTTGGTAAAACTTGACTTGATGAGATGTCTAGGATATTCTCTTTTTGAAAATGATACTTGTTTAATTAAATAAAATTCTAAAACTTTTTAATATATTTTTTTATACTTTTCCGTACTTTCAGTTGGAAGTGAAATAAGTTAAATTTAACAACTCGTTTGACAAATTTAGTAGCGTCAATTTATGAGTTTCTTTACATAAAGAGTTTGTGTTTTAAAAAAAATTGTTTTAGTAATAGTTCAATATATGATTCAGTAATCGAAATAATTGATTCAGTAATCGAAATAGATAATTTATATTTTGAATAAGTAAATTAATATTTAACCGTACTCAATTTCTCTTTATTCATTACATTTTATACATTTCTTATTCTATGTTTTTTGTAAATATGTTTTTATTAAACCCGTACTAAGTTACTTATATCAGATTTATATTCAGCAGTAAATACAGAGATCGCAGCACCGTGTGTTTGTGAGGAGGGGGAGAGAAGGGGGGAGTCGATGTAAGTTGTGGAAGTTTTTTTTTCTCGATAAAAAATAAAAAATAAAATAAAACATTTTCTAATAATAAAACATAATTTTTGCTTTTCTTTCCCTCACTACTTTTGGTGTTCTTTGTTACAGTTTAAAGAGCATTTTGTTATAAAATTTACAAGATAAAGTATAAAGATATAATAAAAACTACAAATAAAGACCGTAAATAAGTAAATAAAGAAAGTGGGGACTTGTGAAAGGCCGTAAGGTCTTGTCGTTGATAACCGCTAAAATGAACATGGTAAATAAAAGTGGTAAAAAGGTAAACATGATACCGTTTTTTCAAGTTATTATTTTGTGCTGAGGAAATGGTCATAAAGTCATAAATGTATATATATATATATATATATATATATATATATATATATATATATATATATATATATATATATATATATATATATATATATATATATATATATATATATATATATATATATATACATAATATATATATATATATATATATATATATATATATATATATATATATATATATATATATATATATATATATATATATATATATATATATATATATATATATATATACATATATTTAAAATTTTGCCGAAATCAGCGGATTTACAATTTTGCCGCTGATTTTGGCTATGAAAAAACTGCCGCACCTACATGCAAAAAAAAAGTGCATGAGGTCAAGAAAGGAATACGCGCAGCTTTCTAATCTCTGTATTTTTATTAAAACAATTATAATAAAATGACATAAAATAAACAAATAAACAGAATAAATGTCCTCTAAAAGAAAAAATTAAAATTTTTGAAAATTACTGCTATGAATTTTTTTTAAATTCGATTTTTTTTATAAATCGAATTTCTGAAAAGTGTTCCTTTAAAAAATTAATTTATTGTTTTTGTCGAACTGTTGAAATATTTTTGTATTTGCATCACATTTGTATCTCCTAAAAAAAAAAAAAAAAGGTTTCCCATTTCTTTTCATTTCATTTTTTTAGGATTTCAGATTCTGGTGCAGGAGGGAAAGGAGGTTGCATACCCCGATCCCCCTGGATCCGTCACTGGTTTTATGAAACCATATTTGTAATTATCTTTAAAAATCTGATAATCACTCAATAAGTTTATAAAAAAAGCTCTAATTACTTTTTATATCGTATAAGTTGATACTTTATTTTATAAAACATGTTTGTAAATGTCAAAATGATGCCTTTTTACATATGACAAAATAAATATACAGTTATATTTGATATACATTTCTTGCTTACTCGAAAACTGGAAATCTTGCGATAATCTTAAACAAATTTTTTTTGTTTTGTTTTTGTAAACGTTCTTTAATACTTTAAAAAACCGCGAAGCATTTTTTTTTTAGTTAAATAAATCCATGCGAAATAAAACTTGGTCATTGAGTGTTATACGCTTTATAGAAATGGAGTTTTATATATAGATATGGAGATTTAGATATCGATATGGAGTTTTAGATATAGATATAGAGTTTAGAATTATTATGAGAAGTTACATGAAGTGAAAACATCAAAACATATTTTGAAGACTTTTATAACGACATGTAAAAACATTAAAACATTTTTTGAGGACTCATATAGCAACATTTAAAAACATTAAAATATATTTTGAGGAAACATATTTTGAGGACTCATATAGCAACATTTAAAAAACTTCAAAAGTTCATCTTCAAAAGAATTACATCACGTAATTAGATACGCAACATAAAAAAAATATACAAAAAAAAAAAAATTATAATAATAAAGTGTGTTGTCATTAAGATTAAAGACTTGCCGCAGTAAACTTTGCACAACCACAAAGAATTAAACACTTTTCTTAAACAAATCTAACTGCGTTTATTTATTTTTCGTCTATTTAAAACATCTCGTATTTTTTCTATTATTATTTATTTATAATTATTTATATTAAATACAAAAAACAGGTAACTTTGTAATAGACATACAAGTCGGTAGGATAGTTGAGTTAGTACAAAACAGGTAGAAGAGGTAGTACAAAACGTTCGAAATCAGTATTACAGGTAGAAAAAAACAAAACAAAAAACATTTTGACATTAATGTCCTATTTTCCTTTTTTCTGTAAAATTTCAGCCTGGTTTACAAAACTTAATTCTGATTTGCAATTTATATATAATGCATTTCTTGTAAAAAAAATAAAATAATAAATTTTATGGAAAATTATGTTTTATAATCAAACGAACGAATCTCTAAACTTTGGCATCTACAAATTAATATTCATAGAAAAAATAAGTTCTTTTAAATCAATAAATTTAAACTTTCATTAAAAATTATCATAGCGTTCAAAAACAATCATACTAAGTTTATTTCCACCACCAACCCCATCCAGTTTATGAGATAACTGGGTGTCGAATCGTTATTATGTAAAAATGATCAACTTATATAATATATATATATATATATATATATATATATATATATATAATATATATATATATATATATATATATATATATATATATATATATATATATATATACATATATATATGTATATATACATATATATATGTATATATATATATATATATATATATATATATATATATATATATATATATATATATATATATATATATATATATATATATATATAGAGAGAGAGAGAGAGAGAGAGAGAGAGAGAGAGAGAGAGAAAGAGAGAGAGAGAAAGAGAAAAAGGAGAGAGAGAATCGCATATTAGTTACGTATGCAGTGAGCTAAGTTATTGACAAACACGAGTTAAAAAGTTTTAACAGGAATTTTAACAAAATGCACAACAAATACATACGATAAAAACATAAAATTATTAGTGCCTTTGCCATTTTTTTAAACTTATAGTTTTAAATAAACATTTTTAGAAACTTAATTTCTATGCAAATTCAGAAAGAAAAAAACAACAATAGAAAGAAGGTAATTATGTACTACCGCAGAGTGAAATAAAAAGTTCTCTTTTTAATTTTTCCAAAAAAGAATCATTCTTCTAACCAATAAAATTAACAACCGGTTCTTCATTAATTCCTACCTAAAAAATTATTTGTTTAGTTATTTCAAAATTATTTGTTTAGTTATTTCAAAATAATAATGGGCATTCTGTCTTTACAAATAACAAATTAATATTTTTAAATATTAACTTTTTCCTTCCCAACAAAGTTCTTCGTTTAGAAATAATAACGGAAAAATCATTTTTCTTTTTTCATTTTGCCCTACCGCTGTTTTTAATCTTTATCAAAAAATAATTCTTCATTACCTTTTTCTTAAATGAAATTTAACTTTTATTTGAACGAACTTAGAAAAATAACAAATTTTTCGTTAACCCTGATATTACACCGTTACCATGAAAATACGTTGAAAAATCAAGGTGGCTTTAAAAGAAAACTCATTTAAAGTAGGTCTGGCTTTTTTTATAACCTGGAGACATGAAGGATTATCCACAAATTGTCATTTTTATTTAAAATATAAATTCACAATAACCATGATGCAATTTTTTTTTAGAAGCAAAGTTTTAATTTGTGACATCAGTTTCTGTAACATTTTAATATAGTCTAACAATAAATTTAAAAGTTTCTAAAATTTTATTTAAAAAACTTTCAAAAAGGTGTTCTTTAAATCTTTGCAACACAAACTACTAATGAAGTAGATGTAAGATATAACTAAAAATTAAACAACAAAACTTCAATAAAAAAATTACAAAAACAACAATGCCAATAGCAATCAAGAGATACTCATAAAAATTGTTATCGTGAATTATGTACTAAAGAGGTATAAAAAAAACTCTAGCATCACACTTATGCTTTTGATACCTTGACCTTACTTGTTGCGCTGTTAAGACAGGTCATTCAGCATATATTTGGATTTTGCTATCAAAAAATCCCTGTTGACATTTCTGATAAAGATTAAGATGTGAAAATTTCATTCTTTTGTTATTGAACTTTTGTGTTTAGTGTTACAAAGTACGACGCAGCGCATTATTCACAAACTGTTCGTTTTAAAAGAATCTTCTGTGTTGGTAAGATATCAATAGATTGTAAGAAAGTCAATCACTTTAATTTTAAATATTTTACTTTTTTAGGCGACGAATTATTTATTAATGTTTTATTTTTTTTTTTTTAAAAACCGTAAAATAATACAAAATTAATAAAACACGAATTCCAAATATTGATTATTGTTTTTATTTTTGTTTGCATTATTTACATTACAAAATGACACTACAAGTGACGTACTCCATACCCAATTACAGTAATTGTGTTGAACGCACTAATCGATAAAGTAGGGCGCTTCAATGACTAATCTATTTTTTTAATTATTAAAAAAAATCAAAAATTTTGAGATTATATTTTTTATAAACGTTAAAAGTGTATATTTCGTAAAAGTGGTTCTGAAGGTTAAGGATTGTTTTTCTTTGTATTAAATTAACTCGTGTATTTTTACATTGCTTAATACTTTAGAAAACATTGTACGTTGAAATTTAAATGGATATTGGAAGCAGAAGTAAATGGTGGGTTTTTCTCGTTTTGAACTTTATTTTAGAACCCGCTTTTGGTTTACATGAAAATAACAGATTTTATGAAAGTAGTGATAAACCAATTAGAAGAGAAGAAATAAAAGCAGTACTTGAAGCAAAGTTTTTAAGTATTCTAGGACTACCATTTAAACCAGAGAAGCCAAAGAATAAAATAAAAATACCTAATCATGTCTGGAAACTATACTACAAATGGTCAGATAATACTTATCATGATCTTGATAAAAAAAATGCAGATACAATCCAGTTTCATTATCATAAAGGTATAACTGTGGTTTGTGTTTTATATATATATATATATATATATATATATATATATATATATATATATATATATATATATATATATATATATATATATATATATATATATATATATATATATATATATATATATATATATATAAACACACACACACACACACACACACACACACACACACACACACACACACACATGCATGCACATTTTATGTATAATATATATATATAAACTTATATATTTTAGAAAAGCCATTAATCAATCACGTGAATGAACAAAAATATAAACAAAACGTAGAACACCTTGAGTTTGAAATAAATTTTTTAAACGAGTGCAAGCAACTTCATCGCGCAGAATTACATGTCTTCAGCGAACCTCATAACGATCTTCGAGAAAGAAAACCATATCAAGTAACAATATACAGTAATAACGGCACTGTGCCTTTTATAAAGAAAAAAATTGCGGGATCACGTCTAGGCTTTACTACTTTAGAAGTCACTGAAATAGTTCAAAAAAATATGAATAATACTCCGGTATTAAATATCGGTATAACTCAAAACGACCGTTTACATCTTCGACGCCGAAGAAACACTGACGATAATGAATGGAACACCAAAAGGCCTGTTCTTGTCATTTATACTTTATGTGGGGAAAAAACAACAAAAGTTGAAAAAAGCCATCATAGAAGTAAAAGAGAAGCCATTGAGAAAAGTCCAAACAGCGACAATAAGCAAGATTTATGCCATTTACACCCGTTTGAATTTGACTTAGTAAAGGTTGGTTGGAATGAGTTTGTTTTGTATCCTTCTTTGTATAGATTAAACTTCTGTGCTGGAAAATGTCCGAATCCGCTAAGTCATCATTTTAATGGAACTAATCATGCGGTTATACAAAACAATGTTTTAAAAATAGCAAAAGACAAAGTTCCGCCATTATGCTGTATACCCAGCGAGCTTGAAGCGCAAACAATCATTTATATAGATCATGAAAATAAAATGATCATTAAAAGACCTGAGAAAATGATTGCAACTGCGTGCGGATGTCGTTAAAGTTAAGAAAATTGAATAAAAATGTATAACCACGTACGACAAAATACAGCCTATGTTACAACTGAAGAAAAAGTTGCAAAAAACCCATTTCTAAAACCTTTTAGAATATGAGATTACGATTAACCTAGTGTGTAATTCCTAACTTAGTAATCACCCGAAAATCAGTTAGGTAGCTGCGTAATTATTATGTGCTTTGAGAATATTTTAAAGTAATTACCATTATGTTAGTGGTTTTATCAAGTATCGATTTATTTGTTTCGACCTTAATTTAAATATATTTTATTGGAAACAATTTACAACTGAGAGGCAAAGAAAAAAAAAATTATCCACAAGTTTACATATATTACATATCGTTTTAATGAAAATCGTTTTCTGCCAAAAACTTTATTGTTTTTCACAACGAAGAATTTATCGATTGTTTTTGTATATCATTTTTGTTTGCGCTTATCTCACGCAAAACAAGAGAATGTTTGATAGTTTAAGTGCTTATTATTTTTCTTCTAAATATGAAAACACAACCGAATATTATATTCTAATCTTATTGTATTCTTGTTAATTTTGCTATTGAATGAATAGAATGAACAACTTTAATGTAATCGATATAACATTAGGAATCTTGGCGGCGTTTCTATAAAATCGTTAACAAATTGTTTAAACATAACTGGGACGAGTCTGCATCGGCGTTTTCGGTTTGATATAAGTTCAGAGGTACAATAATCTTGGATTTCCTTTTATAAAACTTTAATTTAATGATATAGTGTTCATTATTCTTCACCGTTAACAGCAAACAACCGCAGACAAAAAAAAAAAAAAAAGAGTACAATGGGAAGGTTTCTAGAAAAATGTTCCTTTGTGAAACTACTACAAATTATTAAACAAAATATTTAAACTAATATTTATTTGTCAATAAATTTTTGCTTATCTAATAAATTATTAATTTTACATCTAAAATAATTTTTTACATGTGAACTAAGCAAGATATTTTATTTTGTTATATATATATATATATATATATATATATATATATATATATATATATATGCAAATTTTTGAAGTTTGGAGTTAAATATAATCAGAAAAGTGATTTGTGGTTCGACTCGAAAAGTTCCATATATTTAAACCAAGCCAATATCGTAAAAACATTTATTTTATAATTTTTTGTAAAGTTGTAAAAATGTTTTGTTAAAAAATAACCCACGCGGGTCATTCACTTTATAATTTACAATAACATTCACGCCCGGCGCCCGAGAATAAGAATATTAAAGTTTTTATAAGTATTAGAAATAATGAAAAACCTAACTTTTTTAAAAATCGAGGTTCGTTTTCGGTTCGTGAATATATAGGTGACATCATTCGGTTTTTTCTTCAATGTTAAAATTTCTGATTCACAGGGCTCTCTCTCTCTCTCTCTCTCTCTCTCTCTCTCTCTTTATATATTTATATATATATATATATATATATATATATATATATATATATATATATATATATATATATATATATATATATATATATATATATATATATATATATATATATATATATATATATATATATATATATATATATATATATATATATATATATATATATATATATATATATATATATATATATATATATATGTATATTTACGGGCATTTTCAAACAATCGGCGCGAATAGAAGTTTTCAAACCATTAATTATTTAATAACGTCATTACAAATAATAGAAGGTTTTTTATTTATACCGATTGTGCGCATTTTTATTACTTTTATTGTTAACTGGTGGTATTTTAAAAACGCCTAAACTCGTTGTGAAATTAAAAAAAAAACGTGGTTTTTAAACACAATAGCATTGAGGACCAATAAAGAGCAATTAGAAATTTGTTAGATGCTTTTGATCTCATACAGTTCACCCACTTTGAGCCCTGGCTATTTAAAAGGGTTTTGTACAAGATTAGCTAAGTTTTCTTGCCGACCATTATTCTTGTCAACCTTAAACCATCATGTCAGAGAGCTTCATATTGCCGTAGCTATAAATTAAACTGTTAAGCTGTAGAATATACTAATTATATCACAAAACCATAAAAGTTAAAAAAATAGTAAGGTAAAGATAAAACTGCTTCACTTTAAAATATATTTTTTTCAAAAACAAAATGAATAAGTTTCTAATTTTAAAATTATTAACATTTAGACTTTTGAGAAGTGCAGAGATTATTATGAACTTGCGGAAAAAATTAATATAGAGCTGTTTCACACGCCTTGAACTTTATGAAATTCAAGTTTCATTTCTCTAAAATCATGCAGGTTTTTTTTTCTGAGTAATAAAATACTCAAAGACATCAATAGAATGGCTGACTAAATTTCTCTCTCCAAAAACAATGGTTTACAAAATGGTTTAAAATCAGATGTAAAGTACATAGAAAATAACTCTAAACAAGTTATTTTTTCTAACGGCAGACTTTTTTTAAAATCAGTAGAAATAAAATAAGAATGAAATCAATAGAAATAGCACTTTGATTTTTATCTTGTCAAAAATAAATGTAATAAATATACTTAGCAATGTCGTTTTAAACTTTTTTTTATCTACATTGCATTATTTTTAATTTACACTTTTAAGATCAACAAGACTACTGAAAATGTATATTGAGCCTGCTGCAAAGGTGAAATTCAAATCATGGTAAACCTTAGAGGTGTTTGTTGCGGGCGTTAGCATGTTTAATCGAGATCACAATATAAAAAAAGTATAAAGTTCTGTATTCAAAGTAAAGGGAGGTCCATAAAGGTGTAAAAACAGATAGAATCAAAGCTGAAATCTTTCTGAAAGCAGTTTTTGTTAATAAACACTAGCCACTAGGTCTTGAGTTATTGTTTGGGTACAAAGAACTCCAAAACTTTTAAAATCTTTCAAAGTTGCTAACAACATATCAGAACTCACAGTAAAACTGTAAATCTATTAAACATAATTTAAAAAATTTATTTTAAAAGTAAAATGCTGAGTAGGATACTTATTTCTTAACACAAGAAACGTATTTCATGTTTTAAGAAAAATATTTCGTAATAAAAATTTCAACGACTGCTTCTTCGTTTTCTTGTTTTTAAATGGTTCTGATAAATTGAATTTTGATCCAATATCTAATTGTAAACTCTTAACCTTAAAAGTACATTTAAAAAATATTTTTTTACATATTTTCCTGAGATATTTGTCTAAAACTGAAAATTTATATGTATACAAATATTTATTGCACATTTGCAGGGTTTAAACGCTGAATTCTGAAGCAAACTTGTTTCAGAAACAAGAGATCTATGGCAGTTACGGATTTAGCTTTTTTTGGTGTTTGAGATATTACTTGAAATATCTGTATGTTTATACTTATGTCAAATAACGGTGCTTTTTAAAAAGTCGCAATAATTGGGAGGCTGGGAACAAAAAGCCCCAAAATTCAATCCCCTTGCCCCAAACATGAAAGTAACAAATTGATGAAATGTTTTTGTATATATATATATATATATATATATATATATATATATATATATATATATATATATATATATATATATATATATATATATATATATATATATATATATATATATATATATATATATATATATATATATATATATATATATATATATATATATATATATATATTTAAACAATTTAAAATGTATTCTACAAAATAAGTGCTTAATGTTCTTAAAAGAACAGAGCAATTACAAATTAGTATAAAATCACTTAGCAAAATTTTTTCTCATTTAACACTGTGTTTCATCAATAAAGACTCATCAGAAATCTTTATTGATAAAACACAGTGTTAAATGAGAAAAAATTTTGCTAAGTGATTTTCAACTAATTTGTAATTGCTCTTTTAAGAACATTAAGCACTCTTTTTGTAGAATACATTTTAAATTGTTTAAATATATATATATATATATATATATATATATATATATATATATATATATATATATATATATATATATATATATATATACACATATATATTCCGAAGATCGTCGACAGTTTACCTTTGACTAAAAAAGGAAGGATTAAGGATAGTAGATCTAATCAAATAGTTTACTAAGGAAATATCATTCTTTATCTATAATATCAATTCACTCATTCGTCATTATCCCGAGGGTTTTTAAAAAGATCTTCGAATAAAATGATAGGTAGTGAATGCTCTCCACGAACTAAAAGACCGTCATTCTCTTAACGATCAATCAGATCTGTTGCATCAAATTCATTTTCATCTAAACAATCAGCAGTTTCCGAACTCCTTTTTAGGGCGTTATCTGGAATTAAAAAATGGTCGGACCTTTTTAGTAGAATAGCGTCTTGTAACGTAAGAATTAATAAAAACGTGCTTTTTCAGTCTTCCTTTAGAGGCAAAGTAGACATTTCATCTTATGCAGATTGACAATAGGCATCGTAGGAAAGAATTTTAATATTCAGGCAAATTTAATATTCAAAGCACGGCGAAAAATACAAGGTTTGATGCAGTAAACATAAACAGGAAAAATGCTCATAGATGACGTAAATAAAAACCTTTTTTTTAAAAAAAAAAAAAGAATAGTTGACATCGTTTTGGTCTTAACACCTCTCTCTATTGTCATCATGATTAAACTTTTTAGCACCTATTCAGCGTTATATTGACTGACATCATTTATGAATGACCTAGTATATATGTATTGATTTATGAAGATTAATCAATAGAAATATAGTAGAATAGAATTAGATATGTGTTTAATAGAATAGAGTAGAATAAAATTTGGTATTCAATCAAATTTAGGTGTATACATACGCATTAATTCCCCTATTTGTCGTGAAATCAGGTTCGAATCCTTTGACCATTCTTTTATGTGCTTTCCCTAGCACCTCTTCACTCTATCACCTTTCTCTTTGTTCTTTATCGTTCTCCTTCTTCCCATTATTGCACTCTCTTAGATGTTATCTCTGATCAAATTGACCATGCCCTCTCTCTTTACCCCTCTGCCAATATTGTTGTTGTTGGTGATTTTAATGCCCATTGCACTGAATGGCTTGGCTCTAACACCACTGATCCTGCTGGCACTAAAGCCTTTAACTTCTGCGTTTCTCAATCTCTTACTCAGATAGTTAACTTTGTGACTCGTTTTCCTGACAACCCTAATTATTTACCTTCACTCCTTGACTTATGTCTTGTCTCTGACCCTAGCTTATGTTCAGTTTCTCCCTTTTCTCCCTTAGGTGGTTCTGACCATGCAATGATCTCTACAAATCTTTCTTCTCATAATTCTTTTTTGGGCTCACCTTATCATCGCACCACCTACTACTACCCTAAAGCTGACTGGGATTCCTTTCGTGATTTTCTTCGTGATGGTCCTTGGGCTGATGTTTTTTCTCTCTCAGCTGACAAATGCGCCTCCTACATAACCTCCTGGATTCAGGCTGGAATGGAAGCTTTTATTCCTTCTCGTCGGTTTCAAGTCAAGCCTCACTCTACTCCATGGTTTTCTCCTTCTTGTGCGGCTGCTATATCCAATCGTAACCATTTTTTTCATCTTTTTCAAAAGAACAACTCTCTTGAGAACAAACGGCTATTTATTATTGCAAGAAATCGATGTAAAAAGGTGCTTTCTGATGCTAAACTCCATTATTCTCAGTTCACTAAATCTGGCATCTTATCGCAGAAGTTAAGCTCTAAAGACTTTTGAAAAATCTTCAACAGCATTGTTAACAAGGGTGGATCTAACATTCCATCTCTCATTTATGGGACTGATCTTATTACCTCTCCCAAGGATAAGGCAGAACTATTTGCAAAGAACTTTTCTTCTAATTCCACTCTTGAACCTTATGGACATTCTCTTCCTTCCATTCCAGTCAAACAAGTTGACCCATTGTTAGACATTCAAATCACTCCGGCTTCTGTTGCTAAAGTCATATCTCAATTAAACTCGTCTACAGCTTGTGGTCCAGACAACATTCCTGTCACAGTCTTGCAGAATTGTTCTCCAGAACTTTCTTCAATTCTTTCTAAACTATTTAACAAGTGTTTGGCTGAGTCTTGTTTTCCTGCTTGTTGGAAAATGGCATCTGTGGTTCCAATATTCAAAAACTCTGGAGAAAATTCTGACCCCTCCAATTATCGTCCGATCAGTCTTCTTTCTGTTATTAGCAAGGTCTTTGAGTCTTTTATCAACAAATTTCTCACATCTCATCTTGAGTCAAATAAACTACTGTCAGACAATCAATACGGTTTTCGATCCTCTCGCTCTACGGCCGACTTGCTAACTGCTGTAGCTGAAAGATTTTATCGTGCATTAGATGGAGGCGGTGAGGCTAGGGCTATTGCTCTCGACATATCTAAAGCTTTCGACAAAGTTTGGCATGCTGGTCTTCTCCATAAGCTTGCTTCATATGGTGTTTCTAGGAAAGTTTTTGAGATTATCAAATAATTTCTTTCTAACCGGTTTATTAAAGTCATCCTTGAAGGCCAACAATCTTCTTTATTTCCAGTAACTTCTGGGGTTCCCCAAGGTTCCATCTTGGGCCCTGTTTTGTTTCTTATCTACATAAACGATCTTCCTGACAACCTTTCATCTAAAGTAGCTCTTTTTGCTGATGACTCAACTTTATACTCCTGTCTTGACAAAAAGTCTTCTCTTTTCGATCGCCTAGAACAAGCAGCTGATCTTGAATCCGATCTCACTTCAGTAATAGATTGGGGTTCACAGTGGCTCGTGAATTTCAACTCTAAAAAAATCCAGTTGCTTACTGCAAACAACTACCATAATATGGTCAACATTCCTATATTAATGAATGGCAATCCTCTTACTGAGTCCTCCTCTTTACGTCTTCTTGGATTATCGCTTACTACTGACCTTTCATGGAAACCATATATACAATCGATTGCTAAATTAGCTTCGGCTAAGGTTGCTTCTCTTTATAGTGCTCGCCATTTCCTTACTTCTGATTCCATTCTCTACCTCTACAAATCTCTTATTCGTCCCTGTATGGAATACTGTTGTCATATTTGGGCTGGTTCTTCTAACGATTCACTTTCTCTTCTTGACAAGGTCCAAAAACGCATTGTAAATGTTGTTGGACCTGGACTATCCGCTAAGCTTGAACCTCTTTCCCATCGTCGTAAAGTTGCATCTCTTTTTCTTTTCTACAAATACTATCATGGTCACTGCTCAAAGGAGTTATCATTACTTGTTCCATCAACTAAAATTATTCTCGTTTTACTCGTCATTCAGCTAAGTCTCATTCTTTTACTGTATCTGTCCCTGCATGCTCTAAAAACTTTTATTTATCTAGTTTTTTTCCCCGCACTTCAATCCTTTGGAACTCTCTCCCATCTTCATGTTTTCCTGACTCATACAACCTTCAACTTTTCAAGTCTTCTGTCAACCGTTTCCTTGCTCTATAACTCTGTTCTTTTTTTTTCCTAGTAACTCCCAACTTAATAGTGGTTGCTTGCAGCCTTGTTGGGAGTGAATGCAAATAAAAAAAAAAAAAAAAAATTAGCTTAAAATATATCAAATCTACTTAATTTTTAAAATGTCGTTAACAATGTCTTAAAATTTGTTATTTTAAAAAAGAAAAAAAATTAAATGCTTTAACCCTAATGTTTGAATTCTAAAAATTTAGTTTGGTTGGCTTGAATTAAAGCATTTCAAAAAATCTCTGATGTACTCAAAATATTAAGATAAGTAACTAACATATGTCTACCTATAGATATAGGTGGTGTTCTTTGCAAATATTTTATATTGCAAACTGAATAGTTGGTACAATATATATTTTTTAGCTCAACTTCAAAACTGTATTTATATCCTAAAATACACAGAGTTCTTTAGTGTGGAGTGTTAGAGACAGGAAACAAAAAGTATTTAATTCTTGCATAAACTTTCATGCTTCGCTTTTCTTTGTTACAAGTGCTTGCTGTTGTAGTCAATAACACGATTAAAGTGTTTTTTTTTTCATATTCTGGATAACGAGAACAGTGAGTGTATCATTAATAATAAACATTGAATTTTGAGTGCAATATTTTTAGATGCTTTAACAGAAATCCTTTGATAAAATTTCGGTTTTAAATTTTAAAAATTTCTCTGGTGAAGTTTTAAAACATAAATATTTTTTAATATTAAATCATTTTTGAAATATCTTAAAGTGTCAATAAAAGTAAAGACTTCATTGGTACAAATTTATTCAACCAGTTGATAGAGAGTGTCAATACCTTTTAAAAGCTTATGGTAATCATTGCCTTTAAAGAGCACACCATGCAGCATCTAAAGTTGGATGTTTATCTGGCTATTTATGACAATAAGTCGAAAGAGTTTTTTGAAAGGATCATTAAAAATTCCTAGAAGAAAATAAGGTTTCGTTATTGAAATAAAATCTAGAGTGACATCTGAGTCTTCATATTGATCAACGATGATTAGATTACATTTTTAAAGTCTTTTGCAAAGTTTTAATTAAATTAGCAACAAATTATGCTTTTATTTCTTTTGATGTGAAAATAGATCTTTGAGTTCAATATTTTGATAGATTGTCTGAATTGAGATCAATCGTAAAAATATTTGCTGGAATGATACTAAAGTTCATAGTCGTTTGACATTTGTGTCCCGAGCTGTTTAACCTGACAGCAGGTGACATTTTTTTATTTTGAAAACTAGTTAATTTATCAATCAAGTCAGTTACCTTGAAAATTGTTTAGCTCATTTTCGAAATAACCTTCCGCCATTAATTCTAAGTTTGAAAAAATTGTTGTAGCTATAATTTTTGTCCTTCAGGCACCTTGTTAGTGCAGTGACTAAATTGTTTTTATTATTCAGTTTTTCCTTTTTTTAATAGCAAAGTTGACAACTGATAAGTTAAAAAAAATTTAGCTTTACCCGGTAGCATTAAATCTTTAGTCGAAACTCTTTTTAATTAGTCAAGTTCCACTTCCTTTGTTGAGATTTTAAGCAAGTTTTTTTCTTCCAGTTTTAGATTGTTCAGGTTTTAACTGCACGTTTCACAACGTTTAACAACTTTGCGCTGATTATAACTCTATTCAAACTCGTTTTAAATAATAGTGTGTAATAATATAAAAATACAGTAATTTTCACTGCCTTATATTGTTGGTGATACTTTAAACTATTTTATAATTATAAAAACTATTTAGTTACTTGGTTACTAGGTGCCTGTTACTATAGTTACTTGGTGTTACTAAAAATACTATTCTTTAATTTTCTTGATTAGGTAAAAATAATTTTCTTGAAGGTAAATCTTTTGCTTTTCTCTCGGAAAATGAAATGTGTTCTGCTCCGACATGATCTACTTTGATCAAACTATGCAAATTTTAGCGTTTTACGATAATGCAGGAATGATTAAAAACTTGAGCAACAAGTAAAAACAATATTTACATCATTTTTTTGTTGTCATTGGAAAGGCACGATTTGAAAACGTTTCAGGTTCGGGCGGTACTAGAGTAGTACGTAATTACTGAAAATGTTTTAATTTGGCTAAAAAGTTACTTAAACAATTGAAGGCAATTTGTTTATGCCAATAATAACGCATTTTCAAATTTGTTAAATATTTCATGTGGAGTTTTTCAAGGATCTATATTAGGACCTCTCCTCAATCTCCTTTATATTAATGATCTACCTAAAGCTTCCTGATGACAAGTATGTTTGCTAATGATTTTAACTTATTTCTTTCAAAAATCAACATTATGAAACTTTTTAGCAGCAAGAACTTTGAATTAGTCAAATTTTTCAAATGGTTTAGGTTGAACAAACTTTTTAATCATTAAATACCAGTAAAACAAAATGGATTCTTTTTCATCCGTATGTCAAAAAGCATATACAATCTTAGTAATCTGCCTTTTCTATTTATTGATGATAAGATTATAAAAAGAATTTTAGTGACAAGATTTACAGGTTTCTATTTGGACAAAAATCTTACAAGGAAAAATCACATTGCTAACTTATGCAGTAAAATTTCAAAGAGTATAGGCAATTTATACAAAACAAGAAATATTCTTGATAAGAATGCCTACATTCAATTAAATTACTTGTTAATTCCGTGTATAACTTATTCAATGTTTTACACTGAAACCCAACAGAATAATATTTTAGCAATATTAAAAGTAGAAAGAAATTTAGGAGTAATAAATTTACAATGGACATGTCATATTGATAAAGCTGTAGGAAAATCAAATCAAATGGTCGCTCTTATTAAACGAACTTTCAAATATTTTAATATATTTGAAAGTTCGTTTAATATATAAATAAATTAAATACAACCTTTGTAAGACCACATCTTGAGTCAGGTATGGTGTCCTTATCTGAAACAAGACATTTTAAAGTAAGAAAAAGTACAAAGAAGAGTTACAAAACTAGTACCAGCTTTTAAAAAAATGCCACATAAAAGAAAATTTCAGTTAATGAAGTTAACAACACTAGAAGAGCGTCGTTTACGAGGAGATTTAATTTTACAATATAAAATACAAAAAGGTTATGAGGAGATTATTTTACTTATGTTGGATAAACGACTCAATATCTAAAGTTCAATTAAAGCATTGCAACGAGATCCTAAACAGAAGAAAAAAAAGTTTTTCAAATGTATGTTATGTTGGGTTTCAAAAGAAGCGAAACTTTATAAAAATTTCAAAAATAGTTATGATTTTTTGTTAAAAATACTTTGAAAAAAAATTTCGACCAAAAACCATGAAAAAATGGCTTTTTTTAATTTTTTGCTAAAAAGTATGATCCTTGGGTTACCCCACATATTAAAAACCTGATCCGAGAAAAAAAATCCGCTTGGCATATAAACTGCTCTACCAAATGGGAGAATAGTGAGCTTAAAATAAAATACAATCGCCTTAATCGTTCAGTAAAAACTGAAATATTTAAAGCAAAAAAAGCACATGAAAAAGAAATAATATCAAAATCCCAAAACAACCCAAAAATCGTTTACAAATATATCAACAAACAACTAAAAATTAAAGATAGAATTCGCTCTCTCAAAGATACTTCAGGCAGAATTATTGAAGCTCTTCCTGATATAGTTGATCTTCTGAACTCTCAATTTAAATCTATGTTTACACTTGAAAGCTCTGAAAATTTTCCTTTGCTAAATAAAAGTGGTATTCTTTCTGAATGCATTTATAATAAAAACTTGGATTTCTCTATCTCAGATATTATTCAGGAACTTGCCGATCTAAAGCCTTATAAATCCTTCGGATCTGACGGCTTGCATCCCTTAATACTCAAGATATGTGCCAAAAGCTTTGCAATTCCATGCAATTCCAAAAATCTTTCATAAATCCTTTAATTCTGGAGTAGTACCCACTCAATGGAAATTAGCAAATATTAGTCCGATCTATAAAAAAAAGGGAGATAAATTACTTGCTGAAAACAATAGACCTATTTCACTAACATCTGTTGAAAAAAAATTTTAAAGCACATTAACGATAATAAAATGCTCTCTGCAAATCAACATGGCTTCCTTTATCATAAATCATGCGTAACTAACCTAATAGAAACTTTTGATATCATTTCGTCCTCCATAGCATCTCACCAATTTATTGATGTAATCTATCTTGACTTTGCCAAAGCGTTTGACTCTGTACCTCACAACAGACTTTTGTTAAAATTAAGATCTTTCGGAATAAACGGCAAACTCCTACAATGGATTAAATCTTTTTTAGTGGGCAGAAAGCAACGCGTTACAATTAACAATACCAGCTTTACAATTAACAATACAATTCTCTACACAAATGATCTCGCAAAACTCACTGAAACTTCTGAGATATTTGCCGATGATACTAAACTTTTTTCTAAAACCTTATCGCAATCTAATTTTGTTGATCTGCAGGATCGTCTACGCTTGGTATACGAGAGGTCAAACACTTGGTTACTTAAGCTAAACACTTCAAAATGCTGCGTCATTCATTACGGTCGAAACAACCCCCATTACAATTACTTTCTTCAAAATAACCAAGGAATCAACCAATCTCTAAGAAGCTCTACTAAAGAACGTGATTTAGGAGTCATTTTTACATCTAACCCCAAGTGGAGCGCTCATATTCAAACAGTTGTCTCTAAGTCCTTACAAATTCTCGGTATGCTAAAAAAGACATTCACTTTCATTGATGAAAAAATGGCTCTCAAATTATATAAAGTATTTATAAGACCACATCTTGAATATGGAGTGTCCATTTGGGCTCCTTTTTTAAAAGCTGATATGGCTTTGGTTGAATCTGTTCAACGCAAAGCTACAAAATGGGCTTACAGCTTGAGGCATCTTCAATACTGCGAAAGGCTAAAAAGATTAAACCTACCATCACTTGAGTTTCGACGCCTTCGGTGCGATTTAATCCAAATTTTTAAATTAATACATCGTTTTGATATAGTTAATGATAAATATCTACCAAAATATATTAACTCCGTGTCTCGTGGTCACCATTCTAAAATAAGGCGTGAGTATGTTCTAAACTGTCTTCCAAGATATAATCATTTGTATAATAGATCAGCAAAATACTGGAACAATCTACCAGAGCAAATAACTTTGTACTCCACTGTACTTTCTTTCAAAAATAGACTAGACTCCTGGTTGTGGAAAAAGTTTGGAACAAATATTTATAAAACTGGTTGTTTATAGTGGGGTGTTTCCCCTGCTCGCTGTATGTGTACATTCTATGTAAATTTACGGCTACAACTATAATAATAATAATGATAAAAAAAAAAAAAAAATTTTTATGCAATAAAACTTAATAATAAATATTATGTAAAATTTTTTATTGTTTTTGAAATTTTTTTATAAAATTTCGCTTCTTTTGAGACCCAACATGACATACATTTGAAAAAACTTTTTTTTCTTCTGTTTAGGGTCGTCGCAAGTTTCAGATTTGAGGTGGCCACCCTAAATCTCATTCAATTTTGACAGAGTGTCTTGTGAGTATATATATATATATATATATATATATATATATATATATATATATATATATATATATATATATATATATATATATATATATATATATATATATATATATATATATATATATATATATATATATATATATATATATATATCCAAAAGGTAAACAAACAATAACACTTCAAATCTTTCAAACCTGTTAAGTGTGATAAAACGTGTTTAGTGGATAAGAACAATTACTTTTAATTGAATTTTAATTCGGAAAACATAGAAGTGACATCAAGCTTACAAAGCTTGAAGACTGCAGTAAAACTGAGCTCATTTTTAGGGAGAAAATGCCCTAACAACCATATTAAATATTTAGTATCTCCGTTGCTAAGGAAAAAAAGATATATAGCGTTCTAATAAAATGCTCATATCTAAAGAAAGATAAATTATTTGCTCTGAAACTTTGGCTAAACGTTCCTTGATTAATTTGACACATTTTATGCAACATTGAAAAACTCAAAAAAAAATAATTTCCTAGTTTTTTTGGTGTTGTACTACTTTTAGTTAAGAACTTTAAAATATAATGCTTCAATATAATACTACTTTCAATTAATTTATAGTTTTATTCGTTTAAAAATAAAAATTAAGTACGGTCTTTTAATCATTTTATAAAAACTAAAAAAAAAATGCTTTTTTATAGTTTGTTTTTTCAATGTTAAGTTAATATTAAATTTATGAGAAAAAATCCCAGAGGTAATTTAGAGCTTTAGTATATGGATTAGAGGCCTGCTAAAGACTGATTTTGTCTATATCACTAAATATTTCATCAAAGCCGGTGTTTCTTAATAATTGTTAATTCATTAGTGTTACTTATTTGGAGATCGCGTCTTAATAAATAAAAATCTTTTGGTTTACAATTAGATTTAATTTTAAAACTTTTTACTTTTATGAATATCGGAAAGTAATATCTAACATATATATCTAAAATAATTTTTCCAGTTAATTGTTTATGAGAATATTGTCAATTGCTAAAGCTACTTGCTGTATTATATATTTAATTGACATATTTTTAATATGAGTGTATAATAAGGAAAAAGTAATATGTTAAACTTTATTTTACTTCAAGAATATAATTATAATGAATATATCATTTAGTTTAGTAGTATTTCAATAATAAAGAAAACAATATTATATGCGCAACGATAATACAAATTACTCCTGTCAAAATAAAATAAAAATAAAAAAACTCTTTTTTCTCTTTGAGCTGATCCGGAGAAATGCGATATGTTGTTTGAAAGCCACTCTTATCAGAATCATAAAAATGTAAAAGTTGAAATTTAAAAGTTATATTTAAAAAAGGTATTTAACATTTAATTTTATTACTATAAACAGTAATAAAGGATATAAAATGCCAAAATTTTTAAAAGGCTTTAAAAATTTTGGCATTTCTACACCAGATTAAGTTATAGCATAAGATTTTTTTAAAATACTTTTGAATATGTTTAATTTTGCAAAAGGATGTATAGCAAAGCAATATTTTCGCAATTTACAGATAAAGTTTTTTAAACAATATAGAGGAAAGGGCTCACTTTTATGTTTAACCAATTTGTAAACAACGCCGTTTTATTGGTATTCAAAATCATGCCTATTCAAGCAAAAGCTCGTTAAAAAAAACCCCAAATTGTTATCAAAAACTGTTTGTTTTCTTTGTGTGAACAAAGCTAACAGAGAGGTAGCACTTTTTATAATTGAAAAAGTGAAGACAGTGCTTGAAAGAGATTACTTTTTTAAGTCTTAGAAGTTTTTAGACGAACTTTTATTGGATGTCGGAAACAGATACACCAAAAAAGTGACTCTTAACCACAAAGAACTCCAAAGATGGTGGTTGCTACCAGCAAATTATTGTTGCTATTTTAGAAGGAATATCAGAATATTAGACCACCCTTAAGCATGTTTTCACCTTGACCAAGGCTTAATCAAACGAATTTGTGTTGTCTTGTGATCTGAAAACACCCAATATTTTATGTAATCTTCAATTCCACACTTCCAAGCACCCATACGCATATTGTGCACAGCGTCTTTTACCAAGCTTGCTAAATGAGGAGAACAGCGAACATTTGCTTCTCTCAAAGCTTCTTTTTAAGCATTTGTTTGCTGGCAATGATGTAAAGAATTTAAAAAAAATTGTAAATGTCATTCATGAACCCAATCCTAATACAGATGACACTGTTCTTGTTTTAGATTTGATTCCAACATCTTTTGCTTGGGATTGTCAACCATCTTTACAAAATTCTTAAATCTATCTGGCCTCATACTAATGAGTGAACAACTGTTCTTCACATTAGCCCACAGCCTTATCGTTGAGGTCAATTCATTGACAATCATTGTCGCAAGCTGCTCAAAAGTGTTGTTCTTCTTCAGCAACTGGCAGAAGAAAAAGCAGCATTACACATTTCCCCCTGATTGATGCCTTACAAAAGTTTAACGCTGTTGTAAAACCATGCTTGGAATTGTTTTGGAACATATTTTTGAAGAAAAAGTTATTATTTTCAAGCACTCTTTCTTGGCACTTTCTGCAAGAAGTGTGACTCCAAAGGTCCATGCCCTGTTTTTCCATATCAAGGATTTCATCATGAGAAAAAGCATCTCATTAGAAATTTAAAGTTAGCAAACAACTGAAGCTTTGCATCATCAATTTCAGAATAACTGGCAACGGTTTAAGCGTCCGATTTCACATTCAAAATATGAAACTCAACTTCAAAAATGTGTTGTCGGTTTAAACGGCAAGCACTTCTAAAACTGCCTTTAACTCCCACTTGGATGAAAAATCATGTATATTTTTTTCTTGTTAATGAAGTAAAGAATTATTTATTCGTACTCTAGAAATGGAAAATTTTTTAATGCTGTTATTTTCTTCATTGCTGCTTACAGCAATAAAATTAAATGTTGTATTACTTTTTTAGATATAATGTTATCATAGGCTTTCAAACTCCAAATCTCATTTCTCTGGGTATGCTCGAAGAGGTTATCGTTTTTTGACAGGAGTGAAATGCTATTTTGTTACTTAAACAATATGTAAGTTTCGCAAAAATGTCAGCAAATAACTTTTCTTGCTTAAAGATTGCTAAGCATTTTTCAAAAAATGTTGTAAATACAACACATAGAATTTTTGTCTATGTAAAAACTTACGTAAAAATTTAGGAACTTGGGATGTTTGGTGATGTTAGTGTGCCCGCTGAGAAAGAACTTCGCATGCTTTGAAATTATGAGTTAAAATAACTTGAAACCTAAGCAAAACATACGCTAAGTTACGCAAATTGTAATACCCTACGGGTTTAGGGTTTTACAGTTTAATTATTATACGTGATAATTTTTTTTTGTTTTTAATTACAATATTTATTACAATAATTAAGATACATTTAAAAACAAAACAAAAATTTCAAGTAAATATTTTGTAAAGAAATCAAAATAAAGTGAATAAAGAACGTGGGTACCCAAAGGAGACCTTCAGGTCTTAGCAAGACGAAATTAGAACTTTTTTTCTTCTTCTTCTTTCTTCTGTTATGACGTTTACGGCTAGCATCAACCATACCACTGAAGATATTCTAAACAAATAGTGCTAGCAAAAATGTCCATAATTTTAGTTTTGTTTAATATTGAACAAAAATGTCCAATCTGTAACTGTCCACCCAATTGTTATTTTCTTTTCTTTTTTTTTTCTTTTTTTTTCATTTTTTCCAATATTGCATTTTTACAAACTTTTCTTTGTATTAAGAAAAATTTAAATTCAAATTTAATATTAAATGTATATATAAAGCTCTTAAAATAATATTGTAAAACAAAATCAAGTCAAAACGAACGTGGTAAATAATACTTAAAAAAATTATTATAAAAAAAAGAATTTAAATAGAATAATTATACAACTTACAAATAAATAAGCATAGTAAAGCTATTAAAACTAATTTGAGAAAACGGTTGTCTAATTAAATTATCATTCCTTTAAGTATATTTATTTCGATCTCTTTGCAAATACAAGTTATGAAAAGAAACTGGAGATAAGTGGACCTTACATTTAGACATAAAACAAAGTGTAAATACATTTAACTCGTATATATTAGGAGCATTCATTTCATATAAAAGAGGCATGGCGTGAGCAAATCGGTCCTTGAAATTAATAAGGCGTACTACATGCTTCTGTTGCCGATAAAGATGTTTAGGTTTCGTTTTATTAGTACTACCCCACGCAATATTTGCATAGTTAATATGGCAATCAATTAATAATAATAATGATATTGCGACAATTTATTTCATCAATTGTTGAGCACAATAACAGAAGATGTTGTGCTGTAACAGCTGTAAATGTTTTTATAATAGCATTGTTTACTTTTTGATGTATATAATCTTTATTTATTGTTATTTAATATATAATTTTTGCAATAGTTTGATATATCAAGTTTATTTTTGAACTGATCAATTGTTATTGATTCCATAATATATGGCGGTAAACCATTCCAAGCTGCGACAACTCTACATGAAAAGAAATTAAACCTAGCATTACTCTTACAGTTCGCCTTTGTTAACTTTTGTTTATAACCATGATTTTGTAATGTAATTGAGAAAATTACGAAAATTGCAAGTTTCAGACTTAATGTGGCCCCCCTAAATCTCATTCAATTTTGAAAAAAATTTACTGAGTGTCTTGTGAGCACCAATAGAAAGTTTTAAGAATAGGGACAGATCAATTTTTGAAAGTATGGGGCGTTTGATACACCCTAATATATATATATATATATATATATATATATATATATATATATATATATATATATATATATATATATATATATATATATATATATATATATATATATATATATATATATATATATATATATATATATATATATATATATATATATATATATATATATATACATATACATATATATATTTAAAATAAATAAAAGATATGCCAAATAATCAAAATAGTACTAGAAAGAAGAGCAAAAAATGAAATGGGTTTAAACCACCTGATATTCTCAAATCAAAACCTGCTGATCATGAGACTTCATGTGTTCAAGAAAGTTAGATGTATCGTTCAGCTCGGATAAATGTGAATTTGACGACTATTTTATACTTTTTAACTTTTTATTGTTAAAGAACTTAATTGCACTCACTATTTGCCACAATTGCTTTTTTGGAAGTTTGTTAATCAAAGGTTGATTAACAAATTTCCAATAAAGCGTTGATTCTCGGATGGGCTTTTGTCATTTACTTGAGATAAAGTGTACAAAGTGTAACTTTTCTAAAAATTTTAGAACTTCACCAAAATCAAAGAACTTTTTCAACACAAATGTTTCCTATTGATACTGTTAAAAAAGAACTTTCATCTCTAGAATCACCAAATGAGATCAACCTGCGAGCTGTCATCGGATTGCGAGAAATAGGTGCTGGTCATGAGTCGATGAAAACTTTTTCCTTCTGTATGAATCTTTATTGTTTTTCGCCTAATGGCTTTAATAAGTTAAATAGAACTGCCATGTTAGTATACAAAATTGCTGCTGAGGAAAGTATGCAAAAAGCTGTTTTTGAAACCAAATCAATAAACAACTCTCTTGAAATGAAAAAAGTTTGTCATGAACCATCAATAAAAGAATTTTTATTGATGATTCATGACAAAAGCGAGATCATAATTTGTTGAATGGTGTTATAACTACTATTTGTAGTGATAAATGTATTGATGCAGATATATTTACCAATCATTGCAATGGATGTAAAATGTGGAGATCTAAAAGAGGAACTCCAGAGTATCAGCGTTGGTTGGTTGATCACCAGTGTGAATCAAATCACGAGGGTTCATCGGGTAGTATTGAATTTGTAGGAGCTGTGTCTATGCTTAAGAGATCTTTAGGAAAAAATAAGTTAATATATATAGAATATCTATGAGATGGGGATACATCTTCTTTTAATGATGTAATAGTAGTAAATCCTTACAAAGAGTATGGTATTATGCCTGTAAAACTGGAATGTGTTGGATTTGTTCAAAAACGGTTAGGAACACGTCTACGAAACCTTGTCAAAGCTCAAAAAGGTACTAAAAGCCAATATCATGCAGAGGTAAACTCACTGATTAATCTGCATTAATTCAATGCAAAATTTCTATGGTCTTGCAATCAGATCTAATGTGGGAAACTTGTATTTAATGAAGAAAGCAGTTAATGCCATACTTTTCCACTTCACCGATTTTCCTGATTCCTACACACGTCACCAGTTTTGTCCTCGTGGAAAATATAGTTGGTGCAAATACTGGGCTCTAAATCAAAAGAATTATAAACCCAAATCTATCATACCTCTGTGGATAAAAGATTTAATTCTACCAATAATTTTAAGTTCAAATGAATTGTTATCAAAATGTTTACATGGAAACACACAAAATGCTAACGAGGCACTTAATGGACTTATTTGGGCTCCTGTACCAAAAAGAGTGTTTGTTTTTAAATCAACACTGGAAATGGGAACGTAATGAGCTATTTTAGCATACAATGATGGTGCAAAAGGTGTTATTAGTGTTTTTAGACATTTTGGTTTACATGGTAAGGTATCAAATATTTCAGCGACTTCTAAAAATTAAAATAGGATTAGTCAAATAAGGTGCAAGTCATTAGAGAAAGGAAAAAAAAGAAGAAAAACTCTTAGAGACATGAAAAAAGGTCACCTAGATGAGGAGAAAGCAAAACAATGTAATGACAGTTATGTTTTAGGAGGATTTTAAATTATTATTGTAAATAATATATAAAGTATTTTTCAAAGCTGTTTATCTCAGTTCGCGTTTTTTCGTTTTTGCTTAAATTTTAAAACACAGTTTCTTGAATTAGCATTGCTCATTTGATCTGAAATTTTCAGTACTTGCTCAAAATACCTATAAAACTCATTTAACAGATGGATTTTTTTTTATGATCCGTAATATTTTTTTTTTTTTGAATCAGTTCTCTCTAAAATGTCAAAAAATAAATAAAATATGAGGAAAATCTACATAACTCATCATTTAATTTGATATTTAAAAAATCTATATGTTAAATAGAATAAAATAGTGTTTAGAGTAAGTGTACAAAATTTTAGGTCATATTATGATAGCTAGCCTTAGATATTATGCTTTGAAACTTAGTCCAAAAACACATTTTTTGATAGTTTTTTCGCCATTATGGTCCTAATGCTAATTAAAATTTTTTTTTTTTTTGCTTTTTTTATTTAAATTTTTGTTGTTTTTCGAGTTATTTTCTCCTTTTGTTTAACTATAGCTAGTTTTAGATCATTTTGAACATCATTCTTTCAAAAATATTCCTTGGTTGCTATGCAGTCTTCCTGCTATAGTCACAGTCCTGTTGGAACAAAAAATTATTTCCGAATCTATATTTACAAGCAGAGAGTTTTAAATTTCGCTTCAAAATATCTATATACGAATTGGCTTTCATAGCCGATTCAATTAAAATCGATAAGCCAGCTCCTGACCAAGCCAATGATCCCCACACCATGACATTACCACTACCTTGTTTTACTGTTCCTCTCATGCAACTTAATTTGTATGCCTCGCCTAGTTTCTGCCAGAATTTTTGTTTCCCATACAATAAGATCAAGTTAAATTTGGATTCATCACTCAAAATTATTTTCTTCCAGTACTCGAAACTTTTTTGCAAATGAAAATCTTTGTTTCATATGTCTTGGAATCAAATAGTGTTTTTGCAACATAATTTACCGTAAAAATCTTGCTCTCGGATTCTATTTCGGATTGTTTGAGCTGAAATCATGATTTTGTAGCTGCTTTGAACTTTTTCGGCAACCTTTTGAGCAGCTTCAAGTCTGTTTTGTTTGACTTTAAATATTGTTTCGATAAATGGAAGCAGATGTTTTTCTATTACAACTACCTCCTGCACTACAATTGATGTAGTTCCATTCAAATTATGCTTTTTTATGTTGCTGACTGTTCTAAAATGGATTCCAGTCTGCTTATTAACATCTCTCTACGTCTGACCACTGGTTATTAAATCCACATATTTCATTAAAAAATTGTCGTATGTTGTTGTACAAGGCGCATATAGCTATAAATTACTCAATTTTATTCGAGCACAGTATTTTTATACTATTAGTATTAAAAATATATACCTAATTTTGTATGTTTTATGAAAACGTTTTGAATATCCGGAAAAACTATAAGTTAAGAAAAATATCCGGAAAAAAAAATCCCTAGTACTAACTTAGTGCAGTATTTTTAAACACTAGTGTACACAAGTATATATTAATTTGTTCAAAATTTACTGTCTAAAAAAAACCCTTTTTCAAAATACTACTTTGAAAATATCACTTTAATTTACAAATTTATATATAAAGAACCTCCTTATTTCGCCAACTATTTAAAATCTATTTGCTTTAAGGAAATTAAGATGGCCGAGCTGACAAACACTTCTAGATTTGCATTTTTAACCATGTTAATAAAATAATAGTTGTTTCTCAACATAAGTAATTTTATAAAAAGCAAATTTAAAGACTTATATTTCTTCATAGAGAAATTAGCTAAGATAGACCCCAAATCAGTCTTGCGCTGGTTGCTTCTGTCATACTTACACGAAATATTTGAATATTACAGAAACACTCGTATATTAAAGTACATAGATTTGAAAATGTTTAAAAGATGAAAATCATTTTATAGATAATTTTTGAAATATTCTTGTGAAGTTGGATACGTAAATATATATACGCAATTGATTAAAGCCAATAAATATTGGTTTAATAAAACAATGGCCAATAAATAAAACTTATTTTTAAAAAATGTTGCCAATTTTGGAAACAAGCAAATACCGATCACCCTCTTTCCCAAAAGAACGATGCTTTAAATGGTACTTTTGGCAAAGCCTATGTACAAGCGCACGGTCTTCTTTAGTTAAATCAGACGAAAATCTTATTTCGTTTTTGCTTGAATCGTGTAAAAACGATAGCAAAGATTCCTCTACGCTCGATGAGCGCACTGAGCGATCTGTGAATTCATGTCCAATTCCTTTCCGTCCTTCAGCACCTTCAACAAAAACAGGATCAGATATACCGCAACCATCTTTTCCCAAACCACCGGCCCCACTCCATCCCATCTTACGAAGTAGTTGATTGCCTAAATTTGTTTCTTGCAACTTTGGTGATTGGTAATACGCTGATTTTATAAGATTACTTTTTGAAATCGTAGATACACTTTCATGATACTTTATTAGATCTTTTTTATAAATAATCCCTTGGGAGTATTTGAGCAGCTCGAAAGCTGAGGCTGCCGTATTTTGTTTGCAAACCTTTTGATTTGGACCTGATCCATGCGCTATATAAATATTATCAATAAAAACGTCCATATGAATCTCATTATTAATAAAACCTTTATCTATGTAATAGATTTGACGTTTACATTTCTGGACGCTTTCCTGTAAAATACTTATGGGGTTCGAATTATCGTCTTTTTCGTTGATGTATAAAATTAAACCACTCACTAATTCATCGCTATTATCCGGTTTTTGGATTAAATCTTTGAAATTTTCACGCACGATAACATCACCATCGATGGCTAAACATAAAAAAATTAATTTATTTATATTCTCAATATTTATGAAATTATTTAAAAAAAAAGTACAAATTTTTTTATGGTTAATTTTAGATTTTTAACCCCAATTTCTTTTTTAATATTGATTTTATATCAAAAAACGTTTTATAACAAGAAATTAATATTCTTATACTTAAAACAAAAATTATTCACTAAATTAGAAAAAATGTCAAAAGTCAAAAATTGTTTCACCCCCTAATCATTTTAACTTTTATGTTGTATAACTTAATAAAAACTAATTTTTTAGCAAAATTTGTTTTTTTTTAGATTTCCTAATAATAAAATCACGGCGAAAAGATATGAAATTGATGAATCAGTAAAAAAATTGATCTATAAAAGTGGAGAAGGATTTAAAACTATTTCTAAAATAGAAAATGTTAAGCCTAATAGTGAAAGAAATATCATTAGAAAATATTAAAAAATGGGTACCATAAAAAATTTGCAACGAAAAGAACGCCCAGCTAAGACTACCTTACACATTGATAGAGAAATTATTCAAAAAATTGAACAAGATCAAGAATTATCTGCACCAAAGCTAGCAAAAAATTTATAAACAGATCATTTATAACTGTAAACCCTCAAATTGTTCGTAATCGGTTGAAAAATCAAGTTTTTGTAGGTAGAGTTGTACTAAAAAAGCTTTTTTTTGAGTAAAAAGAATCAAAAGAAAAGATTAGCTTGGGCTAAGAAACTTTCGAATTTGACTATTGATCAAATGGCGAAGAGTTTAATGGCCCGACGAAAAAAAAAAATGTTTGTTTGGTTCTGATGGTATCATACAAATGGAGAAAAAATGGTGAACACCTAAGCCCTAAATGTATGAAACGAAGTGTCAAGCATGGAGGAGGCAACATTAAGCTTTATTATAACATTTTAATATTATATATACTTCTGACTTTTTTTTCTCTTTTATTATAGGTTGAGTGATAATTTGGGGCTTCTTTGCTTGGGGTGGTGTTGGCGAACTTGAATTCATTGACGGAAAAGTCAAAGTAATGACAAAAGAGGTTTATACTAATATTATGAAACAAAAACTGAGATCAAGCGCCAGAAGTGCTGGCTGAACTCTTAATTTTATCTTTCAACAGGATGGAGATCCTAAACACACATCAAAGTTACCTACTCAGTGGTTAAAAAAAAAAAAAGTATTAAGATGTTAGATTGGGTTACTCTATTACCAGACCTAAATCCGATTGAAAATTTATGAAATCTTTTTAAAATTAAAGTAGGTAATCAAAAACCATCTAGTTTGTCGCAATTAAAGGCAATTCTTATTGAGGAGTGGGAAAAATTTGACCCACATTGGCCTAAAAACTTAGTAGATTAAATGCCTAAAAGATGTCTTGCAGTCATTAAGGTAAAAGGCACACAAATAGACTATTAATTTTATATTAGCAAAATAATTATATAAGGGGTGATAACTTTTTTGACTTTTTCTAACTTAGTTGATAATTTTTGTTTTAAGTATAAAAAAATAAATTTCTTGTAATAAAAATGTTTTTTGATATAAATTCAACATTAAAAAAAATTGGGTCCAAAATCTAATTATAAGCATATCAAAATTTGTCTTTATGGAAAAATCATCAGGGGTGACTTTTTTGACATGTATATAAGTCAATTTACTTTTAACGTCTTAGCTTAAAAGTTTTTTAAAAAAACACGGGATCTAATTGAAGCTTAAATCTAGGGGTGTTTTGTGTCTTTTAGATCAATTCGCTTCTGGCTGGAATTAAAATTTTTCTTTTTTACTTTTTTTTTATGATATGTGTAATTTTTGCAAATGTATTTTCAGGATTACTATTTCTGCAAATAAAACTGTATTTTTAACCAAGGTTTACCTATAGTTTTTAACTGCTCTGTAGGATAATGATTTTTTGATTGATTTACACAGCTGCATCACACGCCTTAAAAAAAAAAAAAGTAAAAAAAAATTTTAATTTCAGCCAGTAGCGAATTTATCTAAAAAACACCAATTCCGACCGGAATTCTGGTACATCCTACTTAAATCTGTTTGTTTAGCTTATTTTTGTTCACATTTTTCCTGAGTGACGCCATTTTTACCAATGATTTGCTAATAATTTAACTATTGATTTTATTAACTATGTAGTTTTATTTTTAATTGAAGAGATAAAGTATAAAAAGTAAAATATAATTTAGCAATATGATTATAAAGTTTGCAATTATATTCTTTATTGTTATAAATGTTGTTTCAGTTAAAAATATTTTTCTAAAAAAAACTAATAAATTACATTTTTGGTGCTGGTAAAATTTTTTTAGAAAAACAAGTATTAACTTTTTTTTATAGGTTTGTTTAGATATCATGGTGCATAGTTTGTCATTAATAAATTTTAATGTTTTTTAATATTTTATATTATTTTCACTCAGTTTTCATTAAACTTAAAACATTTTAAAACTAAAAAGTTTTATTTAAGCTAAAATAACTGAAAAGTAGAAGCAAAAACAAACAAACAAACAAAACAAAAAAAAAAAAAACACAAATATTTGTAGCGCCCAGAAAAAATGCAAACCATAAATTTAAGCAAGATCAAAAAATTTATTTTCTTACTTTTTACCTTGTGAAGGTGGACCAGTACGTGTACCAAGGTTCTCATTTGATGCTTTAACAAACTTAACTTTAGGTGTTGCTAATTCAATTAACATATCAATTTCTTCTTCAATTTCACGCGGTACTCTCGTATTACAATCTGTCAAAATTTCTAAAATATAAATAAAAACAAAAAAATTATATAAACGATTGATAAACAAATCATTATTAGTAATGGTAACATCTATATTCCAAAACTATAATTTTATATTATATCAAATCAATGTCTTAACTCCTATTAAATAGTTTTCTATCAAATCGCATGTAACAAATCACAGAGGTAATCAAGATGGATATCAACATACAAAAATAGTTATAACAATTATAATTAAACTACTAATACATACATACATATATATATATATATATATATATATATATATATATATATATATATATATATATATATATATATATATATATATATATATATATATATATATATATATATATATATATATATATATATATATATGTATATATATGTATTATACAAAACTTGCGTGACTAAAATTATGTAAGAATCAAAAAAAATTTTTTTCAGTTACCAGAAGTTTAACATGGGAATATATATATACTAAAAAATTCATGATCACCCATGGCGCCCATTTTTAGCAACCTTTTACACTTGTAAATGATAATTATTTTGACAAGTGAAGTGAAGCCGTTGAAGGCAAAATAAATAAAAAAAATATATATTATGCATACCTAATGAGTGTTTATAAGTGAAAAAGAATTAAAATAAAAAATTTAAATGATTTAAAACAAATGTTAAAAAAAATTCTAAGTTAAAAAATTACATTAAATTTTTTAACTTAGAATCCTTAACAAGGTCATCAGTTGACCTTGTTGAGGATTTGCTTTGATAAAAACCTTGACTTGATTAGAAACTCTGAATCTTGATAGAGCAATACATGTCCATGTGCAAATACGTCCGTTTACAAATGAATTCCAACATGATCAAATGACTGACTATCCAACTTATTAATTGTGATTGCATAAGCTCGTATGATTGGAAATTGTCTACGGCATAAGACAAATGGAAGTGTTGTTTCTGATAGCGCTTCTGATATAATTTCCTTGAATTAAAGTCAAATCAAGGAATTAATAGGTTATCTCCTTTATTGCACTCAGAAACAATTTTTGCTTTGATTATGTTCCTATCTAACTGTTCAACAATCAATTGAGTGCCATTACATATTCCTTTTTTCGAATTAAGATTTCTTAAGAGCATAATAATAACACCTTTCTTTAAAATCAAGATATGTGGCGGCGTTCCAGAAGGTGTTTGATCGTTCAGAAATCGGGTGGGAAAATTGAGTGCGTCATTCTGATCTTCGCTAGCTATTGAACCTGCACTTCAACAGTTATCAAACTGATTACCCTTCTGTTTCAAGAGTTTGTGCATTTATGGGTGCAACAATCACTCTTTTTGAAAGATCCTTGACACTTATTTGTTCAATATTGCCACAAATGCTGTTGATCAGATCATCTGTTGTTATCATTTGGTTAGGTATTTGAGTAGTGTCATGTTCATGAATTCCTGGCACTTTAGGCAGACTTTCTTATCCGACATCCAATAACCACTGATTTGATTATTTTGACCTTCAATTCGCATGTTAATGCTAAGAGTCAATTGAGAGAAATAATTCCACAATTGGCTAGATTTGATGCAACATTCTATTATGTCAGTTTGATTACTCGACACAACTGATAATGTTTGACGAAAGTCGCCACTAACAACTAATACTTTTCTACCAAGAGGAATTTCACATCCAATAATTTCATGAAAAAATTTATCAATGCATTGAAGTCCATATGTTGGCAACATACTTATTTCATCTATTAAAATCAATGTACATTAAAAAAATTTTCTTTATCAAGTGAATCCATACGCATATATAGATACAGATGTATCAGGCAATGGGAGAAGTAATTTAAATCCACTGTGAACTGTTCTTCCTCCCTTTATTAATGTGACAGCAATTCCAGTGGTTGCAAAAGGTAGAACAATTTTTTCCAATCCACCTGGACCATCAAGATAAAAAAGTTTTGAAACTCTGTTATTAATTTCAGTTACAAGCATGATACTTGTAAATGCCATCATTTGTGCTGGATTGAGCGAGTCAAATTATTTTGTTCCTTGTCTAAACTCTTCATCTTGATCGTAGCTCTCTTGCTCAGGTGCATTTACTTGAGGCACAGGCAAACCAACTGATGAACACAACATTCCATGTTGACCGAAAATAAAATTGATGTCATGAAGAGATTTGTTAATTGCTGTCACTTCATCATGTGAGCGCATATAGTTGAGTGATAAATTTTGTAAATGATCTTGCTAAAGTTTAAGAGACTGCCTAGGCTGAAAAAATATGCAAATGTAGGTGAACATTTCTCTCAGTTGTTTAAGCATTAGATAATTCCCAACATCAGTAAGACAAGAGTTTTATTCATCATCAGATTCGATAAGACCTTGAGCAATTGCTACTACTTTGAATGCTTCCCATATTACACCATCCACTATTTGTAAAGATTCAAAACTTACTGATCCAGGCACATAAACTTAAAGAATACGTAAATAAAAGTGCTTTTTGTCTTTAAAACTAACTGCATACATGCAAGTGACAATTTTCGAGTGACCTCTTGCCTCTTTTGCCATTTATTGCGTGCATAAATACAATCACACGGAATATCTGTATAGATATATTCTCATTTATCATAATCATTGATATTCAAATCAAAAAATCTCTCCAGTTTGGTTTTATTTGTTTGAGCGGCCTGAAATGCCTCTTTCTTGAGACTTTCCTCAAAAATAATTTGTTGCTGATTTGGAAGATGAACTGGGAGCCTCAAAACTGCACGAGAATGATCATGCATTTTTGATTCTCTCAAACGCCAAATTGCTCCAAGAGCACTCACATATCGGCAATCAATGAAGTTTGATATTTCCTTTAAACAAAATTTGGGATGGTCATTAGATGCTTTACTCACATTTGCACAATCAAAATTCTTTAAAGATTTACTTATAAATGTATTTAATAAATCTTAGAGATGTGGCGACTTTGACATGGACATTATATTTCAGTGTTATGTATTGTGGATTATAAGGTACATGGATTATAAGGTACAATACTTGGACTGTCAATGGGTACACCTCTTACTGTAGCATATTTACCTGGTCAGCCTCTGTATGATGGATAGCCATTGACATTTTAAAGTGTGTGATAAGTCAAGCTTGATTTTAAAAACACTTGCTACTAAATCTGGATGTTCTGATTAATGCTTGCCAGGTTTAAAGTTTTCAGCAATTTTGCGCCAGGCAGGATTTGCAGTGAATGTTATGAATAAATCAGGTGCACCATGTTTTGGAAAAATTGACATTGGATCACAACATCTTCCTCTCATGCTTTGTGGAGATCCTTTAAAACTGGATGGAAGAATGACTGATACTTCTGCAGCAACATTAGCGTCTTGTGCTAAGTTCTCCATATGATCAGCAAGACCTTGGTAGCATTCTGCTTGTAATTGTTTTTGATTTTGGTGAATGAAGTTCAGAATATTTGCTTTGACCTGCAAGTACGAGTCTAACAACCATTGTTGCATCAATATGCCTGCACTAATAATTGAATTAAAACTGCTTCTATTTGCTGTAAGAGAATATTTTTATTAAAGCATGCTAACATTGTTTCTAACTCTGTTTGTAACAGCTCCCATGTATGTTTAACAATTGGAATTAAGCTGCCATCTGGCTTCACCGTAGGGAAAAATAAGTCCGTAAGTCATAGGATCCATATTTGGGCTCAAAGCGCTAAGATTAATAAATTTATTACTTGGATCTTCTAGTTTTTTTGGATATATGTGTATATCACAAAGAAATGGTGGCTCACAATCCTCATTCACAAAAATCATTACTACTTAATTGCTTCTTAAAGCATTATATTGCCATTGATCAGACCGACGATATCTTTTAGTGCCATGCTCACATAGTTTTTCCTGCTCCAGCAGCGCGAATACTTTCTTGACCTTCAACATCTTTCATTATTTGGTAACTTTGAGCCAGTCTATTGTGCACACGAAAGAAACGATCAAGCTGGTCAAGGTCATATCAATTCAACAACTTTTATTAGGTGCATGTTGTTGATGAATTTCTGTTACTTTTATGCTATCCAGTACCTAGAGTTGTGCAAATTGTGGTACCTGATTGTCAATTGGCTCTATGTGAGAGGTGCGATGACAAGTTTGGTCGTGAATTTTAAAAACAAAAGGGACGCAACCTGGCAAATCAACGATTTTTGTACTTATTGAAGCGAAAGAAACAGTGCTATTTATTGATCGTATTTATTGATCGATTATAGATTCTTCAAAAAGTCGGGATACTTTAATTCATTGCCATAAATGTCTTTCGAAATGGGCAGTTTGAATTTTTATTTTCAACAGCACTCCATGAATTTTTTATTGCTTGGTAGCTCTGCAGCAGAATGTTTTGCTTCACAAAATTGGCATAAATGATTAAATGAGAGACAGTAATGTTCTATAACAATAGTTACATTGAAATTAATGGCTTTGTCACGAATTGCTTGACTTTGTCTATTTCTAGTCAATTGCTGTGATGCAGTATTAGCTGTACGATAAACTTGAAATTCCTGAAGTGTCAAATTAGCAACACATTGTTGCTGTGATGGGGCATCTACATTATGGAAAATGTATGTGCATTACCGAAAGTGAATAATTGTTGGGATGTCATATCAAGCAAGCTTTGCTGATAAGCATCTGCATTGTGATTCTTGAGTTTGCCTCTTATGTCACCTTTTCTGCCTTTTAAGCGACGCTTTTGTGATAAAGGATCTTCATCCATATTAAACAGTTCTAATTTAAATCTGCATTTAATATTTTATATTTAATAGAGGAAATTTTTTGCTACTCACGCACTGAGAAACTGAATGCCAAATATTGATTGGGCTATTTACATTGATTTTAAGCAAAAAAATAATTATTTACTTTCTTAGTGAAATTAAATTTTGGATTTTTTGTTTTAATTATAAATTGATATTAAATTGAATAAAATTAATTGAATAAAATTAATTAAATAAAATTAATTGAATGAAATAGAATGAAATGAAATGAATGAATTAAAAATTTTGATATTAAATTGATAATTAAAGTATAAATTGATATTAAAAAATTTCACCGGGTGATGCTTTCTAAACTAATTGAGTAATTAAAGCATGTGAAATATTTTATTTTCATTAATTAAATAATTTTATTTAATTAAAGCCATAACCAACGCTATTAGGAACATAAAGTAATAAAATATTACTAAAAAAATATGTTAAAGTTGACTAAACTTGTTAAAGTTAAAACTAAACTTGTTAAAGTAGTTAAAAACTCATTAAATATATACCTCTCCTAACCTAAACCCTAAGGTGATGAATGTATGCTCACTGTGCCAATGGCTAAATATATCAGTTGATGTATAGCTAAAACATCTAAACATCTTAGTCAGTGTATGATCACTCTGCCACGCCATTAAGTTATTATTTTATTTTCATAAAATATTAAAAAAATAATTTTTAGTAAAGATATTGTATTATCCAGACACTGATATAAAATATAAAAAGCAATATGTCATTCTCTTTTGCACTAACATAATGAATGAGCAGTTTAAAGTCGTTAAAAGTCACTAATTTCAATAATGGAATGTGCACGTGGAAACATAATGCGAATATAAAAATAGGCAAATAAAATAAGAAGGAAAATAGAAAACTGTTATAAGAACTGAAACTGCAGAATATTTTTAATCTTGTGAAAATATCAAGTAACATTTCTTTGATTTATTTATTGTAATATTACACACATCGTTTATAATAAAAATAAATATTAACAATAGAGTAATTTTTAAAATTAGTTTTTGTTCATAGTATAGGTTTTTTATTAACTATAATTTATTTTAACTCAAATTTAAAATTAATTATTTTAACTCAAATTTAAAATGAGTCTGTTTATTAGAATGTTCGCAATCAAGGACATTCCAAAAGGAAACAAAGCAATGATGTCAAAATGGAAAGTTGAAGAGGTAATAGGCTTTAGAACTGAAATTACCAACGAAACTACATACGTTATTGAAGTTTACTGCAAAGTTTGCCCAAGAAATAGAGAAGCATTATTACAAGGTTGTAAAGGTTTGATATGACAATGTGCTTTACGGTTTATCAATGGGACGAACTTTGTATCAATCCACACGATTCTAAGACATAGTTTGAAACAGCTTCTTTGAGGGGAAAATCTGTTAAATAAGAAATTTTAGAAAAAAGAAAAATAAATAATAATTAATTTGAATAAAAAATATCAAGAAATATAAATAAAAGCCATTAACAGTTAATTAAGTTTACAGCGTAACATTTTTAAATACATATATCAAAACAATGTAAGCAAAAAACTAAAATTATACTTCAATACTAAATCCAGTGTGTAAAATAACGGCCGGCAACCGTCCAAAATTAAAATTGCTATTTTGACCTCCCAAAATGAATTCTTGCCAGTCATGGTTGACCGCTTAAAAAAAAATTAGAGTTTTGAAAAACAAGATTTGAAAAATAGTCAGATTATTATTTGGAAAAGTATGTACTAAAGTATCATATAATCTTTAAAATTTTGAAAAAGTTTATCAGTTTATCAAACTTCCTTTAAGAAATAAAATGAAAATCTGCGCGCTTAATTTTAAACTATTAACATTGGCATGTAATTTTAATGTTAGTTACTTATTGTAACTAACATTAAAATTACAATTTTAATGTTAGTTACAATAAGTAACTAACATTAAAATTGTAATTTTAATGTTAGTTACTTATTGTTAATGTTATTAATTATCAAATATATATATACATTTTTTTCATTTATAAAGTTCAGTCATGAAGAACTATTACAAAGATTAAAATAAAAACAAAGGAAATGTTGACCGTTCAAAAAAAACATTTGAACGTCAATTCCAAGGGTTAGCTGGTCACTAAATTATACTTCAATACTAACTCAATAAGAAATTGTGTTTTTAGTTGATATTGTTTTTTTTTAACCATAAAAAGTTGAAAAAAAATTCGCAATCTGACGCAAAACAATATGCAAGAAGTTTGGAAGTATAAAAATCTACTTCATCGAAGTAGTTTCATAAGTGTGATACTAATTCAAACATTTGTTGACGAAAGAATAATGTAAGAAATAAAAAAAGATATAAAAAATAAAAAGCTTTTTATGAGCATCCTCTTCAGCAATTTTCATGATCGCGCTCGCTGAGGCATGACGATTTTCTTCATCACAAGCCTTGCATTTGATCGAATTTTTTAAACTCTATTTTAATATACATTTAGATCGCTTTTTTATTGAATGATATATTGTTTTAAAAATATTTTTTCTTTTTTTAATTTTTTATTTAGGTGCCCCAAGGAGACCTAGCAGTCTTGTTACAGAGTTTAAAGTTAATTATTTGTTGATTTTTTAAATATAATAAATAAAAAATATAATAAAATGAAAAATAATTAGTTATTAACAAATATAAACAATAATATAATAATATAATAATAATATACAATATAATAATAATATAATAATATATAATAATAATATAAATAATATATAATATAACAACAATATAAAATAAAAGATTTTTTACAAAATTGATTATTTACAAAACTCTTGATTAGAGGTGTGCTGGAACCAGTATATGCGGGGTACCCGATTCCGAGTACCCGGTGGGTATCGGTGGTTAAAACCGGGTCCATAAAAAAAAAGTAAGAATAAAAAAAAATTTAAACAAATAAAAAATAATTTAGACAACACTTATTTGCTGTACTTCATTTTAATATCTTTTATGATTTTTTGTTTGTTACAAATAAAAAACGTTATCAACGTTCAAAATAATTAAAAAGTAGATGAACAAATAATTTTCCCAACAATAGTTGATTGAAAACATCACGGAATTTAAATTTTTAAAAATGGTTAAAAAATAATTAAAAACCCTAAAATTATGCAATGTCTTTGTTCTTAGCAGCCGTGGCGCAGTGGTAGATTGCTTGCCTAAGAAAAAAGCGGGAACACACCACTTCTGATTTTTAAGGGGGTATGCCCCTCCCCTACTTTTTTTTGTGTGAACCTCCTTTCCTTTCTTTCTTTGATTTTTTATCAAAGAAAATTCTTTGATAAAAAATCAAAGAATTTTCTTCGATATGAGGTAGTGTGCCCCCCACTTTGAAACCCATGTCTATATTTATATACTATTATTTATTGTAAATGATCATTTAGCAAAAACCTTACTTAAAAACAACCAATGCAAATTATTAAACATTCATTCATTTTCCTCTTGTGTTCTAAGCAATAAAAAAAAGCAATTATTTGTTGTTGTTTTTTTTTCTTTTTTATTTCTTTCGTATTTTCATAATATTTCGTTTCACAAAAAGGTAATTTAAGTAAGACATGTCTATATTTAGTACATAGGAATTATCAACTTCTGTAACTATCAAGAAGTTTATTGGTTGAACACTATTTTTTATCTGGTTAATAACATTTCTACACAGTTTAAACTAAAACAAAACTTATTTTATTATTCTTGTTATTTATTAGTTACAGCACTTAAAGGTTATGTATGTTAAAAATATTTTTAAAGATACCTAGTGCAGGGTACATCAACAAAATGACTGATTATGGGTACTTGGTAAAATCACCAAATTAAAAAATCCCTGGGTCCAAACCGAGTACCCGGCACATCTCTACTTTTAATATGTGTTTAAGAAATTTAAAAAATCATTTTCTTAGTTTAGTTATAGACAAATTAAGGTTGAGTCTAATGTTGAGAAAATAAACATATTTTTATATTTTAAAAATTGGAATCCAAGTTAACATTCAATAACATAATTACATAATAACATTTCAAAATTGTTTCAAGTTAATTATTCAATTAAACTAGTTTTGTGTTAATTAAGTAAATTCTGGTAGTTTAAATAAGTAAATGACAATAAACATGAAAAGCAAATATAAATAACTTTATGACATCAAAAACTGTAACGCAAATGCGCTAAAGCAATTTTTATTCATAAAAAGACCTGATATGTATGTAGCCCTGGCAGCAGGGGTTCCCCAAGGATTGAAGCTTGGGGAACCCCTGAGGTTACAGAATAAGAAGAAGAGTGCTGTCCATCAAGGACAACTTTTATACTACGATTGAAAAGAAAGGATTCAATAATCTTAAAGATGTTTCCAGATACACCGTAAGAAGAAAGCTTATGGAGGAGACCAGCATGCCAAACATTATCAAACGCTTTAGAAATGTCAAGAGCAATGGCCTTAACCTCTCCACCTTATATATATTTGGGTGGGTTAAAATGTAAAAAATATTAAGTTGGAGATCCTGTACATGTCTAAAAAATTACGTTTTGATGTACTCGTTTCAAAAAACCTTACTTTTTATTTTATGGACAGTGTCTACAGGTCCCAACTCTGACTAGAAAGACTACA
>NC_061160.1:34369332-34404332 GCF_022113875.1 Hydra vulgaris
TTCTATTACAGGAGGGCATATGCCCCCCCCCACCCATCCTTAAAAAATATATACAATTACTGTTTTCAAAATTTGAATAATAAATTTAAAAATGAAATTATGAAATTGGAAATAAATTAAAAAATAAATTCATATCAGACAACCATCAAATATGGAAGATGAATGTAAAACTCATAGTAGATATGTTGATGATGTTTTAAAGGGGAAAGAGGCATTGTAATGCCCCTTCCCCCTCTAACCTAATATTATTATTTAATTGGTTATATATTACTAAATAAATTATAAAACTACTATTGTGGGGCTATAATTAAGTCAATTGGCTTTAAAAAACATGTCATCTTTATAACCAAGTATAGCAAATACCTATATTATTGTCTTTCATGTGATTCTCACATTACCAGAACCATACAGTGTGGTTAACGAGCTAACCATTTTCTTCGGTTATTAAACAAATTTCCTGTTTCAAAATAAACATTATTTATGAAAGTCACAACACTTGCAACATATTTTTGACAAGTCACAACACTTGCAGTGTTATTAAATTAATTAAATTGTAACTCACTGGAAACAACATCAGCAGCAAGCTGGATCTTTTTCATGCAATAGTCAACAGCTCTAATATCAGTTTCATCATCTTTCCAGTAAGAAATGGTGTAAATAAACATATTTTTTTTTTAATTAACTTTTTCTACTCTTTTGCTATATAAAGCACTTTTGCATGTTTTTGGATCGTACCATTCATGTTCTAGTTTCTTTCAAACAATTCTATCTGACATGACATCCTCTAAATCAAATAGTTGGTCATTGGACAAGCGCTTGCATGAATTAATAATTTCTTTAAAACTCAATTTGGATAGCTCACGCTCTAACTTTCTTTTTTCTTTTTCATCCATTTTATGGCGCTTGATTTTTTGTCTTTGGCAAATCTCATCTCTCACTTTGCATTGAAGCAGTTGATTTGTAAATCTGTTTTTATGTGCTACATTAATTGACCATTTAACAATCTTTTTTCTTAAACTTAAATCTTTTGAAATTTTTTTTTTAAATCAAAACATTTATTCAACAAGGAATACTAACACAGCATACAAATACTTTAAATGATATAGTAACTAAAACAATTCAAAATTTCTGATTGTTTGTTCTAAATTGTCTACAGAAAAAAAAGAGTGACTTAAAAAAATGTAAGTATTAAGTATACAAAAATACAACCAGAAATAATTTTGTTAGACAACAATCTACACAGGCATAATAAAGAACTGTATTAGAAAACTAATATCATTTATATATATATATGTATATATATATATATATATATATATATATATATATATATATATATATATATATATATAAATATATATATATATATATATATATATATATATATATATATATATATATGTATATATATATATATATATATATATATATATATATATATATATATATATATATATATATATATATATATATATATATATAGAGAACATATATTATAATATCATCTATTTAATAACTACTAAGCTATTGAATACAGAAAGTAACTAACTGATGTTGACAACATCAGTTAGTTATAAAAAAATATTTCTTTCACTGTTTTAGATCCCCTAAGTTGTAGTAGATCCCCAAAGTTGCAGCCGACAACATTGTTGTCGGCTGCACTACAACTTTGGGCATCTAAAACAGTAAAAAAAATATTTAAGTTTTACATAAAGATTTAGATAGTGGCCAGATAATTTAAAAACAGTTTAATAAATTTATATCGAAACAACTTATCCATAAAGATATTTCTTATTAAATAAAAACAACGTTCAATCTTCAAATTAGATATGAATCATCAATAATTTAATTCGCATCAAATTCTTATTATGAATATGATATGAAATACTAGATGAAACCTTTATTTTCTTCCTCCATTTTATTTCTAAATCAAATATAAAATCCAAGTCTTATTTTAATATTTACTAAAAATCGTTTTATTAAAGTAATTTCTTTTAAATGTACAAACTTTTAACTATATTTTTATTCTAAAATATCTAGGTTTACAATACCAATTTATGACATAAGTCAAACATTGCTAATATGAATACTATATATGTAAAATAAATATAAATAAAAACAATCAATGGACCCCTCTGTCTCCCGCGCCAACATCAGGTAAAATGTAAATTAGGTAACAAAAGTGCAGCAAGAAATAAGTTGACTGCTACAAAATATTTTTCAACGAAAATTGGCAGGTGCATAGATAAATGAATAAATTTAATTAAAAAAATGGATAGAAAAAAAAAAGACTATATCCGGGACATTAAATTCACCACAGAAGTACAACCAAAATTTTGACATCAATAAACTCGTTAATAAATTAAGTAATTATAATTAAAAAACAATCGAACTAATGCTTCAACTATTCTTCTTTCTAAAAATAATCTATGTTGATAACGAATACTAAAAAGTTATTCCACAAGGCCTTCCTCAAGCACTCTAACTTTTAAGAGACTACGAAAAACGTGGAACAGAATTTTAGCACAAAATTCTGTTCCGTAAAACGCGATGCTCACGTACCTAATATATATATATATACATATATATATATATATATATATATACATATATATATATATATATATATATATATATATATATATATATACATACATATATATATATATATATATATATATATATATATATATATATATATATATATATATATATATATATATATATATATATGATATTTATTATGTATATAATATTTATTAGAAAATCACAGTGTTTTAATAATAAAATTTACACAGTGTTTCAATAATAAAATCCAAAATAAATAAATAATTGATCCATTATTTAAATAGCGTGCCTTTATTTATCTTGATGTAAATAATAATAACTTTAATATTTTTTATATAACTACAAAAACTACAAAACAAATGTATAAGAATCATACTGAAATATTATAAAGAACTTATTAAAATCTAAACTAAAAATTACTTAACTAACCTTGAACTTCAGGTCCATAAGAGCAACCCATAAACCTCCAGTTTGCCCATGACATTGACAATGATGCAAGACGGTCACCATTGTAATGCTGCTTATTAGTATCAATAAAAGCTTTTCTTGCCCTCCACTCATGGTCAGCTTCCCACATTAACCTGGGAATTCCAAGATATTCTTCACCCATTTAAGCTTTTTTAACTTTTATTAAAAAGCAAATTAAAATTCAAGTTAAAACAAATACCAAGCTTAATATTGTTGAATTCTTCAGATTAGATATTTAAAATTATTGATTAGAACTTCTATAATATAAAAAATCTGTACTATATTCCTGGGTATTTAATACAAAGGAAAACATAGAACAATATGTATTTAGTAGGGAATATAAAATTATATATATATATATATTTTATATATATATATATATATATATATATATATATATATATATATATATATATATATATATATATATATATATATATATATATATATATATATATATATATATATATATATAATATCTTAAATTAATTTTTTGTAGTGTTTAGGAGATTATTAAAATTGGGTTAAACGTTTTTGTCTTCATACCTATATGGCTGCTGCATAATATTATTTATAGTAACCTATGACCGAATACAATTTTTTCAAAACATACTAATGGTTTTATACAAATCTAATTTAAAAATTTTAAAACAGATGAATTTTGAAGTTTCATAATGATTACTAGAATGTGCAATTCTTTTATATAGTTTCATATGAAACTATATAAAAAGTTTCATTCTATAGTTTCATATGAAACTAAAAAACTGGACATTCTAGTTTTCATTTAAAAACTTAAAAGTTAACAGAATATTTTACTAAAATAAATACTAATCAGCGAACACTTGTATCATACAAGTATTGGCTGATTTGTATTTATTTTAGCAAAATATGAAAAATACGTGTTGACTAAAATGCAATTATCTTCTGTCTTGTGGTCTATTTGAAATTGAGATAAATAACCAGTAGTAAAACTTGACAAATGAATGCATAACAAAAAGGCGCTTTTGAAAATAAGTCATTTGCCGATGTATGGTATACCATATGGTATACATCTGGAAGGGAAGGCGGGGGGGGGCGGTTACCATGAACAATGGGGCTTCATCTGGAAGGGGGGAAGCTACCATGAACAATGGGGCAAAAATGAACATTTGTAATTTCACCCTGTTGTTAATAGTCACCAAAAGGTAAATTTTGTCTGCGAACAAAATTTTTCTTATTTGCCTATTCTCTATCGTATGAGTTACGTGACTTATCGTGAGTTACGTGACGTGACGTGAAGTTATCGTGAGTTACGTGACGAGACCGTATAAAGGGAAAAGTGGGCCTAAAGCTGCGGATTTGGAGCACGCCTACGGCCTAAGCCCGCGAGCCGCCCCATAACCGCTAACCGTCGCCGAAATTAAATTTATTTTTAGCCAGCCATAAAAGTATCTTGAAAATAAGTAGCGACATCCAGAGGAGGGCCGCCAACGCCAAGAGGGAGGGGTAATTGAAGTAGTTTGCCCCGGGCATCACAGTCTATGGGGCATCATATATATGCCTAAAAAAATTATTTTAATAATAAAAAATGTAGCCGATAACATATTTAAATTTTGTGTATTAATTTGGTTGTCGGTAAATGCAAATTGCGAACCGCGAACTGCGAACCGGTAAAATGCAAACTTTTTTGCGAACCAAAACATTATATTTTAAAGACCATTATTGTTATGATAAAATGAATGATAAAAAAACTCTCCATTTCTTAATTATCTATTTTAAAGCTTTATTTAAAATAAAATTTTAATTTTTTAACTGTAAAACATGCGTCGAGTGTTGATACATTGACTATTTTACAGCCTGACTCGTAACGGAGTGCTGGTACATCGACTATCTTATAGCCTGATTCGCAACAGTGTGCTGCTAAATCGACTGAGGGTTTCGTTTGTGCAGGCAGTCTATCAAATAGTAATAAATAATATAAAATTATATTGTATTTGTCTAGTTTCACTTAATTTCTTTTTATTTTTTTTTTAATTAATTATTTTGCTTAAAAGTCCTTAAAATATACCGCTAAATGAACATTTCAACGGAAATAAAACATTACATCATTAACAACCAATAGGACAATGGTTCCAAAAAAGTTCGCATTTTACCAGTTCGCAGTTGGCGGTTTGCAGTTCGCATTTTACTTAATACCTATTAATTTCGTTCTCCTTATAAACTTTGTTTACATTTAAAATAGGAATATTATTACTTTACAAGGTTTTCATTTTCCATTCGAGCGCAAGCGTTTTCATTGGCCTTTAGTTTGCATAATAAAGTAATAATTATTTTCTTATTTAACGGGTTATAAAAGTTCTTTTAGAAAAGAAACAAAATTGGAGATGAAACGAAGCGACGGAAAGTAATTTTGTAATGCATTCTATATGTCACAATTTTTCTAGCTTCAAGAAATTTAGCTTTTAGAAGTGAGAATATATTCTCACTTCTAAAAGCTAAATTTCTAAAAAATTTCTAAAAAAGTAATCCATATTTTATCTAATTATAACTTTTAATTTTGAATTTCAAATTATAAATAAAATAATGCAAAATATAAGTTAAAATTTAAAAACAATATATTGTTTTTAAATTTTATAAATATGGATTACTTTTTTAATAACTTTTTGTTTGCAAATAGAATCTAATTAAAAGTTGTTCAAAAATGGGAATGAAAACTTATTGGAGTTTATTGCTAAGCAAGGCTACGACAACGGCGCCAATAGGGCAGATATTTACAATGGAGTTCAAGTTATGATTAGGCAGAATAATCTACAAACAATTTTTATTCCTTGCTCTGCTCACGGTTTGAACTTATGTCCAGGACACGCTATTGAATTATAGGCTCCTGCAAAATACTATTTTAAAAATATTTAAAAGTTATCTGTTCAGCTGCAGCCCAGATCGTTGGAAAATTCTTCAGGAGGAGACAGACCAATCATTACATAAACTTTCTGTTACACGATGGAGCTCAAGGATTGAAGCAGTCAAGCCACAAACAGAAAAGCCAAGAAAGATCTTGAAATTGTTACATTGTCCAAATGAGTTAGATCTTTTTAGGCGAAAGTAGTAATGAAGTGTATTATCGAATTTGATGGATGAATTCTTTTGATTTTTTTGTTCTCACTACTTTCTTGGTATAATTTTTGATGGTAGTTAATAACGCGAGTCTTTAGCTTCAATTCACTCAACTCGCTCTTGATCAGTGGATCCATTCGGAACTCCGTCTCGTCAGATTTTTCTCGGTTTTTCGTAGTTTAGGAGTTTATGAGAAATCGAGAAACTTCGACGAATTTTTTAGAAAATTAGCAATTTTTTACTCGTAAAATAATTGAATTATTATTTTATTTGTACGTGGTTTTTACAATCGTAAATTGTAATTTTAAAAATTGTTTTAAGTGTAAACGTTCTCTTTGTTTAACAACAACACTAATATACATCGCAAAGCAAATGGTAATGCACAGTTGGCCAGGTGATCACATGACCCATTGTGCACAGGATTTCATCATCATCATTATGATGATGATGAAATCGGCAAATAACGTTGAAATAACGTTGGCAAAATAAAGCCGGCAAATAACGTTGAAATAACGTTGAAATATCGTTGAAACCTATAGTTGAATTAACGTTGGTTTAACGTTTAGAATGAAAGTTTTTTTCAACGTTGATTTATCAACGTTAAATCAACGTTAGATTCAAACGTTATATCAACGTTAATTCGACGCGAAAAAACGTTACAACAACGTTGAATTTACGTTGATACAACGTTTAAAATGATAGTTTTTTAACGTGGATTTATCAACGTTAAACGACTGTAAAACACTTTTTCACCATCAAAACGTGCTATGTATGTCAAAATGTATATATGTATGTAAACGTGCTATGTGCGTCAAAATATGATCACCATCAAAACGTACTATGCATGTTCATTAGTGTTGCTGTACATTATCAAGGTATATTATGGATATTAAATCTATTCATAGCCTATACTTAGACTATTTAGAACTTTTTCAGTTTAGTTTAGTTAAAATAGCTAGGTATGATTAAAGAAAGAGATAAAACTTGTTTTATTCAAAAACACATATTCAAATATTACATATATTTACATATAATTGAATGAAATCTACACAAATTTCTTCTCTTTTCCACCACCTTTTTGAAATAAAGCGTAATTTAGAAAGTCAAACAATGTTCCATTAACCGAGGGTTCTTTTGGTCCATTGAGTACAATATAAGAAGCTGTAAATAAAAAAATATATAAAAAACAAACAAAAAGGGAAGATTTAAAAAATAAATAATGAATGGAAAAGTGTTACAACTTATGAAGGTATATCTTTTTCAACGCCATATAGATTAGTGTTCTTAATACATATCTTTCCACCTTTGCCCTTCATATCCATGGAGGCCATAAAACTTTTCGAAAATACTCTGAATTTATAAAAAATAATATAACTGTTAGTTGGTTATTAATAACTTTTTCAAATATTTAATTTAAATAAAACAACCTTTTTAATATATTAAAAATAAATTAATAATCAAAATATAAAACATTTCTAACACAGGGTTGCCAGATTGGCCACTTGGTGGCCAAATCCGTGAATCTGGCCACCGCAAAAAATAATCGGCCAAACGGCAATTTAGCAATATATTTTTTTTTAAATATATTTATATTTTATTTTTTAATTAGCTTACTAAGATTTTTATTTTATTAAGTGTAAAATAATGTTATTTTTAAACTTTTACAATGTTATTGTTATTAATGTATATTATGTACAATAAGTATAATATATATTAATGTATAAAGATATAATGTATAAAAATGATAATATAGTTGAATATATTTAATGTTATATTTTAACTTCTAATATAAATTCTAATAAAAGACAAAGCAAGAACAGCAGTTTAATTTTATTTATTTTTAGAATTTAAAAAAGTTTATCAGTATGTCTTCAGAAAAATGGAAGACTTCTTATGATGTTAATCGCCAATATAAAAAGATATGGCAGCAAAAGTTTTTATGGCTTCAAATGGTTGAAGATGGTACCCATAGAGCATATTGTAAATGGTGTCACTGTATTATGAAGCCCAAAATGACCAATCTTGTCAAACATAACAAATCTTTGAAACGCAAACAAAGTACTCCGTTAATTGAGAGTTTTACCGATATAAATTTAGCAGAAGATATAAAAAAAGCTGAACTACGCATCGCTTTAACTATGACTTGCCACTGTGCTGTGCGTACTGTTGACCACTTAAATGAAGTTTTTGTTGTTTATGGACGTGGAAGTTTACTTGAACATGTAAAAATCCATAGAACTAAGTGTATGGGATTGATAAAAAATGTTATTTCTCCTTCATTGAGAGATGATGTTGTTGAGGACTTTAAAAACAAAAAATATGCCTTAATAATAGATGAGTCTACTGACATTTCAGCAAACAAACATTTGTGCATTTTAGCTCGTTTTTTTAGTGTTTTAAAAAATGAAATTGTGACAAAATTTATGGGATTAATTCTAGTCCATGAGACTACAGGAGAAAATATATTTCACTTGCTTGATCAAGAAATAAAAAAATGTGGTCAGAGTCTTACTAATTGTATTGGATTTGCTACAGATGGTGCATCAAACATGACAGGATGTAATAATTCTGTTTGGACAAGAATTAAAGAAGTTTCACCTAACTGTGTTCAGCTTAAGTGCATCTGTCATTCATTAGCATTGTGCATTGAACACCCAGTGTCTAAATTGCCTTCAAATATTGCATTTTTATTGTCAGAAATACCCCATTGGTTTTGTAATAGCTCATTAAGACGTGAAAATTACATCGATTTGTTTAATGTAATAAATGCTGCTACGGAATCTGAGACAGCTCGATATGCCCCTTTACCATTTGAAAAATCTTCTTTTACACGGTGGCTTGCTCGTGGAAAAGTAATGTTTAATATTTTAATGAATTGGGAAGAGCTTAAAGCCTATTTTATTTGTGCTGAACTATCACCTTCTAATTTTAGGTCCAGATTCAAAGCAAGACTTTTAAAAGAAATGTTGTCAGACGTTGAAAATTTTTTATTTTTTCACTTTATAACACCAATTGTTCAGGAATTTGAAAGAATGAATAGTCTCTTTCAGCAAACAAAAGCTGATCCGTATGAACTTTACAAACAAATGAATTTGTTTCAAATGAGCCTTAATCATAGAATTTATGATTTTAACAGCAATAAGAAGAGTATATATAAGGTTGACTTTGGTGCTAAATTTATAAAAGAATGTGACTCTTATTTACAAAATTGCAATCATAGCATTGACTCTATTAAGAAAATTCAAAATTTAAAAGAAAGATGCTTGTGCGTGTTAGATGAAGCTTATACTCAAGTAACATCTAGACTACCATCATCAATGGAGACATTTAAAAATTTATCGACCTTGAATCCAGATATTATTTTAAGTAAAGAATCAAGACCCGATATTTCTGAACTGCCATTTTTACACCTATTAAAAGATGACTTGGGCTTAATAGAAGAACAGTATCGAAAAATTCTATTTGTAGATTGGAAAGAAGAAGAACCATTTAAAACAGGTGGTTTTCCAACTGATACTGAGCAGTTTTGGCTAGGTGTTCTCCAGCATAACACTTTTAAAAACCTTGCAAACTATGCCTTAACTTGTTTGATAACACCTGTTAGCAATGCTGTTGTTGAGAGGATATTCTCCCTTGTATCTGCCACTAAAACAAAAGCCAGAAATAGAATTTCAATAAATATGTTAGATGCTGTAGTAAGAATAAGATCGGAACTAATTTTATCTGGAAAGTGCTGTCAAGATTTCACTATATCAAAAAAAATGCTGACTAATTTTAGTTCGGATATAGTATACAAATCCAATATTGGAGACTCATCATTTTCAGAAAATATTGATGACTTTGAAGTTGATATATAGGACGATTAACGATTAAGTATTGTGTAATAGAAAACTTTAAAAAAAAAAAGTTAATGGTTTTATTTCTCTTAATGAATATTTTTACCCCAAATTAATATAATAATAAAGCAATCTATATAGAAATAGTTATTAAATTTTTTTTATTACCAACAACGCTTGCTCTAATATTGTATAATTATGTCTACCAAAATCAAAACAAAAGTTTTATTTAGTATGTTAACTTAAATTATTTGTTTAGGTTGTTTAGGGAAAACTCTTTCAAATAAAATTTACTATATTTCTAGGGACTATTCAAGTTATATAAAAAAACCTTTTAAAATAGAACAAAAAATAAAAAACTCTCAACGCAAAGTTTTCTTTCGTCTTAAATGGTAAATATGTGGTATTATAGTATGAGGCATTTTTTAAAATGACTTTTATAAAGAGGATATATATTAAATTAAATAAAAACTTTGATTTTTTTTTTAAGATTTAACCTTTTTGATAAAAAAATATATAATAATAATTGTTTACTATTAAATAGTTAAGAATTTACTGTTTTTATTTATTTAACTAGTTAACTTAACTTGCTTTTATATTTTAATTTATTTTTATAAGTACGGTTATGAAACAACATAAAATATATATAACGACAGTTTTTACGGTAAGTTGACATGATCTAAATTATCATTGGTTAAAATTTATCCGATTGTCTTATTATAGCCAATAAGATATACGTTTTCAAAATTAAACCAATGCCATCGCGGACAATTTGGCTACTTTTTGGCCACTTTTGGCTATTTCTGGCTACTTAATTATATATTTCTGGCTACCGCATATCGTAAAATATCTGGCATCCCTGTTCTAACATTGAAAAATAATTTTTGGGGTGGCCACATAAAATTTTTATAAGAAATTTTATGTGGCCATTTATTAATGGTTTAACGTCCATGTTTATACACTTATGGGGCTTGGACAGGAATCAAATAATGTCATTTGTTATGTTAAATAGCATGCATTTTTTAAAGCAATTTTTTACAATTCCATGCACTTTAAGGCGTTAACCAGTTTTGCAGACCGAGAATGGGTATTTTGAACATTTTACATCTATCAAAAATTAAAAGGAAGAATTAATGAGGAGCTTTGATCAAATTTTTACCTCTTTAGAGGATAATAGAGGATTTTAGAAGTGGTTTTAAAAAAAGAGGACTTAAGAGGATTTTAGAGGAGCTGCACACACCCTGATTATAAATGAGGTAACTCCACCAATTAACTGTAGTTGATTTATCTGTAAAAAAACATGAAGTAAATCTAATATTATGCTTGTAGAGATATATTATATTGTGGAGAACCATCCAAACCACACAAGTGGAAAATTTGCATCCAAGTTTCCACTTGTGTGCAAATCTTGCATCCACTTGTCAACATTCTCATTATCACATTTTTCTTTTGTAGTTGTGAATTTAAAATTTTCACAATACTGTTTGCTTTCTTTTAGAGTTGAAATAGTTATACAAATAGTTATATATTTTGTATCAACAAAATAACTCTTCTTACCACATTATTTAAAAAATAATAATTGTAATATATAGATGTAATACCTAAAGAGAATTTAGTTTTTATTTGTATAAACTTGAGCCAATTCTTCTCTGCATTTTAGTGCAGTCAATGCTTTGGTACCTGGAAGCCAACAAACAGTTTTATCACTAATCCAATCAGATGGAATTACTTCTTCTTGTAAATCTTCATTCCAAATAGCTCCTTTCCGCATATTCGATTTTGAAAAAATTACATGAACTAATAAAAAATGAAGAAACCATAATATAAGTGTACTAACAGGCCTAATTAAACTAGCTAAATTTGAACATTTTATAACCATGATACTTGCTAAACAATAATATTAGTAGACATTATAAGCAAAGATAAGATTTTCTTTATTTTATAAATTTATTATATTTTAAACTCATTTTTATTAATTTATTTATTACTCTATTATTTAGCAGAGTTCTGAATATATTATGTTCAAATAACTTAAGGCTCAATAACAAAGACAAATAATGAAAGAATACTAGGTTGCTAAAACATAAACATCTACATAAGATTATTATGGAATATTGAAAAAAAATAGAAATACAAAAAAACAAAAATACTCATTATTAATATAAAATATAATAGTATAATATAAGGTATATTATAATATATGACACAATAATATATACTTTTAATTAAAATATAAAAACAACAAAAATTAAAAAAGAAAACATTTTGATAAATAATAAATTATCATTCAAACAATTTTCAAGACCAAAAAATAACTTGTAACTTATTTTTTTACTTATCTTCATCTAATAAACATTACTTATTTTTTACTCATCTTCATCTTATAAACATTAATATTAATACCAATTTTAAACATTATTAGAACTTTTTTTTTATCAAAAAATAAAAATATTACATCAGTTACTTTTTGGGCTTTTCTTATTTTACTTAAAACATCAACTCAATTCTAGGCTTTTTTCATAATTGAGTTTTAATTTGTAATGTTGAATTAACACTGAAAAAAAAATTTTAGCAGACAAAAAGAAAATATTTCTTTATTGAAATAATTAATAAATAAATATGTAAATATTTCAATAAAGAAATTTTAGATCGATTTTTATAAATATAAATTTATATCAATCAATTTAATTTTTTTTCTTTTCCGCCACCTTATCGAAATAAAGAGCATTTTTAGACGTTAGACAAAATGCCATCAATTAAAGTTTCAGTCGCTCCATCGTATTTAATAGAAGCTGTTAATAAAAAATAATTAGAAAAAAAACAAAAAAACACAAGGAGAAATTTTTGAATATATAAAAAACGAGAATAAAAAAGTTTTACATATTTTATAAAGGTATACCTTTCACTACATTTTATAAATTAGTGCTCTTAAAGCATATTTCCACATTTCCCCTTTATAATCATGGAGGTCACAAAGTTGTTGGAAAATATTCTAAATTTTAATAGATAAGAGAACTGATATTAATTGTGCGAGAACTAATATTAATTTTTTTTTCAATTTAAATTGAACTCATTATCAAACAATTTTTTTGCTAAATAATTTAATCCTTAAAATTCCTGAATAATTAAAAATTATTTTGATTACCCAGGCTTGGTCGGGAAGCGGGAGCGATCGCTCTCGAATACTGACCACGGAAATTATATTTAGTTGCGTAAAACTGGCCAGGTTTTTTAGTCGTTTTGAGAACATTTAAGTTTATGTACGAAACAAAAAATTTTTGTTTTACGGACATACATGGAAACATAAAAAACTTGAATGTTCTTAAAACATCTTTGTGCGAAAGAATAAAAAGAATGTTTGCGAACACTAAAAACCCGCCAAATTAACGAACAAACTAATTGGTTCAAAATTGGTTTCAACTATTGGTTCAAAAAATACGCTGATTAAGTGAAATAAAGTTCTAGAGTATTCTGTTAAAATGTTTTAGAAATTGTATTAGTCACGATTTGTTATGTTTTGAGATTTTTAGCATTGTTTTAAGAATTTATATTATTTGTTTACGAAAATAAATGTTTTAAATATATATTAGTTAAATTGTTAAAATTTTCAAAGTTTATTATAAATCATAGATTTTATTAGTATATTCTTATTTTTTATTTTAAAAGAGATTGTATTCTTTAAGTAAATGTAATTTTGTGTATTTATTTTTTATCGTAATGTATCTTTTAAAGCAATTTTTATGATTTAAACAAAGACTTACAAAAATAATTGTGTTTATAATGAAGTTTTAATCGTTAAAGTTAATAAAACTAATTATGTAACAAACATATAAGAAGTTTCTGGTTACTAAACACAAACAACGCATACAAAGTAACTCGCGGATGAACAAGCATCGCGCCTGAGGTCACGACAGAACACAAATATATATAGCAAATAATTAGATATAAAGAAAAATTTCTAGATATTGATTTACTAACTCTAATTATTTTTGCTTAAGTTGCCATTCTTAAAACTCGTTATACTTTTTTCTGCTTTAAACACTAATTAAAATTTAAAAGCCCACTCACTAAACATCATCAGCGATATTGTGAAGCAGTTTCGCTTCCTGGTCATTAAGTATTTTAAACCTTTTTAGTTGATTTCTATCTTGATAATTAAATTCTTATAGTAATTCAATGATTTAATTATTTCATTTGTTTATCTTACTAAGAAGAATCGCTTTAAATATGTTAAACTTTTCAAACTACGCGAAACATAAAATAGGTATTGAAAAAATTAACTTTTTTATTTATAAAATAAATTAAGCTTAAGTAAAACTAAAACTTGCAAACTTAGTTAAATAAAGAATTTTTTTTTCCTTTTAAACAATCTTGTAAGTTGACAGTTGTATGTTTCTATAAAAAGTTGATGTTTCTATAAAAAACATTGCTTAATTTTATAAAAAAATTATAAAAGAGCGATGTTTCGAAAATATTTGTTTTAAATGTAATTTATTTAGCTTTAAATTTTTTCGCGTTTAAAGATATTTTATTTGCCTACTTTTTTTTTTTTTGTAATTGTCTCTCGTCGGTCCAATTAATCTTCGTCGCTTTTTTTTTTTTTGCTTTTTAAAATGTTCTCAAAACGACTAAAAAATCTGGCCAGCTTTTCGCAACTAAATATTATTTACGTGGTCAGCAATCGAGAGCGATCGCTCCCGCTTCCCGACCAAGCCTGATTACCTCAGCATTTTAAAGATATTCCATCATTGCAATTGATTCACCTAAAAAAAACAAACAAGTAAAGCTAATAATATTGTTTGAAATTTTAATTATCTTTATACAAATACTCATCATATTTTTAAAGTGACTGATAAAAATGGATTTAATTAATCACTTCATTTGTATTAAAAAATTAATATTAAAGCCTTAATCATACATTATACAAGAGTATTTTGTAATACAATCTAAATAAATGTTGCGATATGTAATTTTTTTATCCAAAATTTAGCTTCTGTAAGCTTTAGAAATTTTTTAAAGAAATTATTGATGAATTTGGATCTACGGGTACTAATGTTTTTATATTGTTGTAATGTTTGTATTCATTCTCTGTTAGTTTCTGTAAGTCAAAATTTTAAGGTGTTTCCATAATAAATTCTGTTATATCTGAAATTTAGTGTTAGTCTGAATAATTTAATTTCTAAAATCTGCTTTGCATTGCCTGTATTATAACATCTTTACTTGAAACAAAAACCATGTGCTTTAAAAGTGAGCTAGAAGCTTTCAACAATGAAGAAAATATTGCATTCACTAATCCCAAAAATATATTAAACCTGTCAGCAAAATCAGCTGTCAATAATCCAAGTATTAGCATCATTAAAAATTCATCTTTGCAGCATTACATTTATTTTGGTCCAAGTAGTTAAGGATTTTTTTAAATTTCAAAAAACAGAAGTAAATGTTTTTTTAATATCACTTTATCTCTTTTGATTAATGGTGATACTGCACTAACTGATGAAACACATTGACAGATGTAAGGCCAGTATAAAAGTCGCAAGATCTATTATTTTTAAAATAAATGTTTGTATACAAGTAAATTGCAATAACACGATTTGTTTGGATTATGCTTATATACAAGTTTGTCTGTTTTCATAGTAATAACTGATGTGGTTGAAGTTAATTTTTCAAATAAATTTTTATTTTTTTATTTCGTGCTGAGGTTTTTTTTAAAGTTATCAATTTCCTTTTTTAATTCTTGATGCTCTATTAAAAAACAACGCTTAGCATTAAATTCAACATAATTTAGTGGATCATTTTTTGAAAAAGTTGTATTATAATTACATTTAATAATATCAGTCTTTGAGCATTGTAGCCCAAGTTAAACAAGAAATATCTCTTTTTAAACGATAATGTTCCTTCAGGAAAATCGTCTGAACATGTTTTCGATCTCTTGAAAATTCTATATGATATAAGTTTAGTATTTACTTTTTTTTCCATTATAAATCTCTATAACTTTAATCGTTGAAATAATGTTTACGATTTTTTTCCATTTCTGCGCGCGCATAAATTTTATATCGTATTTTTTGTCAACAATGATTGAAATAATGACATTAAAATAACGTTTAATAATCAACGTTTAAACTGTAACGTTGATTTAACGTTGAAATAACGTTAAATAATCAACGTTTAAACGGTAACGTTGATTTAACGTTGTAACATAGTTAAACAACGTTGAATCAACGCTTCAACCGAATTTCAACGTTGAAATAACGTAATAATGCCGGCTGGGCAGTATCTTTTTGGTATTAGTATTTTTTAAAATCCACAAAAATTGCGGTATAATAAAATGTAATGCATAATATAAAGCACAGTAATGCACAGTTGACCAGGTGGTCACCTGACCCATTGTGCACAGGTTTTTTTTATCATCATTATGATGACGATAAAAAAAACTTTAAAAAACGTTTATTCTATTTAAAACCATATAATAAAACATACTCATACTTTTCCATTGTACTATTTCAAAAACTCTTTTGTGTATATCAGTATCTTTTTGGTATTAGTATTTTTTAAAATCAACAAAAATTGCGGTATAATAAAATGTAATGCATAATATAAAGCAAGAATTTTTTAATTTTTGAACAAAGATATAGTAAACAGCAACTTTTAAAATATCATGCGAATTTAATATTAGTTTATATATTTTAACTTTTCAATGGTTTACCTTTACAAAAAAAAATATTTAGCCAAGATCATTAGATCATTATTTAAAATATAAACAAAGGCTGGTCGTAAAATAACGAGGTAAGTTTTAAACATATAATACTTTCATTTTATACAAGTAGTGTCATATATCGTACGATCAAAATTATTTTGTCCACCATAAGTCTAATATCCGGTCCATTGAGCATTGTGGCAAAATTGTGCAATAAAATGTTATCAGTGATAAAAAGTAATAAAAATTATACTTACTTATCAGAATAAATAACTTAATAACTTAAAATGTGGCAACATTTCACAATTATAATATAATTAAAAACAAATATGTGAGGTCAAGGCCGGCGCGATAGGGGCGTGCGGGGGGTGTGACACCCCCCCCATCATCAATGATATTTAATCGGCAAATTGGACCCTCAGTCGGCAAATTGGACCCTTTCAATATAGATTAGTCGGTAATCTAGACAGTCGGGAAATGTCGTCATGGCAGTCGGCAAATTTTGGAAAACGAGTAATAAATTTTTTTTTTTTAGTCGGCAAAAGTTATAATAGCACCCCCCCCCCCCCCACGTTATACCTACTCGCGCCGGCCCTGTGTGAGGTCATAATCAAATTGATATTTTTTCTATCATAGAAAAAAATGGTTTCGAAAGCGTGAAATTACTTTGATAAAGTGGTAAATGATAAGAAATATGGAGAATGCAAAAAATGTCATAGCAGAATCGCTTAAACTTAAAGCGAAAAAGGCCTATTTGGACGCGTAAAAAGTTGCGAGAAAATAGATTTGAAACCATTCAGTTTCAGACCAGTTTTGACTAAGATGTCGTTAAACTATCTTTTTGCCAAGTTGACAGCTCTTATTGATGGATATTCGATTAGGTCCATAACTCAATCTGAAACACTAAGAATGCTTTTTAAAAATTATGGGCATAGTTTGCCTAAGTCAGCGTCCACAATTTCAGAAAATATTATGTTTCATGCTGAAGCCAAATATTTAATGATCGCTGAATTGGCTGCATTGAAAGCAAAAGGGAAAAATTTGGACTAACACGTGACGAATGGTGTAGCAATAGAGGTATAAGATACTACAATTTAAATGTTCATCACGACAGAACTTATTGTTTAGCAATGGTGAGATTGCCATCTCCTAGTTCTGCTGAAACATTAAACATTTTGATAATTGAAAAGTTAAAAGAATTTGGTATAGATAGTGAAGATATTGCAGGTAAAACTACGGATGGCTGTATTTGCATGGTGAAATTGGGAACCATATTTAAGTTCCCACATCAGATCTGCCAGAATCATTCAATTCATTTGAGTATTTATGATTTGATATATGCTAAAAAAGGTTGTCGCGAAATAAGAAACTGAATCGGATATTTAAACAGAAACAGAAACTGATGAGGAGACTGAAGGAGAGTTTCTTATTGAATATTCGGAGAATGAGGTTGAGTATGAAGAAAATATCGAATAAAGTCTTCAGAAACTTTGAATACTAATTAAGTTTTTGAAATATTCGTCGTTTCGAGATGAAGTTCTTAAAAGAGAAAAATACACGAAATATACGGATCTTCACATGACAAAGGACTGTTGCTCAACAACCGAACTAGATGGAACAATGTTTTTTAGATGATTAAAAGATTATTGGATTGCTAAGTCGCTGTCTGACTTATTGGAAGTCATTGCTGACGTTGCAGTTCGCTCGGAAAAACCAAATACAATTTGGAATTCAACCAAATACAGTTCCATTATTATGGTTTTGTATTTAGTTATTTCCATTATTATGGAAACGTTAGTAAGGAAATTAAAGGTTGAAAAAACTGACATCAGTTCTAACTTTGCAGAGGCGTTAATCTCCAGATAAGAAGCTCGTAAAAACGTTGTGTTGGTATCATTGAGTCGTTATTTGCGCATTCCCAATTTTTTTAAAATTAAAAACAACACATTTTTTTACGCTTTCAAAAAAGATGTTCAAAATTATGCTGCAAAATTACTTGATTGGCTATTTGCAACAAAAGAAAATAGTCTCCAATCAACATCAGATGATCACGCTAAAAGCAAACAAGAAGAACAATCACAATCGACATCTTTATTTTACCGAAATTCAAGAAGTTCTAAATCAAAATCAATCAGCAGCTAAAAAGCCAAAAAAAGTCAAGACCTTCACCAATCAGTTGAAAGAATATGAAGTAACTGGTGTGAAATCAGAACCAGTTTTGATATTTGAACTAGCCATCTACAGCATTTAAGCAACTTCCTTGGAAGCAGAAAGAGTTTTCTCCTCGTCTTCCAAACTTGTCACAAAGTTTCGTAGTTCACTTTCTGATGAAATGATAGATGTTTTGATCTTTTTAAAATATTATTTAAAAAAATCTTCGGAATAAATACTTTTTTTTTCAATTTTTTTTAACTTTTACTATAGGTGCCCCAAGAAATCTTTATTACATAGCAACGCGAAAGGGCATTTAACTTAAATTCACGCCTTCTTCCTAACCGATGCCAGTTAGAAAGCCAATTATTAGATAAAACTCGTTCGTTAAAAAGTTGTGATAAAAAAATTATTTAAGTTCTAAGAAATATAAAAATATAAATTTTTTAAAATTTTATGATGAATTATAAATCGAAATATTTAAAACTAAAAATAATTAAAAAAAAAAAATACAAGAACATATATATATATATATATATATATATATATAAAATTTTATTTTATATCTATAATATAAATTCAATTACTCATCGTCTTCCCATGAGTTGTTGAAGTGTTCTTCGATAATAATGACAAATGACTTTATGTGTTTGTTTTAAAGCACATTTTAAAATCCGCTGGGATCGAATAGTGATTGTTAAATTTATATACAAATTATTGATATTTATAAACAATTAGATTTTCAGTCAAATAGTAAAACGTTGGTTAATTTTTAATTTTTATCATGTCTCTAGGAAACTTACACCAAATTCCCCACAATGCAAATATGCTATTTCTATACCACATTGTAGATGTAAATACCTTTAAAATCTGCTCGTATTAGCCTAATTCATATATCATGGTTTGTAGGAAAAAAAATTAAATGGTAACGTTATAAACAACAACAAAACCGTGTGAAGTCTATTTTTATATATAGATAGTTTTGTTTATATAAATTTCAAATCTTTTTCAATAAAAATTATGACTTTAGTTTAAAGTCGTATTGTGAACAAATGTGATCATGATCTCAATACATTCCAACTGCTTTAAAAAGTTTTTTGTAATCGTTCTAAATAGCTTCTACACGTGGAAGGCGATAAAATCCTATCAGTTTCCCATTTGCGTTTTTAGAATGTTTTTTTTTATTTTAAAATCTAGGATAGCTAAAGCAAATAATTTAAATTTTTTTCTGAATAAAAAACACAAACAGAACAGGTTTAAGATACAATAAAAAGTTTTAATCAAAGCTACCATTTTAATTTTTTCTCCAACAAATAGACTCTGAGGTTTCTGACGTGAATTTAGCTGATAAAATTGAATTTTTTTTTCTTAAATGGACATTATTTTGGTTTTAACCCAGTCAACGCATGAGATCAATATGATTTTAATATGATATCAAAAATTTCTCATGCTGCGATATCAAATAATTATCTCAATATGATATTATATAGATGTCATAACCGTATATAAATAAATTCAAGTATGGTTGTGATATCATCATGAGATCAAATTGAGATTAGGACTTGATATCAAACTATGAGAAACTTTTGATATCTAAATTACATCACATTGATATCAATTTTTTCCAAAACACCACAAACTCGAGTTTGTGGTGTTTTGTCAAAAACATCAAAATGTCAAAAACGTAATCTCAGTATGATATCATGGTAGGGTTTGGCAAAAACCAGAAAATTTCAAAAAACCGGTTTTCGGTTTTTTCAAATTTTAAAACCGGATAATCGGTTTTAAACTGTTTTTTTTTTAATTATAAAAGCGAATTTTTATAATTGCGAATAAATCCAATGTAACAAACATGATTTATATACTGGAATTAGATCTGTAAACTAAAAGAAAATATTTCATACTTAAGAAAGTTTTTCATACTTATATAAAAAAAATATTTTTTTTTCATTAAATATTAAAAGGTAATTTTTATCAATGTACAGTAATATTTACATCATTTTTTATTTATTGTTAATTAGTTCGAATTTAATGAACTTGAATCATTTTTTCTTGTATGTCTTTTTTTTCTATTCCAATCTTTTTTCTTTTGTGACAACTCAATAACCTTTTATTCAATACTCTTCATAACTGAATATGCTACTTTTAACTAAAGTTTATGCATGTGATCTATTTACAAAAGTCACTTTTGTAAACAGATCACATGCATAAACTTTAAAAGTTATAAAGTGTAATGTAAAACTATACTACGATTTATAATAATTAAAGTAATATAAAACTCAAAATTACAAAAACAAATTTGTTTATTACAAAATTACAACGAAAAATTTGATATTGTTATTTTTTTTTTTTTTTAGTTTAGAATATGAGTGCAATATTGTGATACAGATATGATGTTTCTATCTTACGATGAATTGCAATCAAAAGTGATACGAATACCACTAGCTTATTTTGAATGTGATAATTTCACATCATCAGTTATATTAGTACTTGTACATAAGCAATAATATAACTTTTAAGTGATCTTTATTGTTTATCTTTATATCCATTTCTTTTAACTAATTAAAACTTGAATTTGATTACTTTTTTTATTTTCTTATTAAATTGAGAAGTTAAATTGACAATTAAAAATTATTTTTATTCAGTTAATCCTTGTGTTTTTATAGTGGCTAAAATGTTGTTATTTCTAATAAGTTATTTTGCAATATTAAATTTTTGAATCTTTATTAATATTGAAAGTTACTAACTGCAGTAATTTTATATTGTAACTATATGTTTAGGGAACATGGGTTACTAGAGTAACCATATGTTTAGGGAACATGGATTCAGTTGCGAAAGTACCCTTTAACGTTGACAGTAGAAACATATACTTTTCACTGCACAAACTCAGGGAAAAAATACTTAAAAATAGGTTAAAATCAGGGAAAAAGGATACTTAAAACTGTTATAAACCCTGTGTATGGAGTGTACTATATAATTTATATCATTATTTTTGGAAAATAAGGTGGTTTTTTATTTTGATAATTATTACCATATTAATTTATATTTTACACGTTAAACACTGTTTTTAACATACATAAAAATTATAATATATTAATAATAAAGGTGTTAAGTTCTTATAAAAAATGTGTTTTATTAAATATATATCAATACTTGTGTGTTTTAGTTTAAACTCCGTTCATTGATTTGGTTTATACGAAATCGATCCCTAGATACAATGTGCTGGCGTAGAAACAAGAGATTAGAAACACAAATATTTCGAGAAAATTAATCGAAATGTTGAATTTCAGTTTTAAACTCAATGCCAAGACAAACTCTAAACTTAGAATCCTAGATTAATTGATAAACCAAAGATAAATTTTGAATCTCGGATTATTTTGGTTCTGATGAAAAAATTGTGTAGTTTGCTAAAGAACAGTTTCAACTATATTTTAAATATTACTTTTTACATGTTATAAATTTAAAATATTTATAAACAAACTATTTCTTTTAGTGTTTTTGTTTAAAGAACACTTTCGAATTTGTTTTGAAAAATTATGTATATATATACATACATATATATATATATATATATATATATATATATATATATATATATATATATATATATATATATATATATATATATATATATATATATATATATATATATATATATATATATATATATATATATATACATATATATGAAGGTGCTGTAATATTTTATATATACAGCGGTGTTTTAAAATTTAAATAAAATTTAAATTGTAAAACACCATTTTTACCTATTTTCAACTTTTTTAGTATAAAAAAGATAATTTATTTTTCATGAGAATATCAAAATATGATATCAAATTTTAAGGTCATCAATGTGTGATTTCATTTTGACATAATCATGATATCATAAACTTCTCAAAATATGACATCTTCTTCTGAGTACAGGATGATATCAACTTTTGATATCATAAGGTTTTCATATTATGATATCAAATTTGAGCTCAAATTGATATAACTGTGTGATTTCATTTTGATATCATATTGATCTTATAAACGTATCATGTTATGATATCATAGATCTCACAGTATGAGATCAATATGATATAATATAGGAGAAAATGTCAATGTCATTCCATAAGAATTATGAAATTTTCTCCTATTCATTCTAATATCCAAAAAAGGTTTTCTGTATTAAAAATCTTACAATTTCAAGATATTATAAAGCTTTACAACTGTCTTTTTGTGTTTGATTTCCTCCAAAATAATCTGCCGAGTTCGTTTAACAATTTTTTCATTAAGCAAGTGATACACATAAATACTATACTCGTATTACTATAAATGGTAATTTGCACCCTTCTTTTTTCAATTCTGTCAAGTATGGCAAGCTCTCCATAAAACATCAATGTATTTCTCACTGGAACCAATTAATACCTTTTATAAAAAAAAAAGATTTTAACTAAATACCCTTTTGTTACTAACTTTCTTCTTCTCAACAGAAACCTAATTAAGAAATTTTTATGTGAGCAAATATCTAAAAATATAAATGCTATTTTTTATTATTATTCCTTCAATATATTATTTAATTAATTACACTTATTTTTATTATTATTATTGTTGTTATTGTTCTTTACATTGTTACTACTACTATTTTTATTATTGTTATTACTATTATTATTTATATATCTTTGTTTTTGTTGCCTTAAAATTATTACCTATAATGATAGTCAAAGTAGTTCAGTAATTGCAGTAGCTTTATCATTATTGTTATAACTATTCTTTAAATTGTTTATTTTATAATTATTAACTATACTATAATTAGCTTACTATTGCTTTATCATTTATAATTCTTTTTACGTTGTTATATTGGAGTTATTATTTTTTATATTATTTTTATTCATATTATTGTTACTATTATTGTTTTTATAAATACTTTTACTTTTAACATTTTTTTTTTGTTATTTATCTTTCTTTCTTTTTTTTTTCTTTTTTTTTTAGGTGTCACTCCATTGACTAGTTTCCAACTATATGAGTGACACCTAACCTTATTTATGTAAATTTATAATTAATCATTGTTAATTTTCATTATTTATGGTTAAGTAAATGGAGAAAAAAAATTATATATATATATATATAGTTATGATATCAAATGGCTGACAGGAAACACCCCCTCCCCATTGTTAATTCTTGTCAAACTTTTTAGTACCCCCTCCCCCTTATCTTTACTGACATCATTTATGTATAGCTCCAAAGTCCTACTTATCCAGGAACAGAGATAACGGAATTCTACTGTATATACTCAATTTTTTTTATAAGCTTAACGCTTATAGGCTCAGATTTGGAAAAAAATTAAGCATATAGAAGCATATTCCTGAGCCTCGATAAACCATTTAAAAATTTCATTTTTATTTAATCAAAAATTTTAAATATATATATTTCTAAATTTAAACCACAAAAACAACAAAAGCTGAAGTTTATAACAACATTAATTCAGCTACATTAAAACCAAAACAAAAATACAGAGCTTGGGTATAAGAAAAATAAAAAGTCAACTTTTTATTTTTCTTATACCCATTAACCTTTAGTAACACGCACACTTTTAGAAATTATTGAAATAGGTTTATTTTATTAGAAATATGCTTAAGCTTAAGCATATTTTTGAGCCTATTTTTACTTATTGCTTAAACATATTCGAACCTGTTTCAAAAATCTCGTATGCTTTAAAAAAACAACATGTATATTCCTCCCCATCATTTTTACTTTTACTAAACGTAATGAATTCAAAAAACATCATTATATATATTTATTATGGCGTGTTTCGTAAGTTTCTTTCCGTTAAGAACTCTTTCGTATGTTGCGATGCAAAATACTTTCGTTTCAAAAGAAATTTTTTTTTTATCAATATTTCTAAAAATAAAACCATAAAAATTCAATATGTTCTTATACTGAAAATAAAAATTTATTATAAACATTTTGGGATATAAAGATGTTAACTTTTACAATTAAAATAAGTATGGCAAACAAATTTTCTTTATAGACTTCGAAACGTCGTTTGGCGAAAATGCTTGTTTCACAAATGCGACTTCTGAAGCCGCTATTTTCGTATGTTGCAAAGTAGTTTTAATTCGAAAGTCAACTTGCGAAATGCTAAATTGCGAATGTAGCAAAATCAATATCGACGATTTTAAATGTTTTTTGTAATATTCAGTGCGAAAAAATGTGATCCCTCGTTATCAATCTCCTTACGAAAAAATGTTGTTTTTCCGGAATTGCACAAAATCCTGCGGTTAACAACCCTACTATTAACCATTTTAGAAATGAGTTCAGAAATAATTTTTGGAGATTTAAGAGTTGAAGTCGGAAGACTATTAGGGCCACAGGTTTTCCTATCATTCATCGCGGAAATAATTGTTTCAATTTCTTCTTTTGTTACAGGTGAAAGGAAAAATGAGTTAAAGTTTGGGATTTTAAGAAAATCTATAAAATTATAAGTTGAAGGTTAAATTTTTTCGGAAATATTCACTAATATATTTAAAAAATAATCATTAAATGAATTAGCAATAGTTTTATTATCGCTAATTAAGTTGTTATTGATCATAAATTTAAAAGACTGCTTTTGTGTGAAACTGTTATTAATATTAATTAATTCAATGATTCCTTTCCATGTTTTTTTCATATTGTTGATATTGTTTTGAAAGAAAGTTGAATAGTTTTTTTTCACATATTTTTAATAAATTAATGATTTTATTTCTGTATGCTTTAAATAAATTAAATGTCCTTTTTTTATTATAGTTGACGAAAAATTTAAGAATTATGTATACAGTTTATCTTTTATTTTAATTGACTTCAAAATGGCTTGAGTTATCCACGGGTTACTTTTAAACTTAGTTTGTCTTTTGTAAGAGGATTTAAATCATCTATATGAAAAGAAAGTGAGAAATTATTTAAATGTAAGAAATTTAATGGCTTTAGGTTAAGATTTAAGGCATTCAAATCATCAACATTGTAGTACTTTTAATCCAAGACACAATTATTTACTTTGTTTAAACATTTAAACAAATAATTGAGATCATGGGAATCAGTTGAAATATTTAAATTTAAGTGATTTGATCAAACTAGGCTGAGGATCCCCGGTGGGAAGCGATAAGCGATTTGCGAGAGATTTTTTTTCTTATTTAATTTATTCCTTAAGTCTTTAACATCATTGAAAGTTCAATTTTTAGTGTTCGATCTATAATAATTACGAAAATAATAACTTCGAATATTGCGATATTGTAACGATATATCGCTAGTTATATATCGCAGTTTTTTAGTCAGCGATTTTATTACGATATGACACTAGCTACATATCGCAATTGTTTAGCTGGCAACTAGATAGCGATATATCTATAGCTATTCGATAGCTACATATCGCAGCCTCTTAGCTATCGATTTAATTACGATTTATCGCAGGTACGTATCGTAGCTTTATAGCTAGTTACAAGATAGCCACAAATCGATAGCTAGTTGATAGCTACATATTGCATTTTTTTAGACAGCTTTTAGATAGCTAGTCGGTAGCCACAAATTGCAAATTTTTAGCCGCCGATGCTTTACACCATATTGATTTTCAGTTTTAATGATAATAATAATTAAACTTTAAAAGTAAGGATTTTCTTACGATATGTTGACAGCTACATATCGCAGCTTTTTAGCAATCGATTTGAATGCAAAATGTCGATAGCTACATATAGTTGCGATTCAGCTAGCTAGAAGATAACGAAAATTCTATAGCTATTTGATTACTACATATTGCAGCTTTTAAGCTAGCTATATTTTATCACGAAATGTCGATAGTTTTTTAAACAGCTGTAGTTTCTGCGCACTGTTCCAGACGTGTGGAAATAAAATGTTGTTAAGATGGTAGATGAACGTGGTAAGTTTTAACTATAAATAATAATATTTGTATATAAATAATGTAATAATTACTATACATAGCATAGTAAATTTACATATAATAGCAGGTATGACCCATACGATACGACCCATACGATCGTGATAAGTCTAATCCACACCTGACAATTTCTAAACATGTTCTTTATTCTTTATACTTGAATTTATTTATAAAACGGCAAAAAATAAACTAGTTTAAAGTTCTGGTAGATAATAAAATACGAATTTTAATTGCAATTACAATTAAAGTTCGCATTTTACCACCTACCAGATGGTAAAATGCAAACTCTTAAGAAAATTAAATCGAACTTTAATTGCTAGTTAAACTATAATTAATTTAAAAGAAAAGTCTAATTTAAATAAAATATATCGAATACTAATATATTTATTTTAAAAAATTGACGAGGAAATGTTTTTAATATCATAACTGTTGTGGTCATTAAAATGTTTTGGTTCGCTAAAAAGTACACAGTTTGCATTTTACTGACTACCTACAGTTCTTAATTTCTAATTTAGTGTTCTTTAGAATCAATTAGTATTTTGAATTATTACATATATTATATAAAAGCCTTCCCAGTAGGCACGGACGTAAATAGACGTTTAAAACGTCTATTTTAGGTCTGGTGCCCACTGGGTTTCTGTAAAAAAACTTTTAAATTGTTTATATAATTATAAAAAATTCATAAAATTGTTGAAATATATTAACAACTATACTGTTTTAATTGCGGAATTAGCAGTGGTGACCCGTACGATACGGGTCGCGGCAACTATATTCCACATCCTTTTTCCAAACTTGTTCTTAGTTAGGTCTCTATACCTTAAGTAAACAGAAAAAAAAAAAAGTCGATTTGAAGTTATTGGTAAACAATTGACTTGATATACTTTAGAAACTATACTTATTTACTTATTTTTTATTACTCCAATATTTTATACATAAAAGGATCTTTAACATAATAGAGACAGTTGCGTAACAATTCTTCAGATGTTTATGAAAACTTAAGCTGTAATCAAGATTTTACCCTCTCATCATTAAAGTTAATTCAAAAACAAATTTGGACATGAGAAAACGAGCCTAAGAGACTTGTTATTTTAAATAATTTAGCTTAATCCGTTTGATACTTTTTATAAAAACGTTGCTGTAAAAAACAAAACTGTTAACTAATTCATTCAGTTAAGCCGTTTATACATCCGAAGTTATTAAACATGTTTTTTGTGCTAATCGATACTTAATGCAAATGAAAACTTCGAGTACAAAACACGATTTTAAGTATAAATGGTTTCTATTCATATATATAATAAAAATCCTAATAATAATAATTTTATTCTATTCATATATATAATAAAATTATTATTATTAGGCTTAAGGTAAGCCTAATAATAATGAAACATTAATATTTCATTATTATTAGGCTTATTATTACAATAATAAGCCTAATAATAATGAAACATTAATTAATGAAATAATAATGAATCAAGTCAGCCTTAAGAAAAGGAACTCGACCAAAAAATGGAACAAAATTATTTTAAACATTATACACATTATTTACAAACTAACGTGTCATGCAATTAAGTATTTTTTTAAAAACTCAAAAATGCGATGGATAGAAATTTACCTTTTATTTTTCCATAACCCTGACAGATCAACATGAATGTGAGCTAAGCCTATTAGCATAAAACATCACAACAATTAATTATATAACAGAACATGTTAAACTAAACTCTAGATAACTCAGACCTTTAAAGGACAAAGAAATTAGTTTAGTTTAAAAGAAATTAGAGTTATTGGGAGTATAATATTTAAAAAAGTTTAAGTGGAATTTCAAAATTAGTTCATATTGTCGACGGTTGAGTTATCCTGTGTTTATTAAACATATTTAAACTATTAACTGCACACACTTATAAAAACATACATACATATTTAAAAAACATAAATCTTTTACTTTATATAACACATATATATTAACATATAGAAAATAACACATTATAATCTTACAGGAAATTGACGATGTTTAAGAGTAAAAGTATTTTTGAATCAGATTGTGTTAACTGAGAGAATTCCTATTCTTCGACGCGAACCCTCATATTTTCTTTAAATGAAAATTGCTGAACATATTGCCAATGTTGAGAACATACAGGCTTTAACAATATCTGCTGGTTGCCCTCTCTTTACAACCCAAAGTATTTGCAGGCTTCAACATTTATGTGCGCTTGATATTTTTTAGAAAGCCATGGGTTATAAGGTACAACCCAACGGTTATCAACTTGATTGCTTTTTATATTGACAATTCTTCTGTTATCGACACGTGTATAGCGTGGATAACCATTAAAAATTGCAACAATGTGGGGATTAAATTCTTTAGGAAATATTTTGGTGCATTTCCCATCTTTCATGCAGGGAGAATTGGGATTTAAAATTCCACATGTTCCATGTATCATGCATGATTTTATAATTTCATGAAGTTCAGGATCAACAGCTGGGTCTGGAATTTCTTCTAATATCAAACTGTCAATATCTTCTGCTGTTTCTAGCTTATCTGCATTTACAAAGTGCAATAAAGTATGTATATGTGGCAAATTACGCTTTTGAAACTCAATAACCTGCCCATGACTTACAACTTTGCCTAAGACTCTATGCTTGAAAATATCTTCTTGAATTCTCATTCTTCAATGAATTCTCTTTTAAAATTTGGTAGCGGAACATTACCATTAAAAGCAGATAGTTTCTTTTGCGGGTGCATTGAAATTGCTGAGCAGTGCTTGCTTGGAGCAAATGAATCAATAGTAGACAAGATTTTTTGCGTTACAGCAGAAGATAATTATGTAAAACGTGTTTTACACACACTAATATAGATTTTTGACACACACTAATATAGATTCGTTAGCAATGAATGAAGAAGTTTTGGGCCGTTTACCAGGCGTTGTAAAAGTTTATTTAAGTGCAAATAACTATTGAAACAGATGATCTTAACAAAATCAACAATTTTCTATTTGAGCTTTTAAACAGTCTTACTCCATTGGTTATGCCTGTTCATTGCCTAAAACTAAAAGTTGGTATATATATATATATATATATATATATATGTATATATATATATATATATATATATATATATATATATATACAACTAAAAGTATATATACATATATATATATATATATATATATATATATATATATATATATATATACATATATATATATATATATATATATATATATATATATATATATATATATATATATATATATACAACTAAAAGTATATATACATATATATATATATATATATATATATATATATATATATATATATATATATATATATATATATATATACATATATATATATATATATATATATATATATATATATACATATATATATATATATATATATATACATATACAACGCTGACTTTATCAAGAGTTTGACCTCTTAAAAAGAGCATCATCTTTTAGAGTCACCATCGTCTTTTAATTAAAAAATAAAAATTATTGCTAATTATTACTTATTACTAATTAAGTTGACGAAGCAAAGTTTTCGTTCTTATTACTGATTAAACAGATATTAACAGATTCAAGAGTACCTTATCGCGTGGTCAAAAAGAGAAACATCTAAAAGGCCAAGCATGCTTATAAAACTCCGTGTAAAAACGCGCACGAATGGTGAGCATTTATCGGAAGCATCATCTTGTATGATCATATAGAAAATATCATATGATATATATGATATTTTATATATACATTTTTTCTTCTTACATATTCATTTACAATTTTTATTTAAAAACTGTTTCTCCTTTAAGTCGATATATATATATATATATAGTTATATATATATATATATATATATATATATATATATATATATATATATATATATATATATATATATATATATATATATATATATACATATATATATATATATATATATATATATATATATATATATATATATATATATATATATATATATATATATATCTATATATCTATATATCTATAAATCTATATATATATATATATATATATATATATATATATATATATATATATATATATATATATATATATATATATATATATTTGTAGGTATAAATATATTAGCTGACTAGATTTTTTTTAAATAAAAGAGTATATTTTTGAAACCCCACAATAAGCCAATAAAAGCGATGTTTATCGCAGTAATTACACGAGGTATTGTAGACATTTAAAAAAATACGCATTAAAACATAGCCTGTTTTTTTTATACATATTAAACACGACTTGTGATTACTGAGATAATATCAGTCAAAATAGTCAAGAATCTACAAACAGTCTATAAATTGCGTAAAAAGAATTGGATAAAAATTTTTTATTTCATTTAAAGACATTTTATTGTATTGCATGGACCTTCATAATTTATAGTTAAATTAAAAAAATAAAGCTATTTTTTAATCTAGACGGTATTATGACCATTTTATTACGTTGCACTTCGGCTTGCATGTTTTGGCTTCTGATTATTTTTTTGCTTATCACGATATTGCATATGTATGTGATAAAAAATTTGTTGAGTTTATGCCTATATTATTTACCAAAAGATTTATGGTTTCATTTGAAGTCTTTGTACTATTTCAACATTATTACCTGCGTATTTTCTAAATAATAAATGTATAATTTTTATGTTACATTTTAAAAATGTTTTGTTTCAGATGAATTATATTGTTAACTTGTACTGTGACAGTGAAGTTTTGGAATTAAAAAACTGTGACATAATAATGTTAGAGAAGCTAAAAAATTGATTTATGGATGATTGGAGATCTCGTGTCAAACATTAACAGAAGATGGCCTTCAAATAAAAGCAATGCATAAGGAATATGTAAATGCATATTACAGATAGGTATTTTTTATCCCTGTTGGAATTAAAAAATAAGAAGTGTTTCAGTACATTCAGAACATTTTTTTAAAATAAATTAATGTTACAAAATGGTATTTTTTTTTATTTTGTACATTTTGGAATTGATACAAAGTCGCTTATTCAAAAAATGAAAAACTTAGTATTGAAAAAAAAATTACCCCTAAAAAAGGACTCCTTAAACTTATTGATCGTGTGGGTCAAAGCAAATAGCAGAGCATTCCACCTTTGATTGTGAGTGTTTTTAAACCAACTCAATAAATTATTTAGATTGTAATCAATGCGCTAAGCATAGCAGAAAATGTGTTGAGTATTTAATTTTTAAATTTATAATTTTAAATTAATAATTTGAATTAATAAAGTTGAGATGACTATGATCTGTATTTTGATTTCTGGTATGCTTTTTTATTAATATAGATATTTGTATAAGTCATGGATTACCCTTTTCCGGATATTTCCAAAGTTCCGGATATTTTTTCAACTTTTAGTTTTTCCGGATTCCAAAACATTTTCTATACATACAAGTTTAGATATATATTTTTCTGTACACACATGTTTAGAATATCAGTCAGTTTCTCAAATTCAACCGTTATTGCATTCATCTTCTTCCTTTTCTTTACCATCTCAAAAAACTGGAATAGACCAAATAAATAACTTTGTTTACCAGTTAATTCAGTTAAATAGTTTGACTTACTAGGAAATAAAATAATTAACTCTAATGATAAAGATATCATCTGCAGAAAGATGAAGCAAGTTTGTGGGAGAAATGTAAGTGACTTTATAAAAATGCTTTAAAAACTTGTTTATCAAACAACCTATGTTGCAGCATTAATTGAACTGGTGCAGATAAAAAGCGTAGGTTTATAGAACCAGTCGAAAGTTTGATTTTTGATGCAGCTTACTTTTTATTTCTAACTGCCACTGAATTCAGTACGACTACCATAACTATGACTGCCACTGAATTCAGCATGACTACTATAATAATAATGCGAAACACTTGAACAAATCTAAAGATCGTTATTTTGCTACAAGAAAGAAAATTTCATCTTTAGTAATCGATTTACAAGTACACAGTCCTGTTATAAAAGAAATTTAAAGACTGACTCGTGTAGTGATTGTAGTTAACTTATTTTTTTCTATTTGTTCTATTATTATTTATTCACTTTTTTTTCAGATATTTTATTTGTTACAACTTTTTAAGCAACTATTTTTGAAAGTTGATTAAGATAAAAAAAACTAAAATTTGACAAAAATTTTATTCTAATATCATTTTAAGAATCTTTTAAAATTATCAATTTAATTTAAGCAAAATCATTTAGTTCTTGATGACTTTTTATTTTTTAAAAGTAATCTATATTATTTTTCTTTTAACATTTTATAATGGCTTTAAAACTTATACTTTTTATGGAAACAAGTAATAACATTTTGTATTTAATTTGTTATAAATGCAATCTTATTTTAATTATTCACTCCCCTGAAAAATATAGCACGCGATTCTTTGAGCATATCTTCTAACCTAGCCAATATTTTCTAGCCTAACAGTTGTAGTTATTCTTACGAGTTTTCACTAGCTAGTTGCTAGCATATATAGCTAGCGATCTTCGTGGCCATATTGCTGTCTTTATTGTAACGACTTGTCGCTAGCTTGTTTAGCTAGCGGATCGCTAGCTTATTTAGCTAGCGATCTTCGTGGCCATATCGCTGTCTTTATCGTAACAACTTGTCGCTAGCTATTTGCTGGCTTGTTTAGCTAGCGGATCGCTAGCTTTTAAAGCTAGAGATTCTCGTGTCCAAATTGCTGTCTTAATCGTAACGAATATCGCCAACTATTTGGCAACTGTGTCACAAACAATACAGAACCAGTCTGTGGATCAGACATTAAATGAGAATACTGTTTACTACTAATGTTATTGCATTTGATGTGCACCCAGCAATCACATCTGTCACACTGAATAGATTAGTGATTTTTAGCAACATTTTTGTGACATACAATGCAGGGAAAACTTTCTATAATAGAGCAATTGAATGAGTAAATTGTTTACGTTAATGTATTGTTATGTATAAGATTTAAATGTAACTATATAAAAGAATCAAATGCTAAACTAATCATAATTTAAAGTAATTAAAATAAATTAATAAATATTAAGCTAAATAATTAAAATAATAAGAAAAAATCAACAAAAAATAATTAATTAAATATTGCTATTAAATTGATGTAATTTTTGATGATGAATAATGTTTATAATAATTTAATTAAACTATATGTTTAGCAATAATTTAACATAAATTGTATTTATATATATATATACATATAATAACGATTAAATAGTAGATTATCTGTCAAATAAACAATAAATTAAAGTATTTTGAATAAACAATAAACAATAAAGTATTTTGAATAAACAATAAACAATAAATTATAATTTTGTTCAATTATAAAGACAGAATGATAAAATAATAATATTCAAACTAAAGTAATATAAATTAATATTTAATAATATTTATAATGATATTATCCTAATAAATCTATACATTAACAAATAAAGTTATGTAGTAAAAATTAAAAAAACATATAATAATAAATATGTAGTAATAATGATAAAAATATATAATAATAAATATATAATAATAATACCAAAAATACATATTAGTAATAAATTTTAAATCAAATGAATACAATTAGCTATGAATAAAAAAATAATGAGGAAAACAAATAGTAATAAAAATAGTATAAATTAAAATAAACAAACAGACAAACAAATAATTACAATTTAAATCGTAAAAAAAAAGGTCTAAGATCTTCTAGCTGCTCTTTTAGTTTTTCACCTTTTATTTCTTCTTAACTTGAGACTTTTTTCTTCTTTACAAGCTATTTTATTTATTAAGTTTATTTATTTGTTTACTCTTTTTCTTTTTTTCTTTCAAAGTGTTCTTTTTTTTTTTTTTTAATTGAATTTTTTTTTTCTTTTTAACTCTTTCTCATTTTCTTTTTCTTAAACTTATTTCTTTATTTCTTTACAATTTCCTCTTCTTTTTTTGTTTGTTTGTATATTCTTTAAAATAGTTTATCAAACCATTAATTAAATGACTATATTCATTCCAAATTGTTATTTACTTTTTTTTATTTTTAATATGAGTTTGCTTTATTTTTAATATTTTACCGTTGTATAAACTTGTGTATATATAGTATATATATAAATTTTATATATATATATATATATATATATATATATATATATATGTTATATAATATACCTTTATATATATATATATATGTTATATAATATACCTTTATTTATATATATATATATATATATATATATATATATATATATATATATATATATATATATATATATATATATATATATAAACAATTTAAAATGTA
>NC_061160.1:34409332-34426832 GCF_022113875.1 Hydra vulgaris
TTTCAATGTTATAAAAAAATCTGTAAACTTTAATGACATTGTAGCTTTTAGAGAACTTGGCAAATGTTATCAATTTTTGCGTACTTTTGCAGCATAAATGAATATGCTGTGACCTCCTATGACCCCCATAAACTTTAACTATTTGACTAACAAATTATACAAAGCATATGAGACTGTTGCTATTCAAAGTATTACTAAAGCTGAATGTCAAACCAGAATGGCTATTGGTACTGATCATAATGAACCTATAAATTGCCAGGTATCTGTTGATGGTACATAACAAAAGCGTTGGCATCAACCACTAAATGGTATTGTAACCATAATTTCAAAAGAGAATGGAAAGTCGTTAGATGTCATTGTTTTTTCAAAGAAATGTAGATTAGATTAAATTTTAGTTTTCCAGTAAATTGTTTTTACTGGAAAACTAAAACCCTTAAGCCTGGATATCTTCATTGGAAGTTAAATTATGTACGAGATGTGATGTGATGCTAATCATGAAAATGCGATGCTAATCATGAAAAATCATTTATGTGATGTGAGGCTAATCACGAAAAATCATCTGGGGCGATGGAATCCTGTGGGGCTGTGATGTTATTTTCTCGATGGTTAATAAAGAATAATTTAAGGTACACTTCATATATTGGGGATGGTGATACCTCTTCATTTTTTTGATGTTGTTTCCTCAAATTTTTATGGCAATATAAATATTAGGAAGCTAGAATGTGTTGGTCACGTTCAAAAACAAATGGGAACTCGTCTTTGTAACTTGCGCCAAAGTCAATAAGGCAAAAAGTTTATTGATATTAAGCTTGGATATATATGTTGCTTAAAGGTCTTTAGAATTCTATAAATTAGCTATTATTACGTTCAATGATGGTTTTCAAGGAGTTTTAAAAGTGTTTGAAGTTTTAGGTTGTAATACTGGGCGGTTTACGAATGATGCTTCTAAATTACACAAAGCATTACGCATATCAAAAGGAAATCATAAAATCACCAATAAATGCAAAATTAGAAGGCAAAAGTTGAGAGGAATTAAAAAAGGGTTCTTGGATAAAAAAGCAGAAGAACAACCTGTTCCATTTTATGAATCTAGAGCTTTTTAAATAAAATTTTATTTTGCTTTATGATTTTCTCCATATTAGCTTTTTAGCAAATTAAATAAAGTTAAAAAAAGACATATCCTGATTGGTTTATTCTTTTTTTTTGAAATTTTTCCCAGTTTGTTTAAAATATATTGGAAGAAGACTGGTAGCAGAATATTTATTTTTGCTTTTTTATAAGTTTGTTTTTTGTCATCAAACAGTGAACTATTATGGCAATGCCTGTAACTTTTGAAATATTTCAGAAAAACAGATAAAACTGTTAGGGTATCTGAGTAAACATATTATTATCTGAAATACCAAAAGGAATTAAATTAATTCTCCTGAGAAATCTTCTTTTAAAATAACACACTAAAACAGGTTAAAAGTGGCAAATTATAGGATTTTTTTTAATACTAATTTTATTACAATACAACATAATTAGACTAATTTGAAAATTATAAACTCATTATTAAAGAAAACCATTTGAATTGGGGTAAACCACCTTAAATGTATGTAGAACATGAAGTCATATGATAAAAAAATATGCTGGAAATGTTCAACCCAAGTCTGTCAAAATTTACAGAGACGAACTTTTAAAAATATTTGGCATTGAAGTGGAAAATGATGCAGTTGATGTTTATCCACAATACTTATGTCTAAGTTGTCACATGCAGTGCTTTCATTTAAGAAATAAAAGTAATAACCACTCAAACATTAAAGAACCTTTAAAATTTTATCCGCATTTAAATAACTGTATTTTATGCTTTAGCAGCAAAAAGTCACTGAAAAATCATTTTGAAAACGGCAAAATCATTATAATAGAAAACTTGCATGATATAGGCTTAAGTTTTGGGTTTCAATACTATTGTGATGAATCTTCTTTATTGAAAATATTTTCATATCTTTCAGTAACTGCTAATAGTTCAATCCTGAAACAATTAATAGTATATAATGATAAAAACATGGTATTTGAAAGTTAATGGAAAAATTGTTTCCAAATCTAATTGCAATATACTAAACAATCTTCCTATGCTTTTTACAGTAGAGAATTCTTCACAAATTTTTAGTCACATTTATAAATCTAATGTTTGTACTGCAAACAGAAAATATAAAGAGTTTGTTAATTATAAGTACCCATTTTTGTTTTGGGTAAAAACTTAAAAATAGAGACCCAGTATATGGAATATGTCAATGAATGCACTAGTTTTAGAGACAATTTGTGTGCTATTTTAATTCCAGTTATAACAATTATGTGATTTTTGTTTGAAACTAAAAAAATGCCTAAATTTGAAACAATTTCGGTTAAGAAATAACCAGAGCAAAAATTATTTTGATGATGAACATTATGAAATGTCTTTAAGTAAGAAAAATGATCGATGTATGACTAAAGATGAGCTGTTATTCAAAAAAAAGAATTTGAAAAATAGTAAAAAAAAATTAGCAAACAAAATAGTTGATGGCGATACCCGCCGTGTTTTAAAAGAATGTTTAACTGAAAGAACTTGTAACAATCCCTTTTATGAGGATTCCCCACAATGTGTATTGTGGGAACAGTAAAAAGTTCAGGCTAGCCGCAAAAATAAAAGAGCTATGAAATGATATTCAATTATTATTAGAAGGTGTTTAGGCATTTATTTGAATAGTCCTGAGACCTATAAACATAGGTCTCAGGACTATTCAAATAAATGCCTAAATAGTAGGGCTTAGGAGCAGCTCCAGAGCTAGAGCCAGAGCTATCCAGAGCTGGTGATTTTACATGGAGCTGAGCCGCAGCTGGAGCTAAAATATTTCCTACCGGAGCTGGCTCTGACCCAGCTCCACCCTTTTGATAATTTGAAATATCTAATTTCCATATAGTTATTTTTTTGAAGAATTTAAACAATCACGCTCATTAAAAAAATTAAAATTTCTAAATAACAAATTTTTTTAAAAGATTTACATATAAAAAAATTTTTTTTTCAGAATTTAATTTTTATCCAAATATTTTGTGTAATATGTCATGTGATTCTTATTGTAGAGTATGATAAGTTACTTCAAAATAATACTTCTAAACAATGTCAATGATTGGTAATGGGATCGTCCATAAAGTATGTAAGCTTTTTTTATCTACCCCCACCCTCCACATCCTGCATTTTGCTTTACACTTTTTTGAAATTAAAAAGGTAGGTACTTTTTTACCTAAAAGTACCCTACCCTTTTAACCTACCTACTCAACATTTTATGATATTTATTTAAATTTAGTGTCTCCTTACTTTAATAATTGACCCCTCTTCTCCATTCGAGTGTACTTTATGTACGTACTTTATGGACGATCCTTAACGAAAAAATACTTTGTCTATGTGTAAAGTCACATGATTTGTTTTAACATTTTTAATTAGTTGAAAAAAAGATATAAACATGTGAGCTCCAAAAATTTAATCATTTTTTTAAATATTATTGATATTATTTTTGTTTATACTATCTTTTTTATTATTTCCCTTGTCTTTAAAAATTGTCATTTGCTTTATTATCATAGTTTTTTAACAAAAATAGCTTCAAACTCAAAGGATCCTGATCAGTATTTTTCAATTGATAAAACTACAAAACTGGTTACATATAAGATTACAGAAAAGTTAAATGATAAAGTAATTTCATGCGCCATGCAAATGCGCCACTGCACTCAATAAGTTTTGTTAGTGCTAATACTGATAATATTGGAATTATTAGAATGGTAGCGAATAACAGAGTTTTGTTGAAAACATTTGAGGATGAAGGATTTTAGTTAGTTACAGGACAATTAGGTAAAACTCTTGGATTCAGTACCGGACACAATTCTGTACGCATTTTGATTAATGAATTTGCAGAAAAAAAAAAAGCTGAAATAAAGAAAATAATGTTACAGAAAATTATGTTAAAAAAGATGCAGCCACTCAACAAAAAAATAACTGTTTAGAAATAAATATTCAATTTTGTTAAAAGGCTTAAAAAGCTTTGTCGTGGACATGTATGCAAAAAACACTACACTAGTTTATGACCAAGAGTTATCTAACGATACTTACAATTGTGAAAAAAACACTTTTTAATATTTTGACTTATGTAGGTTGAAGCAATATCTTATTATTATGGATTCATATGCTCTATTACATAATAAGATCATGAAGGAACTCGACTACCGCAAATTAAGAGAAGAAATAGCTCAATGTCATCAAGTGTTACTCTGTTAGTACGTTGATAAATTAAAAGTATCAATACAAAATTTACGTTTTTCAATATTCTTTTTAAATACTAACGATTAGAAAGTGAAGTTGTATACATAGACTTTTACTCTAAATTGGATTACTAATAATAAAAATAATTGGCTGTCACATTATGTTAATTGGACAAGGGTGTAACAGAAACAACTCTTGATTTCTTCTAATCTGATTATAAAGTAATTTTTACTTATCTTTTGAAAAACAGGAATAGTGTTTTAAGGAATAATTGTGTAAATAGCTTTTTTAGTAAAGAGGCTAATCTGTATTGGAAATCGCCAGAGGTTGCTGACACATTAAGTGCTAACAAATATGCGTTAAAAGGGTTTGCCGTTGATATGTATGTAAAAACCACAACACCAGTTTAAGAGCATGAACTATCTAATGGTACTTACAATAGTGATAAAAGTTCTTTTAAGATTTTGATTCATAAAGGCTTAAGCGATTTCTTATTTGAATGGATTTATACGCTCTATTACATTAAAGGATAATTAAAAAACTCGACTAAGGTTAAATAAAAGAAGAAATAACTCCAGCGCATCAAGTGTTACTCTGTCAGTATGTTGTTAAACTAAAACTATCAACAAAAAATTTACTACGTTTAATATTCTTTTTAAAAACTAACGATTAGAATATCAGAAAGTTTACATAGACTTTAGCTCTAATTTGATTTACTAATAATGAAACTAATTAGATTTCGCATTATATTAATTGGACAAGGGTGTTACAGAAACAATTTTTGATTTATTCCAATCTGATTATAAGCATTTTTTCACTTTTACTTAGAATAACAGGAATTGCGTTTTAAGGAATAATTGTTTAATAAACTTATTTAGTAAAGAGACTTATTTGTATTGAAGAACGCCAGAGTTTGCTGACACAACAAAAGTGTTAGCAAATATGCGTTAAAAGGGTTTGCCGTGGATATGTATACAAAAACCACAACACTAATATACGAGCATGAACTATTTAATGATACTTACAAAAGTAAAAAAAACTCTTTTTTAAAATTATAATTAATAGAGGCTAAAGCGAATTCTAATTAGAGTGGATCCATACTCTCTATAACATCATGGGATGACTAAAGCACTCGATGAAATTGTTATTCTCGTTAAATAAAAGAAGAAATAGCTTTTACGTTAACTCGTTAATCTTTAACTCGTTAAATAAAAGAAGAATTAGCTCAAGTTTATCGTGTGTTACTCTTTTAGTACGTTGTTAAAATAAAACTATCAACAAAAAATTTACTACTTTTAATATTCTTTTTAAATCTACAATATAATTGCTAGAAGTCAATGTTCAATGCCTTTAGTTACTATTGTTCGATATTAGTAACGGTTCTGTATTCTGTAAAATACTCTAATGCAAACAGTTAGGAAACTTTTGAAATTACACGAGGCAAGCTTTTATATTTAATAAGGATATTAAGTTGTATTAATTTTTTAAACCTTTGTATCAGATTTGTTGTGTGTTGATGCCCTAACGACTTTTTATTTTTATTTACTATTTGTTTTATATATTGACTTTGGTTTCACGCAAACTTTTATGGCTTTTCAATAAATATTTTATTTAATGTAACTAACTAAATAAATTTTATTCATAAATATAAATTTGATATTGTATGTTATTTATTTTATTTTATATTGTAGTTTGTTTATTTGCAGCAAACATTTGCTTACATTTTTATTTATGTTTATTTTGATTAGTTATTTAGATGCTAAAAATATTAGCAGTAAGCATATAAAATTTGAAACTGCGTTTGATTTTGTTTACTTAAAGAATCATATTAAGATAAATAATCATCATTAAGATCATATTATAATTGAAGTAAGTAAAGAAATTAGTTTAGCAATTTGCATGTAACATTTTAAATAGAAATTAAGTAGAAAGGATCACTCCTTTTATTTTTGTAAATCATTTAAATTTTGTTTGATTTACATTTTCTTTTGGATTTATTTTTTCTAGCAGTTTTGTTTTTATTGAGCATATCTTCTATTTTTTAGAAAGAAGATAGAGGTATGGATGAGGTCTATTTGTTTTTTATGCAACAAAAAAGTTATACTGATGCTATTTCATTCAAATTGTTCATTACTACCATGAAATTCCTGTGATGCTATTAACTGTTTTTGCTCTTTTTTAGAAAATTTAGAAAAATAAATTAAAATTTCGTGCTAACATTGACATGTTATTGTATGTAAAGATTAAATTTTTGTTATGAGAAATACAGTTCCTATGAATAAAGGTAACGAGTATTGTTGGTCTATAAATATTTTGTTTACTTTGAATCTTTTAAAACTTTCTCAAACCATTTTTAAAAATTTTGTTTGCACAATTCAAGTTATATGTTTATTGTTTGCATTGTTTTTATGATAATTATGTGTATATTGTAAAATGTGTTTTATAGCTTTTTTATCAATGTGTTTTTATAATAATGTAACATACTTTTTTATTGTTTGTGTATGTGGTTATATTAGTTATATAATTGTTTTATAAATGTGTTTAAATATGTATGTATATATATATATATATATATATATTTATATTGTGTTTATAGTTGGTTTATATGTTTATATTATGTTATTTCCATGTTTTCAAAGTGCTGTGAATTGGTTATCCTGTAAAGCAAGATTTGTCAACCTTGCCAGCCAAGTCACTTACTGCAAAGGGTTAAAAAGCAGTGTTTCGTGTCAAACTGTTACTGCTTTAGGTCTAGGTGTTTTCAAGTCTTTATTAATAACTACTCTGAAAATGCATAATGTATTTTAATAACATTTTGCGTAATGTTGTTACTGATGTTCTGTTATATATGAATGTTATGTTTCTTAAGTTATGTTATATGCATATTATATGAACTTATGGTGAATGCTATTGCTGTTGTGAAGTTGTTTTTTTGTAAGCTTTTGAGTTGATATACATTTGTTTTACCTTCAAGTTGTTGTCTACTGTTAAAAATGATACATGGTTAATTTCATTATTAGAACTCACTGCATTTAATCATTCACTAAAATTAATATTTAGATTCACTAAAAGCATACTACTACTCTGGTAAATCACATCAGCTTTATCAGGTACAATGATTTCTTTTTTTTTTTGTATGTAATTTTTTTCTTATTTACTTATTTGTTACATACTTTATTTATCAAATGATGTATTTATGTGGTATAAAAGAACAAAATATTGTTAAGTTTTGTGAATTTATAAAAAATTTTACTAATATTTTTTTCAAATAAATAATATTGAAGTTTGCTTAAAAGGGTTTTACTACGTTTTTTTTTTTTCTATATTAGGAGTTTTTATTTTAATATTTTTAATGCAAATATCTATTTTTTGTTATATTATTATTTTTTCTTTAGATCTAAATTGGATCAGCTACAGACTTTATTGCTCCCAGCACACAGGACCACTCTCTGTTTAGATTATTATTTCTTGTTTAGATTATTATTTATAGTATATATTACTTTAATTTTTGATTCACAATATAACATGGCTATTATATTGCTTCATATATATACCATACCAGTTAATCAGTTTTGAAATAATGTACTGCAGCATTTTATTAACTATAACAAAAATCACATTTAAACTTGTAATATTTTTAAGTTATAATTTTAAATTAATTTGTTGATTTCCAGCAGATTTTATTTCTTTTGATTGTTTTGAATTTAAAAATTAAGTGTTTATAGCTGCCTTTAACTTATGTAAAGCTTTAATAAATTTAATTTTAATGTGTAATAAATAATATAAAATATTGGAAAAAAGATTAAGTAATAAAAAAACAGATAATTAATCTTTGATAAACTTTGTCATGTTGCTTATTATATTATTGGCATTTCAGTGATGCTATTAATTTCTTTTCTTTAGAATTTAGAAAAATGAATTAAACTACAACTTTTGAACAGTCGTTGTTTGTGAAGGTTAAATTATTTGCATGTTTTTTATACAATTTTTTTATAGAAATAATATTAAAGTTTACTAAAAGGGGTTTACAAATACTTTACTTTTTATTTTTTGTCTTTTTTTTTTCTGTCTTTTTTTTATTGTATTAGCAGAACCCTTTATCATTAAAATTTTTATTATTATTATTATTTTTTTATTACTATTGGTTAATTTTTTTATTTACATTATATTTATAAGTTTATTTTTTGTTTAAACATCTTTTAACGGATATATTTATAAAAAATGTTTTATAAAAAACTCACAATTTTGTTGTATAATTTGTTTTATTTTAAATGAAATTTTCCTATGTATTGTTTTAAAAATTATTCTTTGTGTGTGTGCAATTTAGAGAAGTAAAAAAAAAAAATCACAATCTGCAAGATTCTTTCCAGATTTTTTGTTACTACTATCTATTAAAAGTGAAGTTTAAATGGATGATATAAGGCTAGAAATGGCTATTAGTGATTAATGATGGAAATGTTAATAAGCAAGTTCAAAATAATCGTCGCAGAAATACAAAATTGGCTGAGGCGAGATGAAATTAATAATCAACAAAATGCTAGATATGCTGCAAGGCAAGCTGCAAATAATTTGAATTAAAATGAGAACAGTGTGATTAGGCAAGTTGAAAATAGTTGTCGCAGAAATGCAAGAAATAGGCTGAGGCGGGATAAAATTAATAATCAACAAAATGCTAGATATGCTGCATGGCAAGCCGCAAATAATTTGAATCAAAATGAGGACAGTGTGATAGGCAATTGAAAATAGTCGTCACAGAAATGCAAGAAATAGAGTGAGGCGGGATGAAATTAATAATCAACCAAATGCTAGATATCCTGCTCGGCAAGCAGCAAATAGTTTGAACTGAAATAGGGAGAAAAGAAAAGAAAATAGACGTCACTATAATCTCCCTTCACATAATGAAGTTGCAGTTGTATTTTTTGGCAAGGATGGTGCTCCACCTACTTCTAGTGAAGTTGTTATTTTCGCAAGAGGTCATCCTCTTAAAATATATCAAGTATGTCTGCCAAATTAGAGCCTATGGTTTGTTTTCTTATTTTCTAAGGTGTGATGCTGGTTGGCATAATCAATTGGTTCACAACACCGAACGTGCTACAACAAAATTGGTTCACAACCCTGAACATGCTACATTGATTAGAAATCATGTTACATTATCTCAGTATTATAGTTATAGACTTTTAGTTGGACAATTAACCTAAACAAAAAAAATCGGTGAAGTGATTTTTAGTAACTTCAGATCACTTTGTTGTTTTTTTTATAACTATTAGAAGGATTAATAATAAAAGTTTTTAGGCAGTAGAACTGGTACTGGTTTTAGTATGTTTGCTATATTTTTTTATTTAATATTTTCATTAGATTTAATAGGTTTAATACTTTTTTTTTTATTACTTTGGAGTAAAATATATTGAGTAATATTACTTTATTTTTTACACTTTTAGATTATGTATTGTTGTCTAGATTCTTTGTTAAATTACAATTTATTATCCTAATTTGATTATAAAGTATTTCACACTTATCTTTTCAATATTAGGAATTGTGTTTTAAGGAAAAATTATTTAATTTAGTCAAAAGACTAATTTGTATTGGAAAACGCCAGAGTTTGCTGACACAACAAAAGTGCTAACAATTATGCGTTAAAAGGGTTTTTCGTAGACATGTTTGCAAAAACCACAACACTAGTTTATGAGCATGAACTATCTAATGATACTTACAATATAGAAAAAACACTTTTAAAGATTTTGATTCATATATGCTAAAGCGATTTTTTATTAAAATGGATTTAAACGCTTTATTACATTACGAGATGATTAAAGAACTCGACTAACATTAAATAAAAAAAGAAAGAGCTCAAGCTCATCAAGTGTTACCCTGATAGAATGTTGTTAAGTTAAAACTATTAACAAAAAATTTACTACCTTTGATATTTTTTTTAAATTACTAACGATTAGAATAGAAAGTTTACGTAGACTTTAGCCCTAATTTGATTTACTAATAATGAAACTAATTGGATGTCGTATTAGGTTAATTGGAAAAGAGTGCACAAGAAACAATTCTTGATTTCTTTTAATCTGATTATAGAGTTTTTTTAAGTTATCTTTTGAATAAAAGGAGTGGTGTTTTAAGGAATAATTGTTTAAACAAATTATTAAGTAAAGAGACTTATTTGAATAGGAAAACGCCAGAATTTACTGACACAACAAAAGTGTTAGCAAATGTGCGCTATAAGGGTTTGTTGTGGATATGTATACAAAAACTACAACATTAATATATGATCATAAACTATCTAATGATACATACAATAGTAAAAAAACTCTTTATAAGGTTATGATTCATATAGGCTAAAGCGAATTTTAATTGTAATGGATCAGGGTTTGGGTTAGGGTAAAAAAGTAATACAAGTAGTGATACTTAAGAAATAAGTACTGCGATCAATGTGACTTGCAAAAAAAGGTACTGCATATAGCGATATATGCGAAACAGGTCAACAAGTAGTGACAATTTTTAGATAGATGGCTCTGGCCTACGATATTGTCGTGTCTTTCATTGACAATGATTATTATTTAGTTTCAACAGTGGTAATATTAATTTTAATCATTAAAAGCCAAGAAAAATTTATTTCTAGTTGTTTGGTGAATAATTTCATTTAAATTTTTTTTTAATTGAAATATTAAAAAAAAAAAAAAATCCCGCCTCCACCCACTATGAGATCTCATAGCGGGCGGGTGGGGTGTGTAGTCAGTGTGTCGGTCGGTGGGATGATGTAGAATTTATAAATGTTTCGTTATACTCTTGGTTACTAATCCCATAACATTGTTATCTTAAAACTTATGTTTTTTTCTTTATTATCTACCATGCCAACCTAATGCCTTGAATATATAAAAACATAACTTTATGAAATTTATTCAAATGTCTTTAAACGACGATATAAACAACATCGCAACTTAGTATGAATCTAATGATTACAGCTTTTTTAACCAAAACGCTTTTGAATCGTGCCTAACGTCAAACGTTTCAAAAGAAGCGTTAATGGAAAACAAAAATATAGAAGAGAAACAACTAACGAGCAATATGATATCGTTAACAAAATCAACTGAATCGAGTCAGCACTATGCGAACCACATAAGCAGGAGGAAGGAGAGGAATGGGAACGAGAATTTCTATCCCCTATACATTCGAGAAAAGGAGCAAAGTCCTCTACTTAGAGAGCAAAAAAAAAGCAAAATCCTCTACTTAGAGAGCGAGCTACAAGTACTGGAAATCGAGGAAGCAATGTTAACGATACTGCAGCTGATTCCGATAGTGCTAGTTTCCGTACCAGTGAATCTGGAGGATTTGAAGACGAAACGGAAACGGTTGTGGCGGAATGCGAAGAGGGAGATAACAACGATTTTGAGGAAACGAGAAAAAGAAAACATGCGAGTACGCAAATTGTTGAAACTAGCAATGACGAAGACTTCATCGAGCAGTTCGAAAAAGAAGAAGCAGTAAAAAAGACATACTGTGACAATGTTACAAGAACAGATAACTGTAAAAGATTAATGTTGGACGATTCCTTAAGTTATACCGCAATCGACTGTAACTATTTACGTAAGATGATATCTAAAACAATGTATAAAAAATTATTAGATAAATATATATAACTTTTGTATAAACCCTATCTTAGGAAGAGGGTTTCACCTTTTCCATATAATGTATACAGGACCAGAGAGCAAATCAACAGGGAAATGCGAAGGGGTTAGTATCTGTGCAAAAACCCATATCTGTACTTTGACGAAAAAACATCCGAGTTTTAATTTAATTTAAAAACTTTATTTTTTGTTGATGTTTACAATAGTTTTAACAAAAATAAAACTAGTTAAATTTAACACATTTAACAATTATAGAGAATACACACTCAAATGAAAATCGTTAAAAAAATTAATCAAAAATAAATCAAAAAAAAGAAAAAAATTTACAAAATTATAATATAAATTACAAATAAATTAAAATATACTAATTCAAAATACAACCTTTTCATTACAGAAAAATGAGTAAATATTGTATTATAGTGTCAGGATAAATAAAAATAGAAATTAAAAACGACAGATTTTACAATAACAATTTTTTGCATACCAATTTTTAATATGTTTTTTGAACACCTCAGAACTTTTAGAGGACATGGTCTTGTTATCTAGAGTGTTCCATAACGAGATGGCTCTGAATATAGTACATTGATCTTTGTATTTGGAGCCATTTGAAGGTAGAATCATTTTATTGCTACAACGAAGTTTATAAGGAAGGTTTTTGTATTGAATAAATCCTTCATAAATTGTAGATTTAGACAATTAATTGATTTAAAAACTTCTTTCATAAGAAAACGCAAATTACTTAAGTGGATCCTCGGACTATTATCAAAACTTAACAATTCATCAAGACATAAGTCAAACCATTTTATGGACAATACAAAGAGCTTTTATATGAATTTTATTTATAAGGTTGTCATTGTATTTAGAACAAAACATCCATATTAGGGGACAATAAGAAAAATTTGACATTATGAAGGCGTTAAACAACAATGTAGCTTTATTACGGGATAAAAAACTTTTTATGCGTGAAAGAGTAAAACATTTACCATTAGCTTTACTGCATAAGTATTTAATGTGTTCTCCAAAATTTAGATTTTTATCAATTGTAACACTAAGTAGTTTCACCCTATCAGTTATATTACCTATTTTTAGGTATTGATTTTTTGTGTTTTTTAAACTAACTAAAAGTAATTGGAATTTATCAGGGTTGGCAACCATCGAGTTAAACTTAAGCCAGGCAATGGTTTGCTTCTTTTTGCAATCGAAAAATAACCTTTTCTAAGCTGTAATCACAGGCATACAGCGTATTATCATCTGCAAAGTTGCACAATTCAGTATCTTTAATAAAGAAGAATATATCATTTATAAAAATATTAAAGATAATGGGGCCACGAATGGAACCTTGAGGCACTCCCGACAAAATATCAACCTAATTAGAAACAGAAGGTCCTATCCTTACCCTTTGTTTACGACCACTAATATACGATATAAGAAATTTAAGACTTTCTTTAGAGAAACCATACGCCTCTAAATTAGCAGTAAGTAGGTCATGCGGAATGAAATCATACGCTTTAGATAGATCCATTTATAATATTATAACAATACCTCCATTGTTAATGCATTCATGCCACTTACTAAGTAAAAAAATAAGTATGTTGAGTACTATAACCTCTACGAAAACCACACAAAAGTTTGTCAAATTTTGGCTCCATAAATAACAAAATCTATTCATATACGATCATTTCAAAAACTTTGGAGAGCGCAGGTAGAATACTTATAAGGCCATAGTTAGTCTTATCTGTTGGGTCATTTTTTTTAAAACACGGTAAAACATCCGCCATTTTTAGAAATGACGGAAATGTTCCATCTAAGATCCTATTATTAATACAATCTGTAAGACTATCCCTAAAGTATATTATGTATGATTTTAACATAAAAGTTGGTATTTCACCACTTGTTTTTTTTTTTTTTTTTTTATTTATAGACCCTATAATTTTTGTAATGTCATCAGGCGTAATACAATGGAACTTGAAATTATGTGCATTCATTTTGAATTTATTTTTAATGTTTCTTATACAAGGATGGTCAACATGCTTTTTAATAGCTGACTCAACTGGGTCTGAAGTGCAAGGAGAAAAAGACCATTTAATATGGTCGGCCATACTTGATGGCAATGCAACATTTATGAAATATTTATTAAAAATATTAGTCAACAAAGAACTGTCTGAGATAATGTTGCCAGTCAAAGTGATACGCTCGTTAGAATTTGTAGATTTGTCCGAAAAGAAAGGCTTAGTTAGCTTCGAGAGAGATGTATTTGAATTCGAAAGTGTACTGATTTGCTCAAAGTACTTATTTTTTTCGGTTAAGCTTAACCACCAAATTCCTTTGTTTTTTGTACATTAGAGCTGAAAAATCTGATTTATCAACTAAAACTTTTTTATATAATGAAGAGCGGAGCATAATTGCTTTTCGAAAGTCTTTAGTTATAAAAGGTTTATTGTTACCTCTTAGAATTTTTGATTTAAGAGAGGCATGAATATTAAGCAAATTGCTGAATATCTCGTTAAAAGTACTAATATCATAACAAGATTTTAAGTTGAAACGGAGTATTTTTGCAAAAATCTCACTTGAGAAATTTTTGAACGATCTATATATAAGTTTTTTAGGTGGTAACTTACACAAAGTGGATCTTAGCATAGTGTATATTAAATGGTGATGATCACTCACACCCGTACCATAGGTATTTGAATGTTGGAAGCTCAGCTTTCTATTAGTAAGGATAAGGTCTATACAGGAAGGGTTATTGACCGATTTAAAACAAGTTGGTTGTTTAATTAAATTAATACATTGATAAAGTTGAAGGAATTACTTCATTTTTTTTTCTGAAGGTTGTATAATAAAGTCTCCTATAAGAACAAAATCAAGATATGATTGCAAATAAAAGTCAAGCACTCCTTTAAGGTGATTGAAGAAATAGTCACAATTCTGATTTGGGTGTTTATATATGAGCCATTTCCGCATTCTTAATTTAATTTCAAAAGTGATAATTTGAATGTCTCTAGGGAAATCCTTTTTAGCTAATCTTTTAGAAATGATATTTTCATTTATGTATACAAGACCTCCACTATGTTGAGTGATATCAAGCCGATAAGGCGTTTTATAACCTGGATATAAAAATTGAGGAGTCATCTATCTTGGTTTCACCTAATACAAGTATATCAACAGTTTAATTTATATTGGTAACAATATCTGAAAATTTATTACAAATTGAATTAATATTTAAGAATCCTAAACTGATATTTTTGGAATATTTGGCCCTTAGATTATCCAAATCAGAATTTAGACTATTTTCTTCAATAGTACTTGGTAAGGTAGATTGCTGATAAGAATCTATAGGGGAATGTCTATCAAATAGACTTCAGATATGCAATAAAGTTCATGGCAAGTCTACCTGATCCTCGTGTGTTTAGGTGAAGATCACTTAGCCCAAGGTGTTCATTAGACAAATTACAGTTATTAATAATATTAAATTTAGTTAGTTTTAATTTTTCGGCTAAGTGTAGCGACGTTAATTGAGCTTTAGCATTATCGAAACGACGAATTGATATAGATAAAATTATTGAACATGAAGGGTTAGATTTTGAAACGAAGGAAACAAGATCTTTTAATTTTGCCAGAGCAGATTCAGACGAATCATTTGTACAAATATTTGTTCCAACATGCAGGATGATTTTTGAAGGTTCTTTTTTCAAAAGTTTAACGGCAAACTACACAGGAACATCATTTTGGCCTTAAACTCTTAAGACGGCAGGAGCCTAATTAAGTAGGTATTACTATACTATTTGTATACATCTATTATTTATAAACACTTACACATTTATAATAACTATCATTTAGTGGTAAAGCATTTCTTCATAAATAGGTTTTCTTTTAGTAAATAATTACGTCTAAATTATTTGATTAATTAGGTTCAAGGGGGATATAAAGGAAGAAAGCATACGCCCCTTCCACTTTCTCAGAAAATGTAACGCAGTAAAGTTTCTACATTATTTTAGTTTTTTATTTGTGTTTAAAAATAATTAAATTTAAATTTTGTTAAATTTTGAGGAAAAAGGAAGGAGCACAAACCCATTTTGCTAAGTCACTGTATTCACTACAAGTATATGTTGTGAAGTAAGGAAATATGATTTTCATTTGAATTGCAAATTATCTTTTTTTTTTTTTAGAATAATGTACTAATATTTGAAATTTATAAAAATGAAACATTATCGACAGTAGGGTATATTAAACCACCTCCTTATCCACTCTAACATAAAAATACACCTTACAGTAGGCGTTGTTCAGAAAGGTAATAACTATTTGAACATGAAAATTTCCAGTGGGTAGAGGCTGTTATATAATAACGATGGGTAGAGGCTGTTATTTAATTTTAGCTCACATTTTCATCTATCTTTAGATACCAAGTTGGAGGAATTTAACTAAGTATTATCAAAGTTATAACAATTTAAATAAAAAAAAAAACAAATTTTGACTAATTTATTTTTAGAATATAGTATTGAAGAGTTTTCTAATGATATAAAACATCTTAGGATTCAATTGATAAATGTATTATGTCAAGTACCTATTTAAAAATTTTAGTTTGATTTGCGTTGGTAAATTTTAAAGTTAGGTGTGGGAGACAGACGCGCGTAAAACTAAATGTAACAGTGTAAACTAAAGAGCGCTAGTTACGATTTCGTTATGTATTGTAAAATACCTTCTTCACAATTTAACTCTGTGGAACTCTTATTTTTGATAATGATGTGAAATAAAAAAGTAACAACTATTTATTTAAAGTATCACAACTTTAATGAAAAGAAAACATTTTAATGTAATAAAAAATGATTTTGAAGTGGCATATGTAATGGAATAACACCCAATTTGGATACCTTATTGCGCCCTTAAACTATGAATTTATATAGATTTATACCCCAATATTACATCGATATATTAGTTGATGTAATATTGGGGTATAAATCCTTTCAATGTAATTATGCGGTATAAATGATGCGGTACAAATGCGGTCGATGTAATAATGCGGTATAAATGATGCCAAGTTATTGGTATTTAAATACTTTGGCAAAGTTATAAAAGATTAAATGAATAAAAAATTTAAACCAATATCTTGATCATAAAATCCACATATTAATAATCTGCTACTATAAACTTTGTAACTTATAGAAATTGTTTGATATTCGTAAATTTTAATTTGTTGTATTTAAGACTTATTTAATTTTAATTTAATTTATTAATATATAATTTTGCTGATGATACCAACCTATTAATAGTTGAAAAATCATTGAAAAAATTTAATAAATATCTAAACTATGACCTTTCATGTTTAGTTCAGTGGCTACGTGCAAACAAAATCTCCCTAAATACAAAAAAAAAAAAAACCGAAATTGTTCTCTTTAAATCTAGAGGTAAAAAATTGAAAAAAAGTTGAATTTCAGAATAAGTAGACAAAAACTATATATTGTTGATAAAATCAAGTACCTTGGTAGAAAACTAGATAAAAACCTAATGTTTAATCATCAATTAAAGTCGATCTCCACTAAACTGAGTCGTGCAAATGGGATGCTAGCAAAGGTGAGACACTATGTAGACTATAAAACCTTAATAA